>CM067168.1:127551088-127596088 GCA_034093135.1 Erigeron breviscapus | reverse complement strand
TGAGAGAATACCTAATCAAGATTTTTTGGTTAATTATGATGCAATCAATGATTCATACAAAACAAAGAAATCTTCAATTTTCAAATTGGAAGAAATTGAATCAAATTTTCAAAACCAAGAATCTGTTGGTACTTCACCTAAATCAACTAAAATGTATTTTCCAACCACATTTTTGGAAAAGCAAATAGAAGATTTACAACAAAAGGTGGAATCTCAACAAACAGTTATCAATCATCTCAAGTCTCAAAGTCCGAATCTAGAGGATAAATGTATTGTTGTTAATACTAAGAAAGTTTGTGAGAATGTTTCTACTCAAACTGACCAAAGTGCATCCGTAGAAAATTCTACCCAAACTACTTGTGATTCATCTACCAATACCTCCACTCAGACCTTGACTGATTCTCTTGAATGTACTTGTCAAAATACTGCTACTTTTATAGCTGATGATTGTGTGCAATCTGATCTTTCTGATGAAGAACTTGCACATAGTTTAGTTTTGATATGGTACTTCTATAGGTTTTTCACATGCAACGCTGTTGATGAGTTAGTTGTTCACCCTAAGCCTAGTGCTAGTATAGGTGTTGATACGTCTACTCAATTTTCTTGTGAGACCAAAGATGTGTCAGTTCAAGTTGACCTAATTTCTGAGACTACCCATAATGTGAAGTTGGACACCAAGATTCCTGATTTCTCAAAATTTTCAAATAAATCTAAAATTAATCAATCTCCATTGAAATTTTCTTTTTCAAAAAGTGAATTTTCAAATCTTCTTGAAGAACACTCAAAATTACTTTTTGAACATGATACTATTAAACAAGATTTTCAAACATACAAAGAAAAAATGTTGGTTAAAGAATGTGAGATGAATGTCACTCCTGATTCTAAGTTATTACTAAAATGTCAAAATCTTGAAAAGACCATTCATGATCTTGAAAAAGCCAATCAAGATCTTGAAATTCAAAAGACCAATGAATGGCTTCGGGCAAATGCGAGACAAATGGACGTTGATATTCTCAATAAGAAGCTCCAAGAAGCCAAACCAAACAATGTTGAACTCGAAAGGAAGATTTCTGATTTAAATCATAATTGTTTTCTTAAAGGCATTGAAATTGAGAATCTTGAAAAACAAGTTGAGGAATTTAAAAAGAATATACTTTTCTATCAAGAAAAGCTATATAAAGTTGAACAAAATCCTCTCTTGAATTTCACTGCCTATTTCAACAAGTCAAAAATTGACAAAACAGAACTTCTTCACGGGTTGGGATTTGAGAATATCACACCATTGCAAAAAGCCAAAGAGGAAATCGAACCCCTGTATGATGAAAAATTTCTTCGCCTTGGTATGATACAACAATTTATTCGTCCATTGGATGACGAATTTGAGACTGATGAAGTTGAGAGAATACCTAATCAAGATTTTTTGGTTAATTATGATGCAATCAATGATTCATACAAAACAAAGAAATCTTCAATTTTCAAATTGGAAGAAATTGAATCAAATTTTCAAAACCAAGAATCTGTTGGTACTTCACCTAAATCAACTAAAATGTATTTTCCAACCACATTTTTGGAAAAGCAAATAGAAGATTTACAACAAAAGGTGGAATCTCAACAAACAGTTATCAATCATCTCAAGTCTCAAAGTCCGAATCTAGAGGATAAATGTATTGTTGTTAATACTAAGAAAGTTTGTGAGAATGTTTCTACTCAAACTGACCAAAGTGCATCCGTAGAAAATTCTACCCAAACTACTTGTGATTCATCTACCAATACCTCCACTCAGACCTTGACTGATTCTCTTGAATGTACTTGTCAAAATACTGCTACTTTTATAGCTGATGATTGTGTGCAATCTGATCTTTCTGATGAAGAACTTGCACATAGTTTAGTTTTGATATGGTACTTCTATAGGTTTTTCACATGCAACGCTGTTGATGAGTTAGTTGTTCACCCTAAGCCTAGTGCTAGTATAGGTGTTGATACGTCTACTCAATTTTCTTGTGAGACCAAAGATGTGTCAGTTCAAGTTGACCTAATTTCTGAGACTACCCATAATGTGAAGTTGGACACCAAGATTCCTGATTTCTCAAAATTTTCAAATAAATCTAAAATTAATCAATCTCCATTGAAATTTTCTTTTTCAAAAGATTTCACGAAGGTTGATTTTGATAAATTCATGGAGGGAGAATATATTTTTGATTCAGAAACTGAGAAAAAGATTGAATCTACCAAAATCAAAGTGGAAACAGAAATGGAATCTCAAAAACCATCGTCCAAAGCTCCAACTTCATATTACTCAAAGAAACGAGTTAAGACCAAACTCGTCAAGACTGAACCAAAGACCATTGCTACACCTGTGAAACATGTCAAAAAGGAACAAGCTGAAACCCCACACACAACAAAGTACACCAAAGTGAAACTTCCGAAAGACTATACTAGTGCTTCTAAATCTAGCTCTCAATCTAGCTCTTTACCTAAGGTATCTAAGTCTAGCTCAAATTTGCTAACTAAGGATGCATCTAATGGTTCAACTAGATATAGGGATAGATATGGATGGTTCTCTCATGATAAACCAAAGAAGCAAGAAGTTTCCTCACCACCAAAAGATTCCAAAAAGATGAAAGTTTTTAAAACCCCTCGTTCTAATCTTTGTAGCTTCAATTCAACAGGTGGAAAGAGCTTAAGTAGTGATGCTAAATGGGTTGCTAAGTCATTAGTACCTAAGATCACTAGTAATCAGAAAGAGGTTGAGAAAATGAAGAAAAGAAGGAGGAGAAAAGCTGTTAATCGGTGGAAAGGTGTTCCTGTTAAACAAAACAATTCTGATTTGTCAATAAATGTTGAATGTGCCAAGGCAAGGCCTTGTGAGCTTGTAAACAATTTTAATTCTTGTGTGAATGTTCGTACATTTTATTCAAATATGTTTGTTGATAATATGCTTGTTGATGCTTATGTTGATTCAATAACATGTTTGAATGCGCATCCTAAGTTATATACCCTGCCTGTTTTATCTAACCAAAAAGGACCCGTTTTCAAGTGGGTACCTAAAAACGGTTAAATTTCTTTGATTGCAGGAAATAACCATCTGTGTTTGGATACTCGATTCCGGGTGTTCGAAGCACATGACTGGAAATAAATCTTTGCTGAAGAATTTTGTTGAAAGATTCATGGGAACTGTTCGCTTTGGAAACAACAATTTCGCTCCTATCTTAGGTTATGGGGACATTGAACGAAATGGGATTATAATCAAGAAAGTTCACTATGTTGAAGGTTTAAGTCACAACTTGTTCAGTGTTGGACAATTCTGTGATAACAATCTTCAAGTTCTTTTTCGAAAATCTCTTTGCAAAGTCCAAACCTTAGATGGAGTTGATATTCTTTGTGGCGATCGTGACGATAACCTTTTTACCGTCAATCTCGATGATAACCAACCAACCGATAATATTTGTCTCATTTCAAAGGCTACTTCGAAGAATTCTTGGTTATGGCATAGAAGGCTCTCTCATCTGAATTTCCAAACAATCAATACTTTAGTCAATAAGCATCTTGTTGAAGGCTTACCTGACTATAAGTATGAAAGTGAGCATGTCTGTCCTTCTTGTGCTGTTGGGAAAATTAAGAGAGTTTCTCATAAACCGAAGAAATCTCCAAATTCTTTAGCACCTCTTCATTTGCTTCACATGGATCTTTGTGGGCCGATGAAAGTACAAAGCCGAAATGGGAAGAAATACATCCTGGTTATTGTTGATGATTATTCAAGATATACTTGGGTTAAGTTCCTAGCATCCAAAGATGAAACAACTCAGATGTTGATAGATTTCATCACCATTACTCAAGTAAATCTTCAACTTCCAGTTCGTTACATCCGTTCGGATAACGGTACTGAATTCAAGAATGCTGTTTTTGATGAATTCTGCAAATCCAAAGGTATTACTCATCAATTCTCAGCAGTTCGAACCCCACAACAAAACGGTGTTGTTGAAAGGAGAAATCGATCGCTGGTGGAAGCAGCAAGGACAATGCTTGCTTATTCCAAATTGCCATCCAATATGTGGGCTGAAGCTGTTGACACTGCTTGTCACACTCAGAATCGGTCCATTATCAATCAGCGGTTCGAAAAGACTCCTTATGAGGTTGTTAACAAACGGAAACCCAACATCAACTACTTCCACATATTTGGGTGTGTTTGTTACACGTTGAATGATCGGGAGAATCTTGGAAAATTCGAGAAGAAAGGTGATGAAGGATATTTTGTTGGTTATTCCAAAACATCTATAGCCTACCGAATCTATAATCGTCGAACAAACACAATTCAAGAGACGATGAATGTTTGGTTCGATGAGATGTCAGGCATGATTTTTGAGCAAGAAAGCTTGCTACCAACAAGTATGGATTCAAGTGCTTCAAGTCCTTCTACAAGGAATACTACCTTAGCTTCTAAATTCAAGAAATTTCCAACTCCAACCAGTGATGAATTAGATATTCTTTTTGAAGAATTCTATAATTCAAAACCGGTTCATGATCAAGAACCTCAGATCATCGTTGAACCAATTCCAAACAATGAACCTCTTCATAACCACGATCAAGTTCCTAACAACACTCATGAATCATCATCAAGTTCTTCTGAGCAAATATCATCTTCAAATGATTCTATTCCATCATCCTCTCCTGAGAATCCTACTCAAATGAATGTTCAAGAACAACCTTCTCAATTCACTCAGACAACCAATCCCCTGAACACTCCAAATGTGTATGTACCACTTGACTTTGATCATCCAGCATATGAGGAAAGGGTTATACCAAGTTATGATTCCATCTCTCACCAAACTTCAAGTTTCAATGATGGTGATGTTGATCTTCAACAACAAGATCCTCTTCCTCATGCTCACAAGTGGATTCGCATGCAGAAAGATCATCCTACTGATCAAATAATTGGAGATCCACAAGCAGGAGTAACTACTCGTACCTCAGTAAATGAGTGTCTTGTTGCACTTTCTCTTAGCAATATTGAACCCAAAACGGTATCTGAAGCTCTTCAAGATCCAGAGTGGGTTAAGGCAATGCAAGATGAACTCGCTCAATTTGAAAGACTGAAGGTATGGAGGTTAGTTCCAAATCCTAGAAAAGCTGATCCAATCGGAACGAAGTGGATATTCAAAAACAAAAAGGATGAGAATGGAGTGGTAGTAAGGAATAAAGCTCGACTTGTTGCTAAGGGTTATTGCCAACAACCTGGTGTTGATTTCGACGAAACTTTTGCTCCAGTAGCAAGAATGGAGGCCATTCGAATTTTCTTAGCTTATGCCGCATTCCGAAACTTCACTGTGTTTCAAATGGATGTGAAAACTGCTTTTCTGAATGGTGACCTCAAAGAAGAAGTCTACGTTGATCAACCTGAAGGTTTTGTTGATCCTCAAAGACCAAACCATGTCTACAGGTTAGACAAGGCTCTCTATGGTCTTAAGCAAGCACCCCGAGCATGGTATGATTCCTTAACTACTTTCTTACTTAAAGGTGGATTTACCAAAGGCATAATTGACCCTACCCTGTTCATTCGCAAACAAGGTAAGCATGTTCTTCTGAGCAAATATCATCTTCAAATGATTCTATTCCATCATCCTCTCCTGAGAATCCTACTCAAATGAATGTTCAAGAACAACCTTCTCAATTCACTCAGACAACCAATCCCCTGAACACTCCAAATGTGTATGTACCACTTGACTTTGATCATCCAGCATATGAGGAAAGGGTTATACCAAGTTATGATTCCATCTCTCACCAAACTTCAAGTTTCAATGATGGTGATGTTGATCTTCAACAACAAGATCCTCTTCCTCATGCTCACAAGTGGATTCGCATGCAGAAAGATCATCCTACTGATCAAATAATTGGAGATCCACAAGCAGGAGTAACTACTCGTACCTCAGTAAATGAGTGTCTTGTTGCACTTTCTCTTAGCAATATTGAACCCAAAACGGTATCTGAAGCTCTTCAAGATCCAGAGTGGGTTAAGGCAATGCAAGATGAACTCGCTCAATTTGAAAGACTGAAGGTATGGAGGTTAGTTCCAAATCCTAGAAAAGCTGATCCAATCGGAACGAAGTGGATATTCAAAAACAAAAAGGATGAGAATGGAGTGGTAGTAAGGAATAAAGCTCGACTTGTTGCTAAGGGTTATTGCCAACAACCTGGTGTTGATTTCGACGAAACTTTTGCTCCAGTAGCAAGAATGGAGGCCATTCGAATTTTCTTAGCTTATGCCGCATTCCGAAACTTCACTGTGTTTCAAATGGATGTGAAAACTGCTTTTCTGAATGGTGACCTCAAAGAAGAAGTCTACGTTGATCAACCTGAAGGTTTTGTTGATCCTCAAAGACCAAACCATGTCTACAGGTTAGACAAGGCTCTCTATGGTCTTAAGCAAGCACCCCGAGCATGGTATGATTCCTTAACTACTTTCTTACTTAAAGGTGGATTTACCAAAGGCATAATTGACCCTACCCTGTTCATTCGCAAACAAGGTAAGCATGTTCTACTAGTTCAAATATATGTTGATGACATTATATTTGGGTCGACCAGTCAAACATTTTGCCGAAACTTTTCATCTCTAATGGTCAATCATTTTGAAATGAGCATGATTGGGGAAATGAATTACTTTTTGGGTCTTCAAATCAAACAATTACCAACTGGTATTTTTATATCACAAGGTAAATACATAAATGACATGTTGAAAAAGTTTGATATGACTTCATGTTCTTCAATTTCTACCCCAATGGCTGCTCGAACAACCATTAATACTGATACAAATGGGAAACCATTTGACCAAAAGAGATATAGAAGTATGATTGGTTCATTGTTGTACCTAACAGCATCTCGCCCAGATATAATGTTTGCAACATGTATGTGTGCTAGATATCAAGCTGCTCCAACTGATTTACATTATCAAGCTGTGAAACGAATCTTTCGTTATCTGAAGGGTACACCCGATTTAGGTCTCTGGTATCCAAGGGATACTGGATTCAATCTAACTGCTTATTCAGATGCAGATCATGCAGGTTGTAAACTTGATCGCAAGAGCACTTCCGGTACTTTACAATTTTTAGGAGATAAAATTGTGAGTTGGTCTTCCAAGAAACAGAATTGTGTTTCACTATCAACGGCTGAAGCAGAATATGTGGCTGCAGCTAGTTGTTGTGCTCAAGTTTTATGGATGAAGACACAACTGACTGATTATGGTCTGACATATGATCATATTCCTATCTATTGTGATTCTCAGAGTGCCATTGCCATTGCAGTCAACTCAGTAAACCACTCTCGATCAAAGCATATTGATGTTAGATATCATTTTCTCAAAGATCATATTGAGAAAGGTGACATCGAACTCTACTTTGTGGGAACTGAATTTCAACTTGCAGATTTGTTCACAAAACCGTTGGACGAAAAGAGGTTTAATTTTCTGATCTCCAAGCTTGGTATGTTAAATCTTAAACCTTAATTCTTTTTCATTTGAAGGAATTCTTGAAACATTTCAGAAAACAAAATACAAAATTGAAAAATTACAAAAATAAACAAAAAGATTTTTTTAATGGCTTGCATATACTATGTATGTAACCCGTTCTTAAATGATATATTTATTGTTAAACACATTGTTATTATACATATAAATTGATATAAGAAAACAAGGAATCGAACGCCTTTGTGTACTTCCAAGTATTCTTATATGAATATGTATGTGTAATAGCAATCAAGTTTTTTTTCCAAACAAACTTTTCAAACTCTCAATTAGTGATATGGGAAACGAAGGATCGAACGCCTTTGTGTACTTCCAAGTATTCTTATATGAATATGTATGTGTAATAGCAATCAAGTTTTTTTTCCAAACAAACTTTTCAAACTCTCAATTAGTGATATGGGAAACGAAGGATCGAACGCCTTTGTGTACTTCCAAGTATTCTTATATGAATATGTATGTGTAATAGCAATCAAGTTTTTTTTCCAAACAAACTTTTCAAACTCTCAATTAGTGATATGGGAAACGAAGGATCGAACGCCTTTGTGTACTTCCAAGTATTCTTATATGAATATGTATGTGTAATAGCAATCAAGTTTTTTTTCCAAACAAACTTTTCAAACTCTCAATTAGTGATATGGGAAACGAAGGATCGAACGCCTTTGTGTACTTCCAAGTATTCTTATATGAATATGTATGTGTAATAGCAATCAAGTTTTTTTTCCAAACAAACTTTTCAAACTCTCAATTAGTGATATGGGAAACGAAGGATCGAACGCCTTTGTGTACTTCCAAGTATTCTTATATGAATATGTATGTGTAATAGCAATCAAGTTTTTTTTCCAAACAAACTTTTCAAACTCTCAATTAGTGATATGGGAAACGAAGGATCGAACGCCTTTGTGTACTTCCAAGTATTCTTATATGAATATGTATGTGTAATAGCAATCAAGTTTTTTTTCTTTTCCAAACAAACTTTTTCTCAACTTTTCTTTTTTTTTTCTGTTTTTCAATTTTTCACTTTTTTCTATATATTTTTTTTTTTTTTTTTTTTTTTTTTTTTTTTTTTTTTTTTTTTTTTTTTTTTTTTTTTTTTTTTTTTTTTTTTTTTTTTTTTTTTTTTTTTTTTTTTTTTTTTTTTTTTTTTTTTTTTTTTTTTTTTTTTTTTTTTTTTTTTTTTTTTTTTTTTTTTTTTTTTTTTTTTTTTTTTTTTTTTTTTTTTTTTTTTTTTTTTTTTTTTTTTTTTTTTTTTTTTTTTTTTTTTTTTTTTTTTTTTTTTTTTTTTTTTTTTTTTTTTTTTTTTTTTTTTTTTTTTTTTTTTTTTTTTTTTTTTTTTTTTTTTTTTTTTTTTTTTTTTTTTTTTTTTTTTTTTTTTTTTTTTTTTTTTTTTTTTTTTTTTTTTTTTTTTTTTTTTTTTTTTTTTTTTTTTTTTTTTTTTTTTTTTTTTTTTTTTTTTTTTTTTTTTTTTTTTTTTTTTTTTTTTTTTTTTTTTTTTTTTTTTTTTTTTTTTTTTTTTTTTTTTTTTTTTTTTTTTTTTTTTTTTTTTTTTTTTTTTTTTTTTTTTTTTTTTTTTTTTTTTTTTTTTTTTTTTTTTTTTTTTTTTTTTTTTTTTTTTTTTTTTTTTTTTTTTTTTTTTTTTTTTTTTTTTTTTTTTTTTTTTTTTTTTTTTTTTTTTTTTTTTTTTTTTTTTTTTTTTTTTTTTTTTTTTTTTTTTTTTTTTTTTTTTTTTTTTTTTTTTTTTTTTTTTTTTTTTTTTTTTTTTTTTTTTTTTTTTTTTTTTTTTTTTTTTTTTTTTTTTTTTTTTTTTTTTTTTTTTTTTTTTTTTTTTTTTTTTTTTTTTTTTTTTTTTTTTTTTTTTTTTTTTTTTTTTTTTTTTTTTTTTTTTTTTTTTTTTTTTTTTTTTTTTTTTTTTTTTTTTTTTTTTTTTTTTTTTTTTTTTTTTTTTTTTTTTTTTTTTTTTTTTTTTTTTTTTTTTTTTTTTTTTTTTTTTTTTTTTTTTTTTTTTTTTTTTTTTTTTTTTTTTTTTTTTTTTTTTTTTTTTTTTTTTTTTTTTTTTTTTTTTTTTTTTTTTTTTTTTTTTTTTTTTTTTTTTTTTTTTTTTTTTTTTTTTTTTTTTTTTTTTTTTTTTTTTTTTTTTTTTTTTTTTTTTTTTTTTTTTTTTTTTTTTTTTTTTTTTTTTTTTTTTTTTTTTTTTTTTTTTTTTTTTTTTTTTTTTTTTTTTTTTTTTTTTTTTTTTTTTTTTTTTTTTTTTTTTTTTTTTTTTTTTTTTTTTTTTTTTTTTTTTTTTTTTTTTTTTTTTTTTTTTTTTTTTTTTTTTTTTTTTTTTTTTTTTTTTTTTTTTTTTTTTTTTTTTTTTTTTTTTTTTTTTTTTTTTTTTTTTTTTTTTTTTTTTTTTTTTTTTTTTTTTTTTTTTTTTTTTTTTTTTTTTTTTTTTTTTTTTTTTTTTTTTTTTTTTTTTTTTTTTTTTTTTTTTTTTTTTTTTTTTTTTTTTTTTTTTTTTTTTTTTTTTTTTTTTTTTTTTTTTTTTTTTTTTTTTTTTTTTTTTTTTTTTTTTTTTTTTTTTTTTTTTTTTTTTTTTTTTTTTTTTTTTTTTTTTTTTTTTTTTTTTTTTTTTTTTTTTTTTTTTTTTTTTTTTTTTTTTTTTTTTTTTTTTTTTTTTTTTTTTTTTTTTTTTTTTTTTTTTTTTTTTTTTTTTTTTTTTTTTTTTTTTTTTTTTTTTTTTTTTTTTTTTTTTTTTTTTTTTTTTTTTTTTTTTTTTTTTTTTTTTTTTTTTTTTTTTTTTTTTTTTTTTTTTTTTTTTTTTTTTTTTTTTTTTTTTTTTTTTTTTTTTTTTTTTTTTTTTTTTTTTTTTTTTTTTTTTTTTTTTTTTTTTTTTTTTTTTTTTTTTAACAAATACTTGTTTTATTCTCACGGAGATTTTCACACTTCTATTGACTCTTCTTTTGGAAGATGTTGATATTGAAAAAGGGCGACATTCTGCTCCAGTCCCCGACTTCATTTGATCACGATGTGTCTAGAGCTACTTTGATTGATCATTGATTTGATTATCATTCATTCTTTTAGGACACACTAGCGTCATATCTTTGTGATATAATTGCTTATCTTTGTGATATAATTGCTTATCTTTGTGATATAGCCGGAACATTCGTAGTGATATCTGCAATGATATTCCACGATGATCGAATGGAAATCCTACCAATGCTAACATCTTTTCCAACGTTGAACGTAGGTCTCATAATTACATTTATGTGATTATTGAGCTAACGAGAAGTCTAAGTGACCTCGGTTTTCCCTAAAAGTCTTTAAGGATAAAATTGTGGTTATCAAATGCTTCGGTAGTGTTAACCGTGATTTATATTCTTTGAAGCAATCTAGTGGTTGAAAAGCCGCAGACCGAACTATGTTAGAGACTTGTTTTGTGCATATCTCAATGATACATAGGAAATCCGAAAAATGTTATACATTTCTATCGGTCATTTCATTAATCCTTTTGATTTTTGAACATGCAAACGGATCATTCTTATCCGGTTTCATTTCTCTTCACACAAACACAGAAACTACCAACACCATGATATAATGTTTGTCCCAACAACTTCAATCTTACATTTTAGTCACCCATAGGATCTCTTGGGTTGGGCTACTAGTTTGGGTTGATGTTTTGATGGTTGACATTTCTCCATGTCTTCTTATTCCTTGTGACACTTAATCAATCGCATTTGTGCATAATGACATTGATTCCCAATTTTGTCATTATGAGGGGGAGAAAATATTATGATTGATTCATAGTCTTTGTCAACTGAGCTTTTGCTTCGGAAATGAATTTGGTATTGTCTTCAAATGATACCATCTTTCTATCCTTTTCCAAGGCATAGTTAGTGATAGAAATGGAATGAGAGTCTATGTTGAGAAATTTTTTATTTTGGTGTTTTTTTTTTTTTTTTTTTTTTTTTTTTTTTTTTTTTTTTTTTTTTTTTTTTTTCTTATTTTTACCACTTAACTTATTTTTTTTTTTTTTTTTTTTTTTTTTTTTTTTTTTTTTTTTTTTTTTTTTTTTTTTTTTTTTTTTTTTTTTTTTTTTTTTTTTTTTTTTTTTTTTTTTTTTTTTTTTTTTTTTTTTTTTTTTTTTTTTTTTTTTTTTTTTTTTTTTTTTTTTTTTTTTTTTTTTTTTTTTTTTTTTTTTTTTTTTTTTTTTTTTTTTTTTTTTTTTTTTTTTTTTTTTTTTTTTTTTTTTTTTTTTTTTTTTTTTTTTTTTTTTTTTTTTTTTTTTTTTTTTTTTTTTTTTTTTTTTTTTTTTTTTTTTTTTTTTTTTTTTTTTTTTTTTTTTTTGGAATGAGAGTCTATGTTGAGAAATTTTTATTTGGGTGTTTCAAATGGGAAAAGGCTTATCAAAGTTTGTGTATAGGGAGAGAAAATTGTTCATGATAAGTCAATAGTTTCAGATTTTCACTAGACTTTAGTTGATTAAGATTTTGATTTCAAAAAGGGGGAATCTGAATTGACTATAGAGATAAGAATGAAACCGAAGATGAAAAGATTTTCACTCAAGACAATTCAACAATTCAAAGATGCTCCAAAAGATGTATACTCATGGATTGAGGGGGAGCATGATTAATTCATAAGAATTTCATCTAAACTTCATTCAATTGCTAACTCTCCAAAGTGTTCGAGTTGATGTGACAAAGATCAAAGCTTCAAAAAGGTTGAAAGATTTGTTAGAAGATTCAAGTCAAAGAAGTAAAGCTTCAAACGAGTCTTCATCAAACACACTTCATTCAAGATCTTCAAGTCATACAACAACATTTTATCAAGAAACTCCAATGCATAAATCAAGGGGGAGAGTTCATATTCATGAAACTTCATTTCAAGAAGATGAGATTCGTTCAAGAATTAAAACTGAAGAATCGAAAAGTTGAATTTCACTCAAGACAATTCAACAATTCAAAGATGCTCCAAAAGATGTATACTCATGGATTGAGGGGGAGCATGATTAATTCATAAGAATTTCATCTAAACTTCATTCAATTGCTAACTCTCCAAAGTGTTCGAGTTGATGTGACAAAGATCAAAGCTTCAAAAAGGTTGAAAGATTTGTTAGAAGATTCAAGTCAAAGATAAAGCTTCAAAAAGGTTGAAAGATTTGTTAGAAGATTCAAGTCAAAGAAGTAAAGCTTCAAACGAGTCTTCATCAAACACACTTCATTTTCAAGACAAGATAACACGTACTTCATTCATTACAATAAATCACTAAGGGGGAGAATGTTAGAAATCCAAAAATAGTGATAAATTGTAATTAAGATTAGAAGACATTCTTGTTGTTAAGTCATAGATAAATGATTACTAAGGTTGAGGGGCTAATTGTGATAATTAGCATAGTTGTATTGTTAGACTATATATAGCCCTCATACCTTAGAAATCATAACAAGAACAGAAAAAACAATTCATTTAACACACACATTAATTCCAAGCTTTCAGTTTACTCGATCATTCTCTCTCAAAACACACACACACACACCAAGAACACACACTATCAAACCGCCATTGTTAGATCGAACAGACACACACACACACACACACACACACACACACACAACACACACACCACACACCATCAACACACTCTCACACACACACACACACACACACACACACACACACACACACACACACACACCCACACACACACACACACACACACACACACACACACACACACACACACACACACACACACACACACACACACACACACACACACACACACACACACACACACACACACACACACACACACACACACACACACACACACACACACACACACACACACACACACACACACACACACACACACACACACACACACACACACACACACACACACACACACACACACACACACACACACACACACACACACACACACACACACACACACACACACACACACACACACACACACACACACACACACACACACACACACACACACACACACACACACACACACACACACACACACACACACACACACACACACACACACACACACACACACACACACACACACACACACACACACACACACACACACACACACACACACACACACACACACACACACACACACACACACACACACACACACACACACACACACACACACACACACACACACACACACACACACACACACACACACACACACACACACACACACACACACACACACACACACACACACACACACACACACACACACACACACACACACACACACACACACACACACACACACACACACACACACACACACACACACACACACACACACACACACACACACACACACACACACACACACACACACACACACACACACACACACACACACACACACACACACACACACACACACACACACACACACACACACACACACACACACACACACACACACACACACACACACACACACACACACACACACACACACACACACACACACACACACACACACACACACACACACACACACACACACACACACACACACACACACACACACACACACACACACACACACACACACACACACACACACACACACACACACACACACACACACACACACACACACACACACACACACACACACACACACACACACACACACACACACACACACACACACACACACACACACACACACACACACACACACACACACACACACACACACACACACACACACACACACACACACACACACACACACACACACACACACACACACACACACACACACACACACACACACACACACACACACACACACACACACACACACACACACACACACACACACACACACACACACACACACACACACACACACACACACACACACACACACACACACACACACACACACACACACACACACACACACACACACACACACACACACACACACACACACACACACACACACACACACACACACACACACACACACACACACACACACACACACACACACACACACACACACACACACACACACACACACACACACACACACACACACACACACACACACACACACACACACACACACACACACACACACACACACACACACACACACACACACACACACACACACACACACACACACACACACACACACACACACACACACACACACACACACACACACACACACACACACACACACACACACACACACACACACACACACACACACACACACACACACACACACACACACACACACACACACACACACACACACACACACACACACACACACACACACACACACACACACACACACACACACACACACACACACACACACACACACACACACACACACACACACACACACACACACACACACACACACACACACACACACACACACACACACACACACACACACACACACACACACACACACACACACACACACACACACACACACACACACACACACACACACACACACACACACACACACACACACACACACACACACACACACACACACACACACACACACACACACACACACACACACACACACACACACACACACACACACACACACACACACACACACACACACACACACACACACACACACACACACACACACACACACACACACACACACACACACACACACACACACACACACACACACACACACACACACACACACACACACACACACACACACACACACACACACACACACACACACACACACACACACACACACACACACACACACACACACACACACACACACACACACACACACACACACACACACACACACACACACACACACACACACACACACACACACACACACACACACACACACACACACACACACACACACACACACACACACACACACACACACACACACACACACACACACACACACACACACACACACACACACACACACACACACACACACACACACACACACACACACACACACACACACACACACACACACACACACACACACACACACACACACACACACACACACACACACACACACACACACACACACACACACACACACACACACACACACACACACACACACACACACACACACACACACACACACACACACACACACACACACACACACACACACACACACACACACACACACACACACACACACACACACACACACACACACACACACACACACACACACACACACACACACACACACCACACACACACACACACACACACACACACACACACACACACACTGAATAAATATCTCCTCAGTCAAAGTTTGATTCAAAAGTTGAAGAGGGATTTTTCATGGGTTATAAACCAGGTACTTCAATTCGAAGGGTTTACAATAAATAGACCGGCAAAGTTGACTTAGGTACTAATGTCAAGATTGTCAGTCATAAACCTGCTATTCATTCTGGAACTGGCAAGAACTTCGATTATGATAGTGTGTTTAGTTCGTTACACGGTCTGCTTCTTATTCAGGTCCTGACAAAGTTGATGATGTGATCATTTTAAGAGATCATATGGATTATACTCCTACATCTCCTCCTGCTCAAAATATTGATACTACTCCAACCAAAGTTCAGTCTACTACTGTTGTTGGTGAAAGTAGTAAGAACAATAATAAGACATCAGATTTAGATGTTAATGAACCCGATAACACTACTCCAACCACTCCTTCAAAGGTTCCATTGCCTGATGATGATCCTATTTCTGAAGAATCGGAAGATGATTTTAGTTCTCCAGAATTTCAAATTCGTTCGAATTTAGGAGATAATCTAAATGTTGATTCGGTTCCTTAATATCGAATAAATAAGGCTCATCCTGTTGAAAATATTCTTGGTGATGCTTCAGAGCCTGTTCGAACTAGAAATCAGTTAAATAAGGAGATGACTAGTTTATTTTGTGAAGTAAAGGATTCAGGACTAATAACTGAGTGTTTGTATTCCTGTTTCATTTCACAAGAAGAACCTAAGAATGTTAAGGCTGCACTTCAAGATCCTTTTTGGGTTGAGGCTATGCAAGAAGAATTAGCTCAATTTGAAAAACTTGGAGTATGGGAGTTGGTAGATGTGCCTAGAGGTAAAGAACCAATTGGAACTCGTTGGGTATTCAAATGCAAACGAGATGACAAAGGGATCGTTAAAAGGAATAAGGCACGTTTGGTTGTTCAGGGGTTTGCACAACGAGAAGGATATGACTATAACGAAACTTTTGCGCCAGTTGCCCGGATTGAAGCTATAAGGTTATTTTTAGCCTATGCAAGTTTTAAAGGTATAAAGGTGTATCAGTTAGACGTTAAGAGCGCCTTCTTGTATGGTGAAGTTAAAGAGGAAGTTTATGTTTTTCAACCACCGGGGTTTGAAGATCCTAATTATCCAAGACGAGCATATCGACTAGATAAGGCTCTTTATGGATTGCATCAAGCACCCAGAGTGTGGTATGAAAAGTTATCGACACATTTGTTGACAAATGGTTTTACAAGAGGATCGGTAGACAACACATTGTTTATCAAATGGCGGAAGCGAGATTATTTGATTGTACAAGTTTACGTTGATGATATCATTTTTGGTTCATCTAATGTAAAGATGTGCAAAGAATTTGAAATGAGCATGAAAATGCAGTTTGAAATGAGTGCTATGGGGGAACTACAATTCTTCCTCGGACTGCAGGTTGATCAGAGGAAAGATGGATTTTTCATTCACCAGTCTAAGTATGTCGATGACATCTTGGAGAGGTTTCAAATGTTAGAATCCAAGACATATGGTACTCCTATTTAGCTAAATCATGGTTTAGGGGTTCTTGATCCTAAAGATATGCCTGTTGATGCAACTTATTATCGTGCTATCATTGGCTCATTAATGTATCTGACAGCTTCACGACCAGATATTATGTTTGCTGTTTGTCTTTGCGCTAGATTCCAAGCTAGTCCGAAAGAGTCACATTTAGCTACAGCAAAGCGTATCCTACGTTACTTGAAAGGAAACCAAGGGCTTGGTCTATGGTATCCTATGGGAGGATCGTTTGAGTTTGTTGTATATACTGATTCGGACTTTGGCGGTTGTAACAACGACAGGAAGTCTACAACTAGAGGATGTCAGTTCTTAGGAGGGAGACTTGTATCGTGGCAGTGTAAGAAGCAGACATCAGTTGCTCAGTCTTTGTGCGAGGCAGAGTATATGGCTGCTGGTAGCTGTTGTTCCCAGGTATTGTGGATTCAGCAACAACTACGTGACTACGGTATGGATTTTCTTGATACTCCTATTAGCTAAATCATGGTTTAGGGGTTCTTGATCCTAAAGATATGCCTGTTGATGCAACTTATTATCATGCTATCATTGGCTCATTAATGTATCTGACAGCTTCACGACCAGATATTATGTTTGCTGTTTGTCTTTGCGCTAGATTCCAAGCTAGTCCGAAAGAGTCACATTTAGCTACAGCAAAGCGTATCCTACGTTACTTGAAAGTAAACCAAGGGCTTGGTCTATGGTATCCTATGGGAGGATCGTTTGAGTTTGTTGTATATACTGATTCGGACTTTGGCGGTTGTAACAACGACAGGAAGTCTACAACTAGAGGATGTCAGTTCTTAGGAGGGAGACTTGTATCGTGGCAGTGTAAGAAGCAGACATCAGTTGCTCAGTCTTCGTGCGAGGCAGAGTATATGGCTGCTGGTAGCTGTTGTTCCCAGGTATTGTGGATTCAGCAACAACTACGTGACTTACGGTATGGATTTTCTTGATACTCCTATTAGAATAGACAATAAGTCAGCTATTGACATTACAAATAACCCTGTCATGCATAAAGTCACCAAACATATTAGACATCATTTCTTACGTGACTGTGCCCAAAAGAAATTAATTCATTTGGAAAAGGTTATAACTGATGATAATCTATCTGATTTGTATACTAAAGCATTTGATAAGACTCGCTTTGAAAAGCTGATTCTTCTCAATGGTATGAAGAATGCTGATTCATATTAGATCTCTCAAAGAACTATTTTTGTATATTTATTTGTGTTTTTAGTTTTATTTTTATTTTTATTTTTTTTTTATTTTTATTTTTATTTTTTTTTGTTAGTTAGGTTTAAGCCCAATTTTTATTTTTATTTTTATTTTTATTTTTATTTTTATTTTAATTTTTATTTTTATTTTTATTTTTTTTTTAGTTCTTTATTTTTATTTTTATTTTTATTTTTATTTTTATTTTTATTTTTATTTTTATTTTTATTTTTATTTTTATTTTTATTTTTATTTTTATTTTTATTTTTATTTTTATTTTTATTTTTATTTTTATTTTTATTTTTATTTTTATTTTTATTTTTATTTTTATTTTTATTTTTATTTTTATTTTTATTTTTATTTTTATTTTTATTTTTATTTTTATTTTTATTTTTATTTTTATTTTTATTTTTATTTTTATTTTTATTTTTATTTTTATTTTTATTTTTATTTTTATTTTTATTTTTATTTTTATTTTTATTTTTATTTTTATTTTTATTTTTATTTTTATTTTTATTTTTATTTTTATTTTTATTTTTATTTTTATTTTTATTTTTATTTTTATTTTTATTTTTATTTTTATTTTTATTTTTATTTTTATTTTTATTTTTATTTTTATTTTTATTTTTATTTTTATTTTTATTTTTATTTTTATTTTTATTTTTATTTTTATTTTTATTTTTATTTTTATTTTTATTTTTATTTTTATTTTTATTTTTATTTTTATTTTTATTTTTATTTTTATTTTTATTTTTATTTTTATTTTTATTTTTATTTTTATTTTTATTTTTATTTTTATTTTTATTTTTATTTTTATTTTTATTTTTATTTTTATTTTTATTTTTATTTTTATTTTTATTTTTATTTTTATTTTTATTTTTATTTTTATTTTTATTTTTATTTTTATTTTTATTTTTATTTTTATTTTTATTTTTATTTTTATTTTTATTTTTATTTTTATTTTTATTTTTATTTTTATTTTTATTTTTATTTTTATTTTTATTTTTATTTTTATTTTTATTTTTATTTTTATTTTTATTTTTATTTTTATTTTTATTTTTATTTTTATTTTTATTTTTATTTTTATTTTTATTTTTATTTTTATTTTTATTTTTATTTTTATTTTTATTTTTATTTTTATTTTTATTTTTATTTTTATTTTTATTTTTATTTTTATTTTTATTTTTATTTTTATTTTTATTTTTATTTTTATTTTTATTTTTATTTTTATTTTTATTTTTATTTTTATTTTTATTTTTATTTTTATTTTTATTTTTATTTTTATTTTTATTTTTATTTTTATTTTTATTTTTATTTTTATTTTTATTTTTATTTTTATTTTTATTTTTATTTTTATTTTTATTTTTATTTTTATTTTTATTTTTATTTTTATTTTTATTTTTATTTTTATTTTTATTTTTATTTTTATTTTTATTTTTATTTTTATTTTTATTTTTATTTTTATTTTTATTTTTATTTTTATTTTTATTTTTATTTTTATTTTTATTTTTATTTTTATTTTTATTTTTATTTTTATTTTTATTTTTATTTTTATTTTTATTTTTATTTTTATTTTTATTTTTATTTTTATTTTTATTTTTATTTTTATTTTTATTTTTATTTTTATTTTTATTTTTATTTTTATTTTTATTTTTATTTTTATTTTTATTTTTATTTTTATTTTTATTTTTATTTTTATTTTTATTTTTATTTTTATTTTTATTTTTATTTTTATTTTTATTTTTATTTTTATTTTTATTTTTATTTTTATTTTTATTTTTATTTTTATTTTTATTTTTATTTTTATTTTTATTTTTATTTTTATTTTTATTTTTATTTTTATTTTTATTTTTATTTTTATTTTTATTTTTATTTTTATTTTTATTTTTATTTTTATTTTTATTTTTATTTTTATTTTTATTTTTATTTTTATTTTTATTTTTATTTTTATTTTTATTTTTATTTTTATTTTTATTTTTATTTTTATTTTTATTTTTATTTTTATTTTTATTTTTATTTTTATTTTTATTTTTATTTTTATTTTTATTTTTATTTTTATTTTTATTTTTATTTTTATTTTTATTTTTATTTTTATTTTTATTTTTATTTTTATTTTTATTTTTATTTTTATTTTTATTTTTATTTTTATTTTTATTTTTATTTTTATTTTTATTTTTATTTTTATTTTTATTTTTATTTTTATTTTTATTTTTATTTTTATTTTTATTTTTATTTTTATTTTTATTTTTATTTTTATTTTTATTTTTATTTTTATTTTTATTTTTATTTTTATTTTTATTTTTATTTTTATTTTTATTTTTATTTTTATTTTTATTTTTATTTTTATTTTTATTTTTATTTTTATTTTTATTTTTATTTTTATTTTTATTTTTATTTTTATTTTTATTTTTATTTTTATTTTTATTTTTATTTTTATTTTTATTTTTATTTTTATTTTTATTTTTATTTTTATTTTTATTTTTATTTTTATTTTTATTTTTATTTTTATTTTTATTTTTATTTTTATTTTTATTTTTATTTTTATTTTTATTTTTATTTTTATTTTTATTTTTATTTTTATTTTTATTTTTATTTTTATTTTTATTTTTATTTTTATTTTTATTTTTATTTTTATTTTTATTTTTATTTTTATTTTTATAAATTAAATTAATTGTTAGTTAATTTATTTTATTCTGTTATTTTTATTCTGAGTTATTTTTATTTTTATTTTTATATTTTGATTGTTTTTGCATACTTATGTTATTTGTTGATTTTGATGCATTGATGAAGTTTGTTAAGTGTGCAGGTTACAGATAATAAATTTCATTCTATAGGTATGCATTGCGATGGACAATAATTTATGCACGAAACGTGCTACAAGGACGAATTACCTTGTAATAACCTAGAACTTGGTGTAATAGGTTAAATTCTGAGAATCAAGACTTCAACCTAAGACTTAGGGTGATAGGTTGATGGTATGATAAATTGATGAATTTTTGATGCATTATACATTGAATTTGTTTCTATGTAAGTTTGCATATGTTTAAGTTAAGCATCAATGGAAAAATGATCGATTTTATGTCAAGATTATAATGTAAGATTGTGTTTATACATTATTTTGATGACAAGATTAGTACGGATGATGTACGGTAAGATTACATTTTCGAGTAGATACAAGTTTCAGGTAACAAGTATCTACAGGTTTATGTTTTCTGAAAATTTGTAATTTTTCTTTGTTAAGTTTTCTGGAAAAATTTACGAATTTTGGTTAAGTGTGCAGCTCGTGTGAATTAATTTCGAAAATTCACCACGTGCTGACGTCAGCATGCTCGCACTGACGTCAGCAAGCCCACGAAGGGGATCTTCGGCCCGGCCCAAGTATATGTGGATATAAATATGGGTTTTAACCTTCATTAATTACTTTTAATCGAAATTAAACCCTAAAATATTACCACACGAAGAAGCCCTCTTCGCGCGAACTATTCATCCGATTACTAATTCGATCTTTTAATCTCCTATTTGTGTTTTTCATCCAGATTTGTTGGTATATTCTCAATCTAGGATAGATTAATGATGCTTTGACTTTGAAAATCATTGAATTTATGTTGTTATAATGCCCGATTTTTGATTTTCTTTTCGCGTGAACAGTAACTAGGATGAAGTGACTTTTTGATCTTAAATTTCTGATGATTTGGACTGTAATTGGACTTAAACTTGGATTAAGTTATGTTATTACACCTTAAATCTAACAAAAGTTTGAATTTACAAGTGCAAAATCAAGATTAATTAAAGTTTTTATGTCACGGTCACTATTCACACGAAGAACATGAAGAACACGAATCACTTCGTGTTCATAAAATCGATGTTGAATTCGATTTCTGGGCATGAGATTCATGAAAATCAAGTCCAAGTTGATATAATAAATTGATTTTGATTGATTTCTTTATCTTATGGAGATGTTTTTCTGGGTTGCTAAGGTTAGCTCGTGCTGACGTCACACGAGGTGGTTTTACCCTCGCGCTGACGTCACCACGAAGCAGCCTTGTTAATTTTGAATTTATTTAATTAATTTTTGTTTTTGTTTTTTTTTTTTTTTTTTTTTTTTTTTTTTTTTTTTTTTTTTTTTTTTTTTTTTTTTTTTTTTTTTTTTTTTTTTTTTTTTTTTTTTTTTTTTTTTTTTTTTTTTTTTTTTTTTTTTTTTTTTTTTTTTTTTTTTTTTTTTTTTTTTTTTTTTTTTTTTTTTTTTTTTTTTTTTTTTTTTTTTTTTTTTTTTTTTTTTTTTTTTTTTTTTTTTTTTTTTTTTTTTTTTTTTTTTTTTTTTTTTTTTTTTTTTTTTTTTTTTTTTTTTTTTTTTTTTTTTTTTTTTTTTTTTTTTTTTTTTTTTTTTTTTTTTTTTTTTTTTTTTTTTTTTTTTTTTTTTTTTTTTTTTTTTTTTTTTTTTTTTTTTTTTTTTTTTTTTTTTTTTTTTTTTTTTTTTTTTTTTTTTTTTTTTTTTTTTTTTTTTTTTTTTTTTTTTTTTTTTTTTTTTTTTTTTTTTTTTTTTTTTTTTTTTTTTTTTTTTTTTTTTTTTTTTTTTTTTTTTTTTTTTTTTTTTTTTTTTTTTTTTTTTTTTTTTTTTTTTTTTTTTTTTTTTTTTTTTTTTTTTTTTTTTTTTTTTTTTTTTTTTTTTTTTTTTTTTTTTTTTTTTTTTTTTTTTTTTTTTTTTTTTTTTTTTTTTTTTTTTTTTTTTTTTTTTTTTTTTTTTTTTTTTTTTTTTTTTTTTTTTTTTTTTTTTTTTTTTTTTTTTTTTTTTTTTTTTTTTTTTTTTTTTTTTTTTTTTTTTTTTTTTTTTTTTTTTTTTTTTTTTTTTTTTTTTTTTTTTTTTTTTTTTTTTTTTTTTTTTTTTTTTTTTTTTTTTTTTTTTTTTTTTTTTTTTTTTTTTTTTTTTTTTTTTTTTTTTTTTTTTTTTTTTTTTTTTTTTTTTTTTTTTTTTTTTTTTTTTTTTTTTTTTTTTTTTTTTTTTTTTTTTTTTTTTTTTTTTTTTTTTTTTTTTTTTTTTTTTTTTTTTTTTTTTTTTTTTTTTTTTTTTTTTTTTTTTTTTTTTTTTTTTTTTTTTTTTTTTTTTTTTTTTTTTTTTTTTTTTTTTTTTTTTTTTTTTTTTTTTTTTTTTTTTTTTTTTTTTTTTTTTTTTTTTTTTTTTTTTTTTTTTTTTTTTTTTTTTTTTTTTTTTTTTTTTTTTTTTTTTTTTTTTTTTTTTTTTTTTTTTTTTTTTTTTTTTTTTTTTTTTTTTTTTTTTTTTTTTTTTTTTTTTTTTTTTTTTTTTTTTTTTTTTTTTTTTTTTTTTTTTTTTTTTTTTTTTTTTTTTTTTTTTTTTTTTTTTTTTTTTTTTTTTTTTTTTTTTTTTTTTTTTTTTTTTTTTTTTTTTTTTTTTTTTTTTTTTTTTTTTTTTTTTTTTTTTTTTTTTTTTTTTTTTTTTTTTTTTTTTTTTTTTTTTTTTTTTTTTTTTTTTTTTTTTTTTTTTTTTTTTTTTTTTTTTTTTTTTTTTTTTTTTTTTTTTTTTTTTTTTTTTTTTTTTTTTTTTTTTTTTTTTTTTTTTTTTTTTTTTTTTTTTTTTTTTTTTTTTTTTTTTTTTTTTTTTTTTTTTTTTTTTTTTTTTTTTTTTTTTTTTTTTTTTTTTTTTTCATTTTTCTATTTCTTCTATTTTTTTTTTTTTTTTTTTTTTTTTTTTTTTTTTTTTTTTTTTTTTTTTTTTGAGAGGTTATGGAAATGAAAAGAAATTCTTTCTTTTTCCGAGATTTGTCATGATTATTATCAGACATTAGGCAGCTGTTTTACCATTCGTTGGTGATACGTTTAATTTAGGTCGTCTTACTCACAGAGTGTTCAACAATATGATGTCACACTTTGCTGGTAATAATGTTCCAGCAAATGTTGATAATCCACCATTGTTCGGACATTTGATTAATGCAGACTATGTTGCTCCAAGACAAGGTTGGGAAGATGGTGAACCTATTGCTGCTGCTGCTGATGATGCTCAAGATCAAGATGATCCTCAAGTAAAGAGAGCTGATCAGTTTGAGGGATTGAATGAAGTTCCTTTATTTACTGATGTTCCGGAAGATGATTCGGAGATGGATGCTCTAGAGGAGGATATTGATGATCCGGCAAATCTTGTGATGCCGACTACTAGGGTTTCTATTTCTACCTCTACTCCAGTAGATATTGTTGGTCCTTCTGAACCATATGTTGTTGCTGTTAATGCTGATGATGGTTCAGAAACTGAAGATGAAAATGAAGATAGGCCACTGAAGAGAAGAAGAAGACAAGGGAAAGGGATTAACGCTGTTGAGAAGATTCAAGCCCTTCAGCGACCTCAGTCAGAGATTGATAGGGAGTTTGCTGAGTATCATACTGCTATGGAGATGTCTCATACACCCGGATCAGTTGATACACCATCAGTTGCTGCCTTAAGAGCTTCTGTTACTGAAGTTCCAGTTTCGGTGTCTACTACTTCAGTTGGAGAGAAAAGGCCGAGAACCAAGTTCACAATTCGTTTAGATGGTTCTCATGCTAGAGTTGTCACTGAGGCTACGACTGTTACGACTACTAGAGCTCCAGAGTCGTCAGTTCGTCAGGAGCCAGAACTGATAGTTCCTGCTCCTGGACCTCGTTCTATTCCTACTCAGGCGTTAGTTCCTGTTGCTACAGTTTTGGATCGTCTGTTGTTACCATTACAAAGACCGCAAATGCCTCCATCAGGAACTTTTCATGTTTGTAAGTCCCAACTCAATAGATGGTACTACTGAAGACACCTCTATGTCGATGGTGGAGTTACTTTGCAATATATGCACTGAACTGGAGACGACCAGTTGCAGTGTGTATATTCCAAGTTCTAGATAGATTACTTATGTAAATGACAATAAGTAAAGAACAATGCAATAATACAAATAACTTGTAAAGAAACTTGATGAGACAATATGTAATTTTCAATGTGTAATTTATTTATTGATGTTAAACAAATTACAAGGTTGTTGCGGAACCAAGATAATACAAAGAATGTGAATATCCTAACAACCTATGAAATACAATTGATCTACACTCGGAATTTCTCAAGACAATCGAAACACTTAAAGTTGTGAAATGTTCCTTTTAGCGATTGAGAGAATATTACAGGTTTGCAAAATGTGAAGTGTTTGTATGTTTTCACTTGATATTCTTGTTGTGCAATGACTTGTATTTATAGGCAAAGTTAACATTGGGATGTTAACTTTAGCCGTACAAATGTGGTTGAGATCATTTAAGGAATAGCATGTAATTCCTTAAAAGGCAGTGTAAAGTCGCATGTTAAAGCAACTTTACTCAACCACCTTTATGTACCTTTTATTACTTAAATAATAAGATAAGGCTTATTATCTGGGTAAAGGTACATAAAGCATACAAGTCAATTCCTCGTAATCAGTGTAAAGCTTTGTAAGGGCTTTCCACTGATGGTCTCCAGTTTGTAACTGACTAGAATGTCAACTCGGCTTCGCTGCCATTGCCATTCTCTATCTTCCATTTGTTGTCTTCGACTCCAACTGGAATGATTCTTCAACTTGGTCAGTTCTCAACTGGAGGAAGTCTTCAGTTGCGTTGACTGTACGGTGCAACAGGACTTCAATATATTTCTGGAAATATCTTCTTGGTCACCAGTTTCACTGGTCTCCAGATGCAATTGGTGACTGGCAAGTGTAAACTGGTGACTGGACAGTTCCAAGTGAACTGGTCCTAACAATGTTCGTATGCCTTCATTTGAGACTACGATGCCACCGCCTGCTTCTACATCGCACATTGCTTCTACTTCAGATTCAGCTTTGCCAGTATAAGTTCAGCTGAGTCGTATTGTTTTGGAGAAGAAGTTGTTAGAGATACGAGTCACAGCGTTGGAGAAACAGTTGAACTTCCAGGCTGCAAAACATCAGGAAGACTTGACCGATTCTTGTCTCAAGGGGGAGATAAAGATGGTTGTAAGGATGATGAGTTAGCAAAGAAGCAAAGAGATGATGATCAAGATGATCAAGATCCAACTCAAGATCCACCAACCAGAGACATTGTTGAGCCAGAGAATCAAGGTCAAGGTCAAGATACTGATGCTGATGCTGTTAATGTGATTAATTCAGAGACTGCTAAAATTCAGGGGACTCGCCAAGACAAAGAGAGTCAGAGATTGCTGGTACATCTGGTGCTAGTACATCTGGGACTTAGAAAGGAAAAGTTGTGATGGCTGCTGCTCCAGATGCAGATCCTGATGATCCAGATAACTTAGAAGATGATGAAGATTCCAATTCAGGTAACTCAAATTCTAGTAAAAATCCTGATTATCATAATCTACGGAGTGTGAGATCAGAAGAAGATAGAATAGAATGGGAGATTGCAGAGAAATTTGGGAATGATCCTCATATTCGAGTTGAGGCAGAAGCTAAAGTATGGGAAAGTCATAACTTTGAGGTTGATCAGGCCAATATTGATCTTGATAGTGATCAATGGCCAGATACAGATCGTCATAGGAAAGAGAGAAAACGATTAATGATTTTAAATCGTTTACCGTTTGTCTCTGGTTCTAGTTCTGATGATCCTGAAGACTCAGATTATCAACCTTAATGTTATTAATTTTTGTTAGTTAAAATAGATAAAGATTATAAGATAAATATTGATGTAATAGTTACATTATATTTATGGTATAATATTATTTATTTTATCCTGTTTTATGTATTTATACTTGTTTTTATGTCTTGACTTATATATTTTATGTTCTTTTATCTTTGTGTGTTTGAATTTTTAAATTGCAGATGAGATCCAAATAGGTGCATTGGACGATATTGATCATGTTGATGATGACTTAGATAGTATCATTGATGAAGATCTGGAAGAAGGAGAATTTGTTTCTGAAGCTGATAGACAAAGATTGATGGAAGAACCTTATGATTTCAATCGTGTCTTTAATGAAGATAGAGACGTTCCGGTTGAACCAATAGCTGAAGAGGAACATTTCAGACTTAATCCGGTCAGAGAAAGTCCAAATGATCCAAGAAATGCTGCAAAGTTAAGATTCAAAGTGTTTGCAAAGTTAGTGCATGAAGAAGATTACAAAACCAGATGGCACAGTTCATTTTGTTCAAAGAAAGATTGAATGTGTTAAAGAAGTTCCTGCTATCAAATGGGATCAAGATTTGCTGACAAACATGACTTATTGGCAGATAGATATCAAGTCAGGCGAAGCACAGATGTTTGTTGATGACTCAAAGAAACAGATGTTGCTGCGCATGTATGATCCAATGCAAGTTGTCAATTTGTCAAGAGGTGATCAAAGAAGATTGATTGAGACACCTTGTACAGCAGTAAGATTTTGGAGAACAGAAGTTAGACGCTATTAGAATATTCTTGGTTTTTGTTTGGTCGAGAAGATTCATGCAAATAGCATAAGACTTCTATTTGATGATCAAGTTTGAAGTTCAAGTTAAAGAAATCTAGTCGCTAATGTCAAGGGGGAGTCTGTAGATGCAGATTTGTGTGACAGTAGCAACGTAGATTTGATTAACGTTTTTGTTCTTAGGAATATCTATGTAATCGTTTAAATAATAAGTCATTAGGACTTACGTTTGTGTTTAATGATTACGTTTGAACTTCAATGTGAAATCAAGTTATGGTTATTGTTATGTTTGTGTGTTATATAATTGTTTTGCAGGTACAAGAATGTAGAGCCAAGGTTTATAAGTGTCATAGAACACTTAAACGATGGCTGGACGTTATTTACAAGTCAAACAAAGGACCAAAGGGACGAACCTCGTGCTGACGTCATCAGCATGCAGGATTGCCCTCGTGCTGACGTCAGCACGAGACCGGTTGGTTATTAATTAATTAGGCTTATGGGCTTTGATTAAGGCCTAAGCCCACACGAACTAAAACCCTACTAGTATAAATACATGCTAATTTACGCAATTAGTAACGGATTAAGAACTTAGAAGTCGAATTGTTGCTCGTGTGACCTCCTACACGAACTAGCACTTCGTGTGTGACCTTAGGTTGATTAAACCTAGGCCAATGAAGAAGATTACAAAACCAGATGGCACAGTTCATTTTGTTCAAAGAAAGATTGAATGTGTTAAAGAAGTTCCTGCTATCAAATGGGATCAAGATTTGCTGACAAACATGACTTATTGGCAGATAGATATCAAGTCAGGCGAAGCACAGATGTTTGTTGATGACTCAAAGAAACAGATGTTGCTGCGCATGTATGATCCAATGCAAGTTGTCAATTTGTCAAGAGGTGATCAAAGAAGATTGATTGAGACACCTTGTACAGCAGTAAGATTTTGGAGAACAGAAGTTAGACGCTATTAGAATATTCTTGGTTTTTGTTTGGTCGAGAAGATTCATGCAAATAGCATAAGACTTCTATTTGATGATCAAGTTTGAAGTTCAAGTTAAAGAAATCTAGTCGCTAATGTCAAGGGGGAGTCTGTAGATGCAGATTTGTGTGACAGTAGCAACGTAGATTTGATTAACGTTTTTGTTCTTAGGAATATCTATGTAATCGTTTAAATAATAAGTCATTAGGACTTACGTTTGTGTTTAATGATTACGTTTGAACTTCAATGTGAAATCAAGTTATGGTTATTGTTATGTTTGTGTGTTATATAATTGTTTTGCAGGTACAAGAATGTAGAGCCAAGGTTTATAAGTGTCATAGAACACTTAAACGATGGCTGGACGTTATTTACAAGTCAAACAAAGGACCAAAGGGACGAACCTCGTGCTGACGTCATCAGCATGCAGGATTGCCCTCGTGCTGACGTCAGCACGAGACCGGTTGGTTATTAATTAATTAGGCTTATGGGCTTTGATTAAGGCCTAAGCCCACACGAACTAAAACCCTACTAGTATAAATACATGCTAATTTACGCAATTAGTAACGGATTAAGAACTTAGAAGTCGAATTGTTGCTCGTGTGACCTCCTACACGAACTAGCACTTCGTGTGTGACCTTAGGTTGATTAATTACTGATTAATTGACGAAAGACAGTAGCAATCTAGTTATCTCAAGAGGATTCCGCACTCTTGACATAACGAACCACGTCTTATTTACGATCCATTCAACGGTAGGGACTTACACCAAATGAGTTGAGAAAAGACCCGATCGAAAGCCTGACTCGATGCAAGGTCATAGGAGAAGAAGCTAGGAAAAACTGAAAATCTACAAAAGTAGAGAGGCGTCTGGGACGTTGCTGCCACCGTCTTGGACGGTGGCCTAGAATTCCTTTACGCTGGACAAGCTCTGACCTACGCTGCCTTATTGAGTGAGACGCTGAAAACCAACTAGGTGGTGGCTGGCGACTGAGACACTAAAGCCAAGCTGAACGAGCAGCAGCAGCTCATCAAGGTAAAACCGCCCCAAAACATAACTAAAACTCATTTTGATCCAAAATTCAACCAAACGACCTTCAAAAATCGTTTTTGCACAAAGTTATACTTAAATAAGCATGAATAAACGTCATTTTGCATAACCCATTCCTTAATTTCAATCCAAGACACCAAAATCATAATCTAAATCTTCCAAATCCAAAACAAACCCTAAATAAACCCTAATTAGACTCAAAAACCGTTTTGATGCTTTCTTGACCCACTTGGAACATGAACAAACGTATATTAACATAAAAGAAGGTAACCCGCCTTGTAAACTTGAATCAAAACAACCATTTCATGCTTAAACCCGGTTTTGACCCATTTTATAACACATAAACCCTAGATTTGACTTACATGTGGTTTTGACCCGAAATTGACCAAGATACTCATGGGTTTGACTTGGAAACTTGTTTACAACTTAAAATGATGATCATGAGATGAGTTTTACTTACCAAAACCTTCACCAAATGCTTGAATCCGAATTTGACCCGTTTGAAGAGTTGTCTAGTAAATCAAACGTCGTTTAGCATTCGTCTAGGATCGTAACGTAAAATAAGTCAGTCAATTGACCCGTCAAGCATACTTGTCCGTCATTTAGTCTCAAAAAGGAATTTAATTAAGTTACCAATTAAATTAACTAGTCAAATTGCACATAAAACCAATGGTCAAAATTCACGGATGTTACATCATTCCCCCGTTAAAGGAATTTCGTCCCGATATTCTACAAAACCCTAGTTATTAAACAAATTAGGGTACTTAGGTCTCATATGGTCCTCTTGCTCACAAATGAACTCGGTTTCACGTCTAGTACTGCACCTAACTTTGACAATCGTGTGGTGTTTGTTCTTTAGTATCTTGACCTCACGGTTCCGAAAATCTATACCGAATCTACAACAAAGTTAATTTCATTGTTCACCTGGATTTCATTCATAGGCACCCAAAGAGTAGGGCCTGCCAACCAATTTTCCATAGGGTATAAATGTGAAACACGTCATGAACGCCGTTAATCTCTTGATGGAAGTTTCCAAATTGGCATGTCACTTTGCCAACCCGTTCAAGGACTAAAAAAAAGTACCATGTATCTCGGCCCAGGATAGGGGAGAACGACATTTCCTACCATAAAGTATTCTAGATGATGTCATTCGAATATTCACTTGAAATTTTTATTATGCAAGAACTCAATTAACGATGAGTGATCTTCCCGACTACTACCAAGACCAATAGCACGAGCTCACATCATGTCTCCAAGCATTTGTGTCTTTCTTCAACCCTGTCCATCCGTTTAAGGATGAAATGTCGTGCTCATGCCAAGTTGAGCATCCATCGTTCGTTGAAAGGCTTTTCAAATTTTTGAGTTAACCGGTTATCTCTATTGGAGATGATAGGAATTGAAATTCCGCGTTTAGACACTACCTCTTAATGTAAATGCTTACTCGCATCCTATCACGGTCATTTCTTGTCTTCGCTGACTTCGTAATGAAGTCCATTGCAATTCGTTTCCATCCAACCTCTCCTCTTCTTGAGTTAAGCGAATAAGTGGTTGTGCAATTCTTGGGAATTATTTGGTACTCCGTCGTTGCCAAGCAAATCATCAATTTGGGGAAACGGATACCGTGTCTTCATCATGTACTTATTAAATCCCCGGCCATCAACACGCATTCAAACGACCCATCTTTCTTCTCCACAATTAAGATAATGGCTCTCCATGGCGACCGGTTAGGACGAATGGATCTCCTCTCCTTGAAGTTCTTTAAGTCGTGTCTCCGACTCTTGCATCCCGGTTATGACAAGCCTCCAAGGGCTTTAACTACGGGCGTGGCGTTAGGAATCAAATCAATATGAAAGTCGAGTTGTCGATATGGGGCAAACCCGGTAAGTCGTCCGGGAAGACATCGGGAGACTCACGAATAATAGAGAAAATGTTTAATTCTTCATTTTTGAGAAGATAGCACCAAGACTTTAGAGTTAGAATAATCGAAAATTTCGCATTGAATCCTAGTAATCCTACCGTTAAACAAAGGTATATTCACAACTTTACTACTAAAATCAATGACCGCATTAACCGTCAACATCCAATCCGTACTCGCTACAACATTAAAACTCTCGATATCAAAGCATAAGGTCAATGGAAAGTTTGTTGTCGTTTAAAGTCAAAGCACAATCACGGGGTACTTGACTAAGTTTAGTTAGTGAATCGTTAAGTATCTCAAAATCAAGTGTATAATTCAAAACACACAAATGAACATACAACAAAGAAGAAAGGCTAGAGAAAACGGGGTCATAATCGGCTTCGGAATCAAATAATATTATGACATAATGACCGTTTAGAAGAAATGTACCTTCAACAACATTGGGATCGTTGTGGACCTCGTTTGGATTAAACGCGAAAGCTCGTCCCCGGGGTTGAACTTGGTGACCTTGTTGGCCACGGTTTTGTTTTGGCTCGGCGACTTGGAGTTGGTTGGGATGGACCGCCACTTGAACTTGTTGTCCAACCCATTATGGACAATTGTTTCGGTAGTGATTGGGGATTCCACATACAAAGCATGTACCCCATGGGAAGTTGCCTTGAGGACGAACGACTTGAAGAGGAGCTACATTCAATGGTGCCGCCTTCGGTGCCCTACACTCTTTAGCCTCGTGTCCGGGTCGATTACAATTAAAGCATGTCCCACATTGGATGGTGGAGAATGATGACGATTACATTTCACACAAAATGGGTGAGGTCCCAAATAAGTTTTTCACACCGGCTCCACCGCCGCCATAGCTCTAACTCTATTAGCATCCTTGTGGTCAAACCTACCCGCCTTCCTTGCCCCGCTAGATTCTTCCACCTCTTTCCTCTTCGATGAAGACTTACTCAACACTCCACTCCTCAACAAGTCTTCGGTAACGCTACCGGCGCGATTTATGGCTTCGGCCAATGATGTAGGCATGATCGAATTCACTAGAGAACGGACTTGTGGAGTCAAGCCCAAGACAAATTTTTCAAATGCCCGCGGTTCGGGGTTCACAAAATGGGGTACAAGGGTAGACGAGTCTTGAAAATGCCTAATGTAGCCCTTGAAATCCGCCCCGTCCATTTGAAGTTGGACGAACTCCAAAGTAAGAGTTTGGAGTTCATACGGGGGACAAAATTTCTCCCTAACCATATTCTTGAAATCGGCCCATGTCAAGTTGTTGGCCCGATCCAAACCCATGAAACTTACTTCCTTGTTCCACCAACTAAGTGCATCATCCTTGAACATACCGGATGCATAAGTGATCTGGTCCTCATAAATGCAATGACTTCGAGCAATCACCGCCTCTATCCTCTCCAACCACCTAATACAAGTCGTTGGGCCGCCATTACCATCAAACTCCGGCGCCCCAATTTTTTAAATCTTTGAATAAGCATCCTTGGCGGTATGCTCCATGTTGATTATACATGGGGACATAGTTATCAACCCTCATCGGTACTTCATCTTCAACAACAATATTCGGTTGCACCCCCCCAATGTTCACATCTTCTTGAGCTTCTACATTTTGTGGCACATGGTTTGGTGCCCCATTGTTTCCTTCAAGAGTTGCCGTGACTTGGACAACTATGGTTGGCATGATGTTGGTGACCGTTTGAGCGATCACTTCCGCCAAGTCCGGCACGGGAGCTTCACCTCTACCCCTATCTTGGCCTTAAATAAGCATGGATAAACATCATTTTGCATAACCCACTCCTTAATTTAAATCCAAGACACCAAAATCATAATCTAAATCTTCCAAATCCAAAACAAACCCTAAATAAACCCTAATTAGTCTCAAAAACCGTTTTGATGCTTTCTTGACCCACTTGGAACATGAACAAACGTATATTAACATAAAAGAAGGTAACCCACCTTGTAAACTTGAATCAAAACTGTTGGGTTTCGGTTAATCGCGCAACTACTTTGGGTCTACAATGAACGTTCGTTTTCCGCAAGGTTATCAGAGTCATTTATTAAAACATGAGTGATATCTTTTGTAAATAATTAAAACGTTAATTATTTGAATTTAAAACAATTCTATATGTAAGTCCCAACTCAATAGATGGCACTACCTGAAGACACCTCAATGTCGATGGTGGAGTTACTTTGCAATATAAGCCCTGAACTGGAGACGACCAGTTACAAAGAGTATATACCAAGTTCTAGATAGATTACTTATTTAAGTGATAATAAGTAAAGAACAATGCAATAATACAAATAACTTGTAAAGTAAATTGGTGAGACAATATATAATTTTCAAGTGTAATTTATTTATTAACTTTAAATAAATTACAAGGTTGTTGCGGAACCAAGATAATACAAGAATGTAAATATCCTAACAACCTATGAACTACAATTGATCTACACGCGGAATTTCTCTAAACAATCGAAACACTTAAAGTTGTGAAATGTTCCTTTTTACGATTGAGAGAATATTGCACAAGTTCACCAAGAATATTACAGGTATGCAAAGTGTGAAGTGTTTTCACTATGTGATTTCACTTATTATTCTTGTTGTGCAATGACTTGTATTTATAGGCAAAGTTAACATTGGGATGTTAACTTTGGCCGTACAAAAGATGTTGAGAGCATTTAAGGAATAGCATTTAATTCCTTAAAATGCAGTGTAAAGTTGCAGCATAAAGCAACTTTATTCAACCAGCTTTATGTACCTTTTATTACTTAAATAATAAGATGAATCTTATTATCCGGGTAAAAGTACATAAAGCATAAAAGTCAATTCCTCGTAATCAGTGTAAAGCTTTGTAAGAGATTTCCACTGATGGTCTCTAGTTTGTAACTGACAAGAATGTCAACTGGGCTTCGCTGCCATTGTCATTCTCTATCTTCCACTTGTTGTCTTCGACTTCAACTGGAAGGATTCTTCAACTGGTCAGTTCTCAACTGGAGGAAGTCTTCAGTTGCGTTGACTTTACGATGCAACTGGACTTCAATATATTTCTGGACAAATCTTCTGGGTCTCCAGGTGCAACTGGAGACTGGCCAGTTTACCAGTAAACTGGTCCTAACAAATTCCCCCTATTTGTCTAGAAATATTGGCAAGTCTTTTTCAGTCCTTGTATCTGTACAAGTGTGAACTGGAGAGACTTGTTCGATTAAATCTATCTAAGTTTTCCAAGGCATTTTTATAGATCAATAAATGCCTTGGTTTTTTTTTTAAGTTTGTTAGATCTAATCTATTATCTACCTTGTGGTTACAAACTGGTAACTTCATTTATACAAGGAAATGAAATTTATACAAGTTACAGAATGTAAATAAAATACAAGTAGATAACTGAAAAGAGAACTTAATGAGATGGCCCTTCGCCAGTTCTTCTTCTCTTGGTCACTGAAGAGATAGGCTGAGAGTCTTCAGGATCAATATTCAACTTTAGCTCCAGATTTTCTTTGTGTTGAATCTTGCCCCTTAAGAAGTTCACCCATGCTTTCTCAAACCTTTTCTTTTGTGCCTTTGCATCCAAAACATTCACCATTTCAACCCATTCACTGAACCCAAACTGCATTGCACCAGGATTGTCAGTTTTAACCAGTGGCCCTCTGGTATAACTAACTTCAACTTTAAAGTGCTTGGTGCCTGGCTTAATTGTTACATTTACATCATTGATAGTCCCACTATGTCTTCTGGTTGCCATGATCTGGGCTTCTTGCTTCAGATTCATTTGTTATTTTAATACTCCCAGCTCCAGCAGCCAGTACAGCAGACTTGATGTCATTATTTGATACCTCGCCAGTTGGTTCAACAAACGTGCTAAGGTCAGCATCTCTGGTCAGTGGTCTTCTTTGTTGAGAGATCCTTCTTGGTGGATTCAAAACCCTTTTCACAACCTTCTTAACATGTTCAATTCTTTTTAGAATCCCACTGGCCCTGTTCTCCTTCGCCTTCTCCACTGATATGTTCAAATTTCTGGCATCAAATTCAGCTTCATCCTCAGGATAGTGTCTGTCCAGTTCAACATCAAGCATTTCTTTCAACTGGTCAACTATCCTGGGATCATTCTTAACTCTGGCATACTCCTCCTTAGTGATTCCCAAAAGATGAGCATCACTCATATCAAGCAACTTAATCTGTGCAAGATGTGCTCTGGCTTCAGCTTGGTTTCTTTGTTTCATCTTCTTTCTTTCTTTAATATCATTCCCAAGTCTAGCCAATCTTCTACTATCACTATCTGAAACTGGAGGAAGTACATCAGCATTGCCAGTTTCTAACATTGGTACATCAGTGGCCGGCTGGGCAGATACATCAGATGCCAAACCTTTGCCCTTATCCACATCATTCCCCCTATCACCTACATCACCAGTTTCAACAACTCTTTGCTCACCAGCTTCAGTACTGGCAGCCACAATCAATTCTCTTCCAGGTGCAACTGGAGACTGGCCAGTTTACCAGTAAACTGGTCCTAACAAATTCCCCCTATTTGTCTAGAAATATTGGCAAGTCTTTTTCAGTCCTTGTATCTGTACAAGTGTGAACTGGAGAGACTTGTTCGATTAAATCTATCTAAGTTTTCCAAGGCATTTTTATAGATCAATAAATGCCTTGGTTTTTTTTTTAAGTTTGTTAGATCTAATCTATTATCTACCTTGTGGTTACAAACTGGTAACTTCATTTATACAAGGAAATGAAATTTATACAAGTTACAGAATGTAAATAAAATACAAGTAGATAACTGAAAAGAGAACTTAATGAGATGGCCCTTCGCCAGTTCTTCTTCTCTTGGTCACTGAAGAGATAGGCTGAGAGTCTTCAGGATCAATATTCAACTTTAGCTCCAGATTTTCTTTGTGTTGAATCTTGCCCCTTAAGAAGTTCACCCATGCTTTCTCAAACCTTTTCTTTTGTGCCTTTGCATCCAAAACATTCACCATTTCAACCCATTCACTGAACCCATACTGCATTGCACCAGGATTGTCAGTTTTAACCAGTGGCCCTCTGGTATAACTAACTTCAACTTGAAAGTGCTTGGTGCCTGGCTTAATTGTTACATTTACATCATTGATAGTCCCACTATGTCTTCTGGTTGCCATGATCTGGGCTTCTTGCTTCAGATTCATTTGTTATTTTAATACTCCCAGCTCCAGCAGCCAGTACAGCAGACTTGATGTCATTATTTGATACCTCGCCAGTTGGTTCAACAAACGTGCTAAGGTCAGCATCTCTGGTCAGTGGTCTTCTTTGTTGAGAGATCCTTCTTGGTGGATTCAAAACCCTTTTCACAACCTTCTTAACATGTTCAATTCTTTTTAGAATCCCACTGGCCCTGTTCTCCTTCGCCTTCTCCACTGATATGTTCAAATTTCTGGCATCAAATTCAGCTTCATCCTCAGGATAGTGTCTGTCCAGTTCAACATCAAGCATTTCTTTCAACTGGTCAACTATCCTGGGATCATTCTTAACTCTGGCATACTCCTCCTTAGTGATTCCCAAAAGATGAGCATCACTCATATCAAGCAACTTAATCTGTGCAAGATGTGCTCTGGCTTCAGCTTGGTTTCTTTGTTTCATCTTCTTTCTTTCTTTAATATCATTCCCAAGTCTAGCCAATCTTCTACTATCACTATCTGAAACTGGAGGAAGTACATCAGCATTGCCAGTTTCTAACATTGGTACATCAGTGGCCGGCTGGGCAGATACATCAGATGCCAAACCTTTGCCCTTATCCACATCATTCCCCCTATCACCTACATCACCAGTTTCAACAACTCTTTGCTCACCAGCTTCAGTACTGGCAGCCACAATCAATTCTCTTCCAGGTGCAACTGGTGCAAGGACTGCACTTCTTTCCCCCTTGGCAGCATCTAGACCTGCCCTAATAGCTTCCCATTCAGAAGGGTGAGATGGCAACCGGTCAAGAGGCTGCCATGTTTGCATGTCCTTGCACTCCTTGAAAATTCCACACATCATCCTGAAAGACCTCCACAGATGGTTGGTCTCCTTTGACTGGGTCAAAACATTTGCTGTAACCTGTTCTTGACCAGTTTTCAATTCATTTAAAATCTTGGAATCTTCATCCAGACCAGAAACCACCTTATCCTTCACTTCTTCATCCTTCTTCTTCAAACTTTCTACTTCAGTTGTCAGTTTATCCAAAGATTGAGCATGAAGTGATACCTGGGTGTTCAAGTTATCAATGCTGCCTCTCAACTGGTTGATCTCACTAGTGAGTGGGGCCAGATCAACCTGAGGAGTGGCCAGCTTGGTGATCTCAGACATCACCCTTTCAATTAATTGTTGTTCTCTAGCACCCAGCGTATCCTCTATCTTCTGACCAACTGAAGTCATTAACTGCTCTCCAAGTTCAGCCACATTCAACCCAGACTTGTCAACCAATTCCTTTACCTGTTTTTCAATCTCCCTTAAATCAACTTCTGAAGTTCTGACAGTGTTGCTCAGCAAGTTGGAGATTGAGGTTGTGACCTTGGACTGAGTGAGGTCAAAGGCTTCTTTCAAAGATGTTGCCAGATTGTTGCAGCCAGTGACCAACTCATTTAGCTTGTTGAACACCAAGTCTTCATTTGATGAAAACTTGTTAATCCCCAGATCAACCACTTTAATGTTGGTCAAGTGATCCTTGTGGTATCTGGAGAAAGACTTGGTGTTTTTGTCAATTGTCTTTTGAATATCCTCCACCCTGGTTAGAAGGTTTTGGATATCGGCTTGAATAGAGACAACTTGACTGTCCAGTGACGAAGGAGAAGGTGTCACTGGACCAGCAGCAGTTACAACTGGAGCAACTGGAGGAGGCAAACTTAGAGAAGTCTCCCCAGTTGTCAGTCCAGCAGTTGAAGAAATAGTAGGAGTGGTGGTAGAAGAAAGGACTGGAATTTCAATGTATTGTTCATGCTGAGAATGCTCAGGTGTGAACAACGGCGGCGGTGGTGGGGGCATTTCTCGAAGGAGTGAGAATTGCCCAGTTGGTGATGGTGCCATACGTCTGTTTCCAGACATATAGTTATAAGTGGGGAATGGAATATCTGTAGGCTCATTTTCTTGGAGTGGTGAAAGTGAAATTGATGCATCTGGAAGCAAGACTGGAGATGAAGGGTTTTGATCTGGTACAGCAGAATCAAAAATCTCCAAGTCTGAAGCAGTACCTTCAGAATCCGAAGATTCTATAAGGATTTCCTCGTCATTAACATTCATGTCCAGATCCATGAATGTAACTGAGGGCTGACCAGAAGGGTCAGTCTCCAGATGACCTTCCCCAGTTTCCTGGTTGGTCTGTTGGAGGATCAGATACCGAGGTATCTTCACCAGGAATAGAGGTTATTGGGGTTGCTTCAGTTATGGTTGCTCTATCCTCAACCACAACATTAGACGAACTGGAGGGTCCCTCATTATTTTGAGGCCCGCCCAGTTGTCTTTCTGACTCACCGTCAATTGGTGCATCAGTTTTAGCGAATGCCAGTTGCATTCGTTCTGGAATCTCGACCTCTCCAGCTTCAGATACCAGAGAGTCTAAATTCCTCAACAAATCTGGCACAGTGTGAGGTGAATCTGTGCTAAAGTATGCATCACTGCCCAAAATTTGTTGAAAACAGAGAGAGAGAAACCTTGAGAAGGGGATACAAACTCCCCTGGTGCCCTTCAGTTTTTGTACTAGGCTTCTGAACAAGATATCGGCAAAGTCTACTCTCAATCCATTCCACAAGCAGTATGCCATCTCTGCTTGTGAGGAGTTAATCTGGTCAAGACCACCAGAACTCCCACCCATACTCTCCACCAGGTGGATGAAAAAGTACCTCCATGAAGGTGTAAGACCCTTCATGGTCATCGCACCTTTCGTCTTCAACACCCCTTTATCCAAGCACTCCTTATGTCCCATTTCAAGGAGGACTTGACGAAAATTTATGTTTGGGGGTAAGACAACTGGAGATTCACCCTCTCTCCAGTAGTTGAGGTGTAAGGCATCCCTCAACACATCAGCGGACAAGGTACACTGGATTGTTCCACCTTTTAATGAAAAAGTGATGGAGGAACAATCTGAAGAAAGAGTGGCAGTGTACCAAAACTCACACAAGTAGTCGTGAAACATCTTGCGTGGGTTTAGAGAGAATGAGGGTCCTATTGGAGAATCCTTCAAAAATTTTGGATTCTACCAATAAGGGTATTGGACCCTTGAGATCCTTGTAAGCTTGCCATCGGATTATTTGGATTGAGTTTGATGACCGAAGCATTACTAGGAGCACCAGATGCCGGTTTGACATCTGGTGAAGGAGCATATGGAACATTTAAGAGATTTACATCTCTTGAACGAGATGATTTAGGAGCCATTGGAAAATGAAATTGAAATTTAGGAATTAGGGTTCTTGATTTATGAAGCAGAGAGAGAAATGAAGCAAGATGATTGGGAAGTAAATGAAAGAATGTAAAAGGAAGTAAATGTGATCAGAGTAAATAAGGGTATTGGACCCTTGAGATCCTTGTAAGCTTGCCATCGGATTATTTGGATTGAGTTTGATGACCGAAGCATTACTAGGAGCACCAGATGCCGGTTTGACATCTGGTGAAGGAGCATATGGAACATTTAAGAGATTTACATCTCTTGAACGAGATGATTTAGGAGCCATTGGAAAATGAAATTGAAATTTAGGAATTAGGGTTCTTGATTTATGAAGCAGAGAGAGAAATGAAGCAAGATGATTGGGAAGTAAATGAAAGAATGTAAAAGGAAGTAAATGTGATCGGAGTAAATAAGGGTATTTATAAGGAATTCAAGATCCCAATGAAATACCAAAAATTATATTTTATTAACAAAATCAATTTTGTAGATATTTTAACAAAATAAGTTTGAATTTTGAAATAAAATCATAATTTGCCATGTCAACATTAAATGCTACCATGTCAGCATTAAATGCTACGACGACTTATCTTACCCACGCGCCCACTCACTTAATTTTCCCAATACAAACAGTGTTCATTTACCAAAATGACTTTAAACACGTCAGATGACGATACCAAGTGGTTTAAAACACTCGAGTACCATCACGTGTCACAAATATTGACCAAGTATTTCTAACGTTATAAAAAATAAGACAAGACTGAATCTGGTCACTGGAGGATTAGTCCAGTGCCAGTTTCCAACTGGAGAGTTCTCCAGTTGCCATTTTCAAACAAAAACGAATTTTAGTCAGAAAATTATTTTTGAGTCTTTCCCCCTAAAATGATGATCCAGAAATCAATTAGTGCCAGGATAGTATCACAAAGGCGTTCGATAGCCTGGCGAGCAAAGATTATCTGGACCTCCTCAACTGGAGAACTTCATCAGTGTCACTGACGCGTTCAATAACAAAGAAATCTCCAGTTTTAAGGATTTAACATTCCCAGTTCGCTGATGAGATGTTTAAAGGTTTTCTCATCGAGAGGTTTTGTAAAAACATCAGCGAGCTGTTTGTCAGTGGGGATGAAATGAATTTCAATGTCTCCTTTCATAACATGATCACGAATAAAATGATACATGATGTCAATATGCTTTGTCTTGGAGTGCATCACTGGGTTGTGAGATATAGCAATTGCACTGGTGTTGTCACAAAAGATTGGGGTCCTTGTATACTTTTGACCATAATCTAGTAACTGGTTCTTGATCCAGAGAATCTGGGCACAGCAACTGGCCGCAGAAATGTACTCTGCCTCAGCAGTGGACATAGAGACTGATGTCTGCTTCTTGCTGGTCCAACTTACCAGTTTTCCTCCAAGGAAATGACAACCACCAGTTATTGATTTTCTATCTATCTTACAACCTGCATGATTTGAATCTGAATAACCCATTAGATCTAATCCTGAGCCTTTGGGGTACCAAAGACCAAGATTAGGACACTCTTTCAGGTATCTAAAGATACGCTTAACAGCGTGCAAGTGTGATTCTTTTGGGTTAGCCTGAAACCTGGCACATAGACATGTTGCAAACATTATATCTGGTCGACTGGCAGTTAAATACATCAGTGAACCAACCATACCACGATAGTCAGTTATGTTCACTGGTTTGCCAGTTGGGTCAGAGTCCAAATTTAATGGTGCTGCAATAGGTGTGTTTTTCGATGGGATTGAATCATATTTGTATTTTTTTAACAAATCTCTGACATATTTTCCTTGGTTTATGAAAATTCCATTTTCAGTTTGCTTAATCTGAAGACCTAAGAAAAATGTTAATTCACCCATTAAACTCATCTCATACTCAGATGACATGATTTTAGAAAACTTTTTACACATTGCATCATCAGTTGAACCAAATATAATGTCATCAACATAAATTTGTACCAATAAGATATTACCTCTTTCTTTCAAGATAAATAAGGTATTATCTATTGCACCTCTTTGAAAGCCATTTTTAAGAAGATGTTTAGTTAAAGTATCATACCAGGCTCTTGGGGCTTGTCTTAGACCATACAAAGCTTTGTTCAGTCTATATACCCAGTGAGGATGCTTCTCATTGATGAAGCCTGGAGTCTGCTTAACATAAACAACTTCTTCCAATGTTCCATTAAGGAACGCACTTTTGACATCCATCTTGAAGACCTTGAACTGCAGATGGGCTGCAAAAGCCAGAAATATTCTGATGGCTTCAAGTCATGCAACTGGAGCAAAAGTTTCATCAAAGTCAACGCCTTCTGCTTGACAATAACCCTGGGCAACTAATCTGGCCTTGTTTCTTACAACATGGCCATCTTCATCCATCTTGTTTCGGTAGACCCATCTTGTACCAATAGGTTTTTTCTTTAACCCTGGTGGACAAGGAACAAGCTCCCAAACATTGTTTCTTTCAAACTGGACGAGCTCTTCTTGCATAGCTTCCACCCAGCTTGGGTCTGCCATAGCCTCGTCAATCTTCTTTGGTTCAATTAGTGATAAGAAGGTGACGTTTAAGCATTGCTCACTGGTGGCTCTTCTAGTCTGAACCCCACTATTTGGATCTCCCACAATCTGTTCAATTGGATGTGCTCGAGTCCATCTAGTGTATTGACTAGGCTGGTGTAAACCAATATCAGTGCAAGTCACCTGGCGATCTTCTTCAGTTGCAGTAGCTTCTGGAGGAGGATCGGTGCAAACTACTTCTACATCCTCATCAGAGTCAATGAGGTCACGATTTGCATCATGAAATTCTTCATTCAAGGGCATTTCTTGAAGAACTGAAGAAGTTGGAGTTTGAACTGGTGCAGATATTGGAGTGGCACGTACATCAGATCCAATCACCAATTCTTGTGGTAAGTTGAAATTGATGGAGGGATAGAATGATGTGTCACTGGTGGTGTTCTTCTTCTTAACTGCTTCTAATTTGTTGTAACTGGAAACATCTTTTGGTGAACCAACTGACTGATGAACTTGGTCAGTTTCGCCAAAATTTATTTGAACGACTGGAGTAATATCAAGGCTTGGTCTCTTGTTGATTGCTTCAGTTGATTCGTCGAATGTGACATGAATTGTATCATGAACCTTTTGGAGTCTATAATTATAAACTCTAAAGGCCTTTCGAATATCTGAATAACCTAAAAATACCCCCTCATCAGCTTTTGCATCAAACTTTCCAAGCTGACTGGAATCATTTAAGATATAAACTGGACAACCAAATACATGAAAGTATCCAATATTTAGTTTACGATTCCTGAGTACTTCATAGGCAGTCTTCTTATGTCTCTTGATGTAGACTGACCGGTTTTGGGTGTGACAAGCAGTTGCAACTGCCTCAGCCCAAAAACTGGTGGGAAGACTTGATTCAGATAGCATACTTCTGGCTGCTTCTATCAGTGTGCAATTCTTTCTTTCCACAACTCCATTCTGCTCTGGAAAGTGTGCTGATGAGAAGTTTTGAGAGATGCCAGTGTCATTGCAAAATGTTTCAAGTACCTTATTTCGAAATTTAGTACCATTATCACTTCGCAACTGACAGACTTTTCGAGTATACTTGAGTTCAATTCTCTTGATGAGAGAGATGATTTCAGCAGGTGCATCACTTTTGGATCTGAGGAATACCACCCAGCAGTATCTGGTGAATTCATCAACCACAACTAGAGTGTACTTCTTTCCAGCTCTAGTTTGAACATTCACTGGACCAAAGAGATCCATATGTAGCATGTGAAGAGGTTCAGTGATGCTAAAGTTTTGCCTAGTTTTGAAACTGGCCCTTTTCTGCTTGCCCACCTCACACCCTGGACATGGCTTTTCTTTATTAAAAGAAATCTGTCGTGTCCCATCAACCAGTTGTTTGCGAGACAACTTGTTAATACTTTTGAAATTAAGATGGGATAATCTTTTATGCCACAGCCAGTTGGTGTCCTCATCAGCTTTGGTATAGATACAACTTGTTCTTGTATATGTTCTTTTGGGGCTGCCTAATACTTTCAAATGAGAGCCAAGCATGCCTCTCGTTCAGTTCTTCAATAAATGTGAGCGGCACCTCCATTTGTTTCTTTGAAGTCGGCACATCAGCGGCCTCACTGGATTGCCCCTCAACCATTTTACGCTTTCCCGCGGCCTTATCTGAAGCTCCTGCTCCCTGCATTCACAAACATGAAAGCGACCAATTGTGAGTATTAAGAATGCGAAGTTGGAAACCATATTAAACAAACGGAAATCTTAACAGGAAAGTACCCCCACTGCGGCGCAGTGGGCATGAGTAACCCTCACTGCGGCGCAGTGGGCAGAGTAATCACTGCGGCGCAGTGGGCATGAGTAACCCTCACTGCGGCGCAGTGGGCATGAGTAACCCTCACTGCGGCGCAGTGGGCATGAGTAACCCTCACTGCGGCGCAGTGGGCATGAGTAACCCTCACTGCGGCGCAGTGGGCATGAGTAACCCTCACTGCGGCGCAGTGGGCATGAGTACCCCTCACTGCGGCGCAGTGGGCATGAGTAACCCTCACTGCGGCGCAGTGGGCATGAGTAACCCTCACTGCGGCGCAGTGGGCATGAGTAACCCTCACTGCGGCGCAGTGGGCATGATACCCTCACTGCGGCGCAGTGAGC
>CM067168.1:127486562-127550088 GCA_034093135.1 Erigeron breviscapus | reverse complement strand
GCTCACAATTCAAAATACTCGATTCATCCAGGAGCAAGATAAGATGTACCAGGGTCTAAAAAGGGACTTTTGGTGGCCTGGGATGAAAGGTGATGTAGCTCTATATGTGAGCCGATGCATGACTTGTGCGATGGTCAAAGCTGAGCACCAGAAGCCAGCTGGACTTTTAAAGCAGCCGGAAATACCCGAGTGGAAGTGGGAGCAAATAGCAATGGACCTAGTAACGAAATTGCCTCGGACAAAGAAAGGTCATGATGCTATATGGGTGATTGTTGATCGTCTTACGAAATCAGCCCATTTCATCCCCATCAAAGAAGACTGGAACACTGAACGTTTAGCACATTTGTACGTTGAAAAGATTGTGACATTGCATGGTGTACCTCTGTCCATCATATCCGATAGGGATGGTAGGTTTACCTCATGTTTCTGGGGTCTTGTGCAAGAAGCAATGGCACTACGTTAGCATTAAGCACGGCTTACCACCCACAAACGGATGGGCAAAGTGAGCGTACTATACAAACATTGGAGGATATGCTAAGAGCTTGCGCATTAGAATTTAGTGGAAGTTGGGATGAACACTTGCCTTACGCAGAATTTACTTACAACAACAGTTATCACTCTAGCATACAATGTGCGCCGTTTGAAGCTCTCTACGGGCGTAAATGTAGATCACCCATGTGTTGGATAGAGGCGGGCGAGAGAAGCCTAGCTACCGTTGATTTTGTCCAAGAAACAACGGACAAAGTGGCAATTATTAAAGAAAAGCTTAAAGCCGCGAGAGATCGGCAAAAGAGTTATGCGGATAAAAGGAGGAAGCCCCTAGAATTTGAGGTTGTCGACAAAGTACTATTAAAGGTGTCACCATGGAAGGGAACTGTAAGGTTCGGCAAAAGAGGAAAGCTGAGCCCCCGATACATCGGGCCATTTGAAATTGTTGCTAGAATAGGCCCCGTAGCCTATAAGTTGAAATTACCCCAAGAATTGGGAGATGTTCACGACACATTCCATGTGTCGAACTTGAAGAAATGTGTGGCGGATGATTCGAAAGTGGTCCCACTTGAAGAACTACGTGTGGAGGATAAGCTCCAATTTCGTGAGGAGCCAATAGAAGTTCTCGACCGCAATGAAAAACGCCTAAAGAGGAGCAAGATCCCTATTGTTAAAGTTAGATGGGATACGAAACGCGGACCAGAGTTTACATGGGAGCGCGAGGACTTTATACGCGAGAAATATCCGCACTTACTCCCTAAGCAAATTCAAATTCCGAGACGGAATTCTTCTAAGGGGGTAAGGATGTAACAACCCTACTTTTTAAATGTTATATATGAGCTAGTTATGTTGCCTATGATCTCGCAAGCCATAGTTATACTAGAAGCTAGTAGATAATGCCCTAAAATTTGCAATCTAAAGCTATTGTTCAATTCTAAATGTGAGTTATAAAGTACCATTGAACAAGATTTTATTGATGATCAATCAAATTAGCTAAATAATAATGTAAGTCTCACAAGTTGAGATAACCATCAAAAAAATCCTTACGAAGGTCCAACAACTTAATCATTTAGCTAATTAAAGTAAATTCGGTCACAAAAATAAAATCTCTATTTCAAAATATGTTATAAGTTCGTATGCGCATAAAAGCGTTTAAATCATAATAAGTATATATATATACATACATATATGCTTAAAATAAATACAAGTTTATAATCAAAGACTTATGTAACATATTAGAAACACAAAAATGTATACATACAAGCATATATACATGACATATATACATATGCACATATTAGAACAAACATCAACTTATAACTACAAACTAACACATTTAACCTTACAAAATATATACACACTTACACCTAACATATATACACCTTTTATACAAAAGTTTTTATAAAAAAAAAAATGTGAAAAACCCTTCCCATGCCCTAATGAGGCCCCCCCCCCTTTCACACCTCACATGCCATTTCAAACTACATACTCTTCATTTCAAGTCTTGGAACTCACACTCTTCACTCTTTTCACACACATAATCTCTTTTCTCTCAAAAACACTCTCTTCTCCCTCCTCTCTTCTTGTTACCTACGGCCAAAGGAAAGGAAGAAAAAGGCAAGCATAAATCAAAATAAACATACATTAATAATAAGGGTTTAGGCTAGATTGTTAAGGGTAAATCCAAGGCATATTCAAGGGTTGTTCTAGGCTTAGATTCAAGGTATTATTGGGGTGTGAAGGCCATGAAAATCTGCCCAAATTCTTCATCCAAAACCAAGTTCAAGAGGGTATAATCTTCATCCTTTTACTAGATCTAATCTCGTTTTTGTTTATATTCAAAGGTTTTATCAAAAACTCATACTTTCTTCTTGTTTTCTTTGTAATATACACTTAATGAGGGCAAAGTTGATAGGATCTTTCTTCCATGCTCATGCATGTCGAATCTAATAAGAAAGATCCAAGGATTCAACAAGTTTAAGACCCAAAAGTGTGGTTATAGATTCGTAGCTTTTAAGTGACTTTCTTGTTGATAGATCTATATGTTTTTGTATATTTTTGAAGAGTATATTCTGAGATTTTTCATATAAAAGATGTTTTTATATTGTTGAAAGTTAGATCTATAAAAGTTGATAGTAAAAAGTGTTGATTTGAATGCATATATGCTAGATTAAGAAAGTTGGATCTTTTGTTGGATTATGAGATGGATATGGACTTGTTATAAGTGAAAAATATGTTAATATTAGTGTTAATATTCTGGAAAATTGATAAAATATCAAGGATATAAAGCTTGAATCAAAACATGTTAAAATAAGCTAGAAATAACAAACCGAAAACACGCAAAAATGCATTTTGAGCACACACATGCACCATAATCTTATGACCAAGAAAATATGATAAACCTACTGGAAAAATGTTGAAATAAAAGCACAAAACTCAGATCTATTAGTTCATGACAACAACAAGCTCAAAAACCACCTTTTCGGGTCAAATAATCACTAACCGAAAGCACTAAATTGCACATATCACACCACCACCACTCTCACGATTTTGGATACCAAAATATGATGAACTTTCTGGAAATAATGAAACAAGAATGAAAATCCATTTTGAAGCACTTTAATTGCTTAAGAAATGAGGCTAAAATCACTATTTCGGTAAACGATTTTTAATCATAAAACCCTCAAAATGAGCAAGACACAAGAGAGGTTGAATTGATATGATTTTGTATGGATAAAAGTTGCCTAAAAGGCCTGAGATTTTTGACCAAAATGTTTGGTGATGATTTCTAAGAATTTCCATGAATTATTGAATTTAAATGGTAATTAAAAGACATAAAAATCAATAAATAAATTATGTAAATCAAGAATGAAGTTAAATCATCTTAACCTTTGATAAAAATAACTAAAACCTACTGGAGAAAAATAGCTAAATGGCAAGAGACATGTGTTACATAATTTAAAGATAAATAATTAAGTAAAAACAATTAATTAAATATTATTATTAAAATAAATGGAAAATACACAAATAAAAGTATAAATCATGAAATTATAAATTAAGAAGCTTATATATCATAAGATAATTCAAATGAAATCATTCATAATTTATAAAGACAATTATGACACTTAAAAGTATTTTTAAGGATTTATTTAGCAAATAAATCAATAAAGTGAATAAATAAATAATTAAATATTATTAAATTAAATATATATTTACAAATCAGAAAATATACATAAAATATTTATATTATAAGACCACTAATGTCAAATATTATTACTAAGCAAAGTGTGCAATGGAAATCATATAAATCCAAGCCAAACTACCGAAATTCCAATAAACGTACAAAAACGTATAATGAGAAAACGACTCTTACCACCAAATCTCTTATACCCAAACAATGAGAACATCATAATGCACTTAAATTCCATAATCTAATAACAACCAAATATGGGCAAGTCTACTAGTATACATCTCATGATCTAGCTCACTAGTTCATGTCACGCGAACTTACACCGCGAATATATACGTTATGGTTTAGGCTTGCTTGAGGTGCAACAAATCTAAGCGAAGGAATCACGTTTGATCAGCCCCTATTCACTCTCTAATCAAGTGAGTCATAGCCCCCTTTCAAACTCTTTTATGTGTTTACTTTCGGGGTGAAAAGCATGTTTAATTAAAATGGCTTTATCTAATGAAATGATTCTTTGAAACAATGATAATGATGTGGGAATTATATTGTATGTTCAACATGTTATATGTTATATGATGAGCTTGAGTACTGTCAAACTGTGGTCCCCTGTACACTACTATTAACTCATTTGAGGCCTGTAGTTAGAGGGTTGCGCAACTAGGACTTGTCCCCTCATCCACTATTATAGGTAACGGTGGGATGTTTGGTCTGCCTTTGTGGTCACCTTCATCGCCAGTCTGGCCTCGCGGTGCTCTAACTACTATATATTTATGGGCGTCTCCATGGCACGACCCTTGGTTATCTTTATGCACGTGGTTGACAGCATGTGGTTATCATTATCTTATCATTTGGGACATTATATCTGATTATTGGGACATAACCGGTCTTAGTAGTGGCTCAAGAACAATCTCATCAAATTATGTCATGGTAGTCTTACCATTGACCCAGAGGTATTGATATTATATTATGGATGACAATTATTGTTTGAACATACGGTTTGGGTATGGACAGTATGATGGAATTCTTGGAAATTTTATGACATATTCTTTCTTGAATTGGATTAAATACAGGTGTGTTGTTAGTATAATCCTATGAACTCACTCAACTGTCGTAGTTGACACTTTTTCTTCATGCTTTTCAGGTCTAGGGCAGTAAGTTAGCTTTTGGACCGCCTCATGGATGATATGTTTAATTGTTGCCTGATGGACTAGTAACGCAAACATTTGATCTCTTGGTTATGAATTTGGTTATGTAATGATTATTAAACGTCAACTTGAACATGTTACCTTTTTAATTTGAATGGCGTTTGAAACTTTATGTTGATGTTTATTACTTAAATCTTTTGTACCATGTCGTTCTGTGGCATCTCGTGTTTCCGCTATAGTCGGGGTGTTACATTAGGTGGGGTGTATTTCGGTCCCTGACTAAATTGTCCCGAATTAAACTGAGGTCTAGGATTCTGCTGTGTGTTGCTAGGAAGAGTCCCCGTGGGCCTAGCAAGAGCGGCCATCCTACTTTCGAGATCCTTGAAATTAACCCCCTGATTTTTCATGTTTATCTCCACCTTCCCGCTTATCTGATCCAACCTCTCACTCAATGCCTTATTATCATCCCTGATCATTTGAATGCTAGTGTTTGTTTCAACTTGATTACTAGCCAACTTCTTCATCATCTCCCTCAACTCGGCATTAGGATCGGCATTAGAAGAAGAAGAACCTGATCCTTGCCCTTGCTGAGTCTGATGTTGTGGCTGATTCTGATAATTATCTCTTTGCCACCTGTTACCTGAAAAACGAGAATTATTAGCCTGAAAAGAAGAGTTATAAGAAGAATTACCTGAAGGCCGGTTCTGGAAACCGGTGTTGCGGTGGAAATTCCCTTGGGGTTGATTCTGAACATAGTTCACATCTTTGGGTGCCCGATTTAGACACTCATCAGAATAGTGCATATCACCACAATGATCACACCCATCGGCTACGACCTTAACATCCCTCTCAATTGCTCCAAATCTAGTCTCTTGAGCAGCAAAGCTCCTATCCATGCGCTCAGATAGCGCCTTAATCTCTCCAATAACCCCTGAGTCATTACTCGCCTCAACCTTAGCAACTCTCCCTTGGTTAGTACCTCTCTTCATCTTTCTTTCATTCTTCAAGAACCTTTCATCATCCATATTTGAGTTATCCTTTGCCATGTCTTCCAAGATTTTATAGCCTTCATTGGGTGTAATGTTATTGAAACTACCCCCAAAAGCATATCCCAATTCTCGTTTAGACTTCTTATTCAACCCATCAAAGAAAAGCTCCACATATTGTTCCTTAGTCAAATTGTGACCTGGACAATTTCTCAACATCTCCTTGAAAAGAACCCAAGCATCTGCAACATCTTCTCCATCATCTTGTTCAAACGACCTAATCATATTCTCCAACTTTCTTTGAGTTCTAAGTGAATAAAACTCACCAATGAAAGCCTCCTTAAGTTGGTTCCAAGTAGTGATTGAATTTTCTGGGAGATCATTGAACCAATCAAGTGCTTCTCCGGTGATTGACATGGGAAATGTCTCAAGTTTCACGGCATTCATTTGATTTTGAACATATTAATAAAGCCGAGCCAACTTTTCAAACCTATCCAAGTGTTGGTAAGGATCCCATTTCCTTTTTCCATCAAATTGGTGCTCTTCTATGCTCTTAAGATGATTCCCTTTCAAATTGAAAGTGTGATCAATGGCCGGTGGTCTAATGGCGGAGCCACGGCTAGTTGGGATAGTTCGAACCCTCTCGCCATAGCGAGTGTCATTTTGGATCCCTAGGTTGTTCGTCACCCATCTCTTCTTGCTTAACTTCTAAATTGAAAAATTCATCTAAATAAAACCCTTCCTCGTCTGAATCAGGAGTGGGTTTAACTATAGGTGAAAATGGTGTTGGTATTGGTGTTGTGGGTTCAGTGAAGTTAAACCGACGCCCTCTTGGTCTTCTCGGAGTAGACAAAGGACTATTCAAAGGTAGACCGGAAGAACGTAAGTTCATCAACTAAAGAAATATGCCTGCAAACACACAACTAACACAAACACGTCAAATGCACCTGTGATAAAAAAAGAAAACTAAACTAATAAAACAAGTAACTTCCTTACGCGTGAGAAAGGATCAAACCACTAAATTAACAACTAAATCGGCACACAATCCCCGGCAGCGGCGCCAAAAACTTGATGTGTGAAATCGAGTTTAAAATTTATAAACAAGAAATACCCTAAAACTGACTACTACACACTTGCGGGCAGTGACCCGTTCGTATATAGTATAGCTAGAAGGTAAGTCCAGGATCGAACACGGGGAATGGTTTTGAAATAGGTGTCAGCTAAAGTAGTTTTAGAGAAAGGGTGAAACCGTAGCCGAATAGCTACCTAACTTTGACGAACTTAAATTAAAGAAATCAAAATGACAATACGATTTGAAGTAAAGAAGTTTTAGACAATATAAATAAAGATCATCCACTTCAAATCCACTTGACTTCAGATATGATTGCACACGTTTAAAAACCAATTCTTTAGAGTTGACAAAATAACCGTGAAAGGATAGAAATGCTCACGTGGTACCACCAACCGCTCGCAAATCACCCAAACACCTAAATTGCTAGTTTAATTACCCAAGCCGGTACCACCAATGCCTAGAAAATCTCCCCAACAATTAGTTTGTTTGATTATCCAATTACCAATTATGCCTATGTGAATGAAAACGTGGTACCACCAACCGTTTCTAAACACGTTTACCAATTAACTCCTATTATAGATTTAACATTCACCGTCATACCATGAACCGGTGACAAACGACCATAGACAATCGAATTGAAACGATAAACATATTCACCTAGTACCACTAACGATGAACACATCAACCATCAACATCAAAAGAATAAATCGCAAGGAATTAATTGATAAAGATCACGACACAACGATAATTGAATCAACTCTTGAATTAAAATATTGCAATCATATCATTCGTCAAGTTTCATCAAAGTGGATGATTAGAAATCTAGCCACTCATACTAAATTGAATTGCAATAAAGAAATTGAAAGAAAACATATTATACCAATGATCGTTGAATATAAATTGCAAGACAGAAAATTAGATACGATCTAGATGGATGTTCTTGAATCTTCAATGAATCAAATGATGAAATCTGCGATGATCCGTCAAAGACTCGTGGTAGAACAGCTCCTAGAAAGAAAAACTTGATTAATGGGAAATAGGGTTTATTTTTCTTTATATATTCCCCCAAAATCTGATGGAAACAAGCTGAAACCCTGATTTCCCCATGCAGTCACTGCAGCGCAGTGGGCATGGTGCACCTCCACTGCGGCGCAGTGAAGAGTCCCTGGAATTCTGATCATATGGTGACTGCGGCGCAGTGGGGTGTGAATACTCCCACTGCAGCGCAGTGGTAATCCACTGGAAACTCAATACTTTTTGGCACCCGATGACTGCGGCGCAGTGGGGCTTCACTCTTCCCACTGCGGCGCAGTGTTAAACCTCTGGAAAGCTTATGTCTTTGGTACCAACTGACTGCGGTGCAGTGGGGCAACACCCCTCCCACTGCGGCGCAGTGTAAACTTGCTGGAATTCTTGTGGCTTCTTTATTATCAGCTCTCGAACACTCGGATCAACATCTTGGCCTAAATTCGTCAGAAAATGCACCAAATGGACGCACAACCTGGTAAGAACCTGAAAGCACTAACAAACACCATAAACGCGCCAAATGCATACAAAATCGACTAAAAACACATACGAAAAAGGCCAATAATGAAGTGGGCGATCTATATAAATTGGTCACATCAATGAGCATTTCAGATTAACTCCAATTTAATGTATGAAAATTTCTTTGAATTGAGCAACAAGAATGTTGTCAATTGATAAAGAAATATTTCAAAGAAAATATATGTGCATTTGCCGAGCTCAGAGCTCTGCAAATGGTTAATTTTGAAAAACTTAAGGTTTGGAAAATTATTTTTTTTTCCAACCAAATACATGGTTTGCCGAGCTCAGTGCTCTGCAAATGGTTGATATAAGACTTAGAAAAAAATTCCAAATTTCAAAATGAGTGATTTGCCGAGCACAAAGCTCTGCAAATGGATGGTTCAAGTCTTAGAAAAATTTTGAAAAACAATTTACACTGTTTGCCGAGCTCAGAGCTCTGCAAACAGTTGTTTTAAGACTTGGGAAATTTTGAAAGCCAAAAGCACTGTTTGCCGAGCTCAGAGCTCTGCAAACATGTTTTAAGACTTAGAAAAAATTTGGAAGCAAAATGTACTGTTTGCCGAGCTCAGAGCTCTGCAAACAGTTGATTCAAGATTTTGAAAAATTTTGGGATCCAAATGCACTGTTTGCCGAGCTCAGAGCTCTGCAAACAGTTGTTTTAACACTTTGAAAAATATTTGGAAGCCAATTACATTGTTTGCCGAGCTCAAAGCTCTGCAAACATTTGTTTCAACACTTAAAACAATTTTGGAAACAAATTGCATTGTTTGCCGAGCTAAAAGCTCTGCAAATGGCAGTTTTAAGACTTGGTGAAAATAAAAACATGCATTTGCCGAGCAAAAAGCTCTGCAAATGGCCATTTTGATCCAAAAATTTGTTAAGGCAAAAATGAAACTATGTTTTAGCAAAATTATGAATATTTTAAGATCAAAAGAACAAACCAGGCATTTGCCGAGATCAGAGCTCTGCAAATGCACAAAATCTTCAAACACTCATATTTTACCCATCCCTTCATAAATCAAACCCAGAAAAACCAATATTATGCAGATTAAGGCATTTAACTCAGATAAACAACATATATGAACCCTAATCATGCATCTAAAATCATCAAAACTCACATCAAAACATCACAAAGTGCAAAATAATCATGGCAGTTCATATAGGCATTTTATCAAACACTTGGAATGCAAAATGAAAACAAGAAATATTACCTTTGAACTGATGATTTGATCGAAGAACAAAGATGATTTGAAGCACTGATATCCTCACAAGTATGAACCCACTTCGATTATTGCTCAAATGATGATCAAGATTGACTGATTGATGTGAAGAGTGATCGGTTTTTGAGAGAAAATATAAAGATATTTTGGTTTGAATTTGAAATGATATGAATTGACCCGCCCATTTTCTATTTAAACAACAAATCCGGGTCGCGGGTCTGGTTTTGACCCGCGTGTCAACCCGGATCCCAATTTGATTTTGGGCTTAAATCACACCTTGGGCAAATTTCATTTTGGGCTTAAATGATATTTGGATTTTAACAAAATAAAAAAATAAAATAAAAAATAAAAATAAAATAAAAACAGTAAAACAAAACAAAAAAATATAAAATCTTTTTATTATTTTTAAGTTTTCTAATTTTGTATTTGATTTTTCAGATTTAAAAAAAAATAAAACACATAAAACAAATCATATTGATCACAAAAAAATATTTAAACAAACAAACAAAACAAAACAACAAAAAAATTTAAACAAACTAGATAAGCAAACAAATATTCACATGTATTTGCACACTCCCCCTCAACTTAAGCATATATGAATACATTAAATTTACAAACTCCCCCTAAAATCATGCAGTCTACCCTTTTTCTCCCCCTCAAACATTGCATGTAAAACACATCAATGTTTGAAACATAAAATGAACATAGAATACATGGCATAAAAGCATTTAAGTTTGTAAATCTAGCATTCCCAACTTGGTTTTAAGAAAATTAAACCTCTGTTCATCCAAAGGTTTGGTGAAAAGGTCAGCAAGTTGGTAGTCGGTAGGGACAAAATAGAGTTTGATGTTACCTTTTTCGACATGATCTTTAAGAAAATGGTACCGAACATCTATGTGCTTGGTCTTAGTATGTTGTACCGGGTTGCAAGAAATAGCAATAGCACTCTTAGAGTCACAGTAGATGGGAATTCTGTTGAACTGAAATCCATAATCAGTCAACTAAGTCTTCATCCAAAGAACTTGTGAACAACAGCTTGCTGCTGCAACGTACTCAGCTTCTGCAGTAGATGTAGATACACAATTCTGTTTCTTCAAAGACCAACTGACCAATCTTTCCCCTAGAAACTGAACACTCCCAGAAGTACTCTTTCGATATAGCTTACAACCAGCATGGTCAGCATCCGAATATGCAATCAACTGAAACCCGGTATCCCTTGGATACCAGAGACCAAGATTCACGGTGCCTTTCAGGTATCGGAAAATCCGTTTGACGGCCTGGAAATGACTTTCCTTAGGATTGGCCTGGTACTTGGCACACATGCATGTGGCGAACATAATATCCGGGCGACTCGCAGTCAAATACATGAGTGGACCTATCAAACTGCGATATCTCTTTTGATCAAAAGATTTTCCATTTAAATCAGCATTAATCTTTGTGCGAGCTTCCATGGGTGTACCAATTGGTTGACAAGTCATCATATCAAACTTTTTCAACATGTCAAGTATGTATTTAGTTTGACAAATAAATGTACCATTTGACAACTGTTTGACTTGAAGACCAAGGAAAAAGTTTAATTCACCCATCATGCTCATTTCAAATTTACTGATCATTAAAGCAGAAAAATTCTTGCAGTATTTAGGGTTAGTTGACCCGAAAATTATGTCGTCAACATAAATCTGGATTAGAATGATGTCACTCCCTTGTCTTTTGATAAACAAGGTAGTGTCAATCGAACCTTTGCTAAAACCAGATTTCACAAGATAAGAGGAGAGAGCATCATACCATGCACGAGGGGCTTGTTTCAGACCATATAAAGCCTTATCTAACCTGTAAACATAGTTCGGATGTTTTGAATTCACAAATCCCTCAGGTTGTTCAACATACACCTCTTCTTTGAGAATTCTATTCAAGAAGGCAGTTTTGACATCCATCTGGTATACTGTGAAATTCTTGTAGGCAGCATAGGCAAGAAACACCTGAATGGCCTCAATTCGTGCAACTGGTGTGAATGTCTCATCATAATCAATTCCATCTTGTTGATAATATCCTTTTGCAACCAATCGTGCTTTATTTCGTACAACAACTCCAGTTTCATCCTTTTTGTTTTTGAAGATCCATTTGGTCTTAATTGGCTCCTTATTCTTGTAAGGATTAGGAACCAATTTCCACACCTCAAGACGTTCAAACTCATTAAGTTCTTCCTGCATTGCTTTCACCCAGTCTGGATAACTTAGAGCTTCATTCACTGTCTTTGGTTCCACCATACTCAGAAAATTCACAAACAGACATTCATTCGCGGATGCGGATCTTGTCTGAACTCCAGATGTTGGATTACCAATAACTTGAGAAATTGGATGAGCTCTAGTCCATTTGGTTGTGTGTGGAATTGGATCAAGTGGATCACCAGATTCTTTAGAATCAATAAAATCAGGAGTATGTTGCTCTGCCAACTGTTCAAATGAAATTGCAATTGGCTCCACAAAGTCGTCGTGATCATAAACTTCAGGATTGAGTGACGGATTTGTCACTTGAGGGATATGTTGAGGTTGAGTATGCAACTCAGAATTATCATTAGGTGGAGGAGAATCAGATGATGAATTAACATCTGATGATTGTGATGGTGAAGTCTCATTGGGATTCGTCTCATTAGTATTGGAACTTGATGCTTCATTAGTAGACACTTCAGACTCAGAAACTTTGGTCGGAACATGGAAAAATTCTTCAAACAAGATATCCAAATCTTGTGTAGTCGGAGTAGAGAATGATGATTTGACAGTGGAATCAGTTTTTGTTGCGGAAGCTTGTGGACTTTGAAGTTCGGGTCTTGAACTGTGTTGTTCAAGAACCATACCCGAGAGTTCATCAAACCTAACATTCATACTCTCTTCGATCATCTTGGTTCTTCGGTTATACACACGATAAGCAATTGATTCTCTCGAATAACCTATGAAATATGCTTCATCGCCCTTTGGTTCAAATTTGCCCAAATTATCTCAATCATTGAGAACATAACACACACATCCGAATATGTGTAAGAAGTTCACATTGGGCTTCCTCTTGTTAATCACCTCATATGGAGTTTTATCAAACCTCTTATTTATGATTGATCTATTTTGAGTGAAACAAGCAGTAGCAATAGCTTCAGCCCATAAATTCGGAGGCAACTTCGAATAAGCAAGCATAGTTCTAGCTGCTTCAACAAGAGTACGATTACGTCGTTCAACTACTCCATTTTGTTGAGGTGTCCTGGCAGCGGAAAATTGATGAGTGATACCCATGGACTTGAAGAAAGAAGCAATAGTTGAATTCTTGAATTCAGTGCCATTGTCTGAGCGAACAATTCGAACAGATGATTGAAGATTTACTTGGGTCTTTTTGATGAAATCAATAATCACATTCGGAGCATCACTCTTAGCATGAAGAAAGAATACCCAAGTATAACTAGAATAATCATCGACAATCACAAGAATGTATCGCTTGCTATGGATACTTTGAACTTTCATTGGTCCACATAAATCCATATGAATAAGGTGCAAAGGACCTTCAGTACTTTCCAATTGCACAAGCCTGACAAACATGTTCACTTTCATACTTGTAATCCGGAAGACCTTCAACAAGTTGTTTATCCACAAGAGCATTGATCGTTTGGAAATTAAGATGAGAAAGGCGGCGATGCCATAACCAAGAATTTTGTGCAGTTGCTTTCGAAAAAAGACAAATCTCTGAAGAATGAGTTGGAATGTTGTTGAGATCAATTGTGAACAAATTATTATCTCTTGTACCAGTAAGAATATCCACACCCTCTTCAGTCTGCACTTTGCATTCATATCTTCTGAATAATACTTGAAGATCATTATCACAAAATTGTCCAACACTAAAAAGATTGTGACCTAATCCTTCAACATAGGAAACTCTCTTGATAGTGATTCCATTTTTAACAATGTCTCCATAACCAAGTATTGGAGCGATATGATCATTTCCAAATCTGACAGTTCCCATAAACTTCTCAACAAAGTTCGTTAGAATAGACTTGTTTCGAGTCATATGACGAGAACATCCCGAGTCAACATACCAAACACAAATGAGATATTCCTGCAAGGACAAGGAATATGATTTAGGTACCCACATATATTGGGTCCTTGCAGGTTAGAGAGATAACATGCAAGTACACATAAACAATCAAACACTATGTAAGAAACGATTTTAAAAAAAATAGCACACAATCAAACATTTTATTGAAAATAACAAACAATCACACATACTAGTTCAAACAAGAAATACGAATTACAAATAATGTAAAGAAATAGATTATACACAAGTTTTGAGACAAGCAGGACTAGTCCTAGATGTATTAGCACTATCTAAAGAATTTGATCTACGGACAATCCACACTTGTTTGACATGAGTTGTATTTCCATCAACTTGACTTTTCTAGAAGCATGCAAAAATCTATCTTTAGGAATCCATTTACTGCTACTAGTTAAGCACAAGTCACCTGAAATACGAACATTCTTTGAGTTAGAAAACAATTTGTTATTTCTATTCTTGACAGGTTTCTTCTTGATGGTTTCTGTGGACTTGTTCACTTTCTTGATGTTATTAGGTGACAACCAACCATACTGATCTTTGTATTTAGTTATTCCTGAAATTGTATCGCTAACCACCTGTAAAGTGCACTTAGAAGTCGTTTGAGAATACCTAGGAAAACTAGAATACCTAACATGCTGAGGTTGTTTGTTACCTAATGAGAAAGATTCATTCTTGACACTCTTTGGACCACTAGTTGTTTTGACTTCTTTTTGGGACTTAGATTCAGATTTAACCTTAGTCGTCTGTGGTTTTGTAGGAGTCTTTGATTTTTGAGAGTCTGTGGAACCTTTGTTTGGTTTTGGTTTTGAATCCGTCTTAAGTGATTGATTGGACTTTGGTTGATTGGTGATCTTTGGTCTTTTAAACTTATCAAATGGGGAAGATTGTGAAGAGTGTGACTTTGAAATCTTCTTTAGATAAAAATCATGTTTATCCTCCTTTTGAACAAAATGTTGACATATCATCTGTTTCCAACTTCACACTTGCTTCACTTATCTTAAAAGGACAAGGACTTCCCTTGAGTGAATTTGATGCTTTGTCTTTTTCTTTTAAAGATTGAAGTGCATTTTTCTGAAATTCGAATTCCATTTTAAGTTTATTAAGTTCCTTAAGCACATTTAACTTTTGTTCTTTTTCTTTTTCAAACTTTTGTTTGAAAGCATCAATTTCATTCAAGTAAGTTTGTGTTCCCTCAGAAAACTTGGTAAAGGACTCAGTCTCAGAAGCAGTCGGAAAGAAATAATCATCAATATCATTCATATCATAGACATCATCTAGATCACTATCAGTTTGAACAGAAACATGCACAACTGTCTTGATGTCTACATTCACATTTTGAACATTGGTTGGATGGTTATATTCAAAAACATTGGTTTTTTCTTTCATAGATAAAATCTTCTTATTGATTTTCTCAATTGATTCAGAAAACTTTCGGTCAAAATCAAGTTTTGTTTCATGACAATCCTTGTTGCACATATCAGAAATCTGTGATTCATTTTCAGTTTGCACAGAAGCATTGTTAATTTCACACATAGAAATCACAGAACATCCAGATTGATCACAAACTTTGGAATCTAACTTGGGTTGGTCAATGACACAGTGATTTTGAGTCTTCAAATTATCTATTAAAGATTGCTTTTAATCAAGAGACTTTTTCAAATCCTCTATTACCTTTTCCAAAACACTTTGTGGAACATAAGGTCTTTCAACAGCAGGTTTTGGAATTGGAATAGCTTCTTCCAAAGGTTTTTCAGTAAAGCACTCAAGACCTTCAGGTATTATAACCTCATGATTATCTTTGTTGCTTTTATGCACATGGTGACTGAAGAAATCATATGTCTCATCCATTAACTCATAGTTAAAATAGACATTTGCACCCTTCTTTAGAAAATCATCATCCTCAAAATCACCATGACTTGGTCTAACAAATTGGTCAGTCATCCCACATCTCACATAAGATTCCTTATACAATGATGGGATTTCTTCTTATGCTTGGAGCAAATGTTCTGGATTGACATAACCCAACCCTGAAGTGAATTCAGTTTTCGAATTTCTTGGCCTATTCAAAAAGATTTGTTGATATGATCGATTAATCTTATACAACTTTTCTTGATAAGACTTGATTTCAGCTTTAAGTTCATCATTTTCTTTATCAAGTTTTTGTTTAAGAGAATCTTTTATACAACAATCATATTTTAGGTCAGAAATTTTGTCTTCAAATTCCTTCAAAACAGGGGTAGATTCTTTCAGTTTCACATTTAATGACTCAATGTCCTCAGCCAAAGCATTTGCTCTAAACATCTCATTGGTCTTCTCAACTTGTAACTGTCTCACGGTCTTGCTTAATTCAAGAACTTTGGTTTCAAGTTCTTGTTTTTCAAGATGCAATTTGGAGTTTGGAGTAAAAGTGACTGCAACTTTTTCAGATTTCAAATTATCAAAATCCTTTTGAAGTAAATCAATTTTATCTTTAGAATTTTGTAATTCTTTTTCTTTGTCTTCCAAAACTTTTGTTATTTTTGAAATCTTTTTACTCAACCCTTTACCATGTTCCACAGCTGCATCACTCATATCCACATAGTATTGTAACATTTTCTTGGGAATAGTGATTAACTGATCATCCTTTGAAGAACCTTCATCATCCTCATTTAACTCCTTTGACTTCTTGATCTTTGTCATGAAGCACACATTTTTTGAAAGTTCATCGGTCTCTTCATCAGAAAGATGAAGCCATTTGTCATCCTCAGCTAGAAGAGCAATTCCACTTTCCTCTTATCTTGCAAGCATGAGTTTGTACTTGTAGTACACCGAGTTCTGCTGACGAGGTTTAGTGCAATTAATGGCAAAATATCCTGGAAGACCACAATTGTAACATTTCTTTTCCTCATTCCTCTTGTCCATGATCTTCTTTTCAAACTTCTTCTGATTGTCAAATTTCTTTTCACCACCAACAAATTCTTTCTTGGTTTCAAACTTAGGAGCATTTGCATTCTTTGCATAAGAAGAAACTGATGAGGTCCTAAGTTGATTGTTTGTTGGTTTCTTCTTGAAGAATTTCTTCTTGAAAGCCTTTGTGAAATAAGCAAGTTCCTTGTACATTTCTTTTTGCTTTTCATCCAAATCAGAATCACTCATTTCACTTGAGTCAGAATCAGTTTCAAATTCAACAAAGTTCTGTCTTGAAACTCTTGAAGACTTCTTTTCAGCTACCAAAGCCAGTGGATCTGAATGAGCACTTTCTTCTTTCTTCTTTTGAGCTCTCAGAACATCATCAATATTCAACTTCAACTTTTCATACAAAGTATGAATGGTTAGTTTACCAAAATCTGATTGCTGATTGAGTTGAGTGCCATAAATTTGCCATTCCTCCTCAAGATTTTTGATAAACTTGATGTTCAACTCCATATTGGTTCTTTTGACATCATTCTTTCTCAATTCATTGATAACATTGCAGAATCTGATGTACACTTCATTCAATAGGTCACCCTTCTGTTGCTTGAAGGTCTCATACATATTAAGAACAGTTGACAATCTTATGGTGTTTGAAACATCAGACCCTTCCATCTGTTTTTCCACTTCATCCCAAATATCTTTTCCAGTTTCATATGAGTCAACATTGCAATAGATGTCATCTAGAAGTGCTTGGTAAAGATAAGCAATGGACATTTGATCAGCCTCAACACGATTTTTCTGATCAGTATTCCAACTTTCTTCTGGCAAAGGTTCATTATTCACCGGAATCTTAAGAATTTCAGGACCATCCTTGTAAGATTTTCTTAAAAGTTTCCCATTCTTTTGTCTGTCAATCCAATTCAAGAACCTTTTCTTCCACTGAGGATAGGAGCCTCTAAACAACACAGGAGGTCTCCCTTCAGAACCAAGAGCCAATGCTTCCCTTGAAGCCATTAAGATCAATTAACAAAAGACTTAGAAAAAAAATTTTGATTTTTTTTTTCTAATTGTATTGAATGCCGAGCTCAGACCTCGGCAAATGGACCAAAATTTTTTTGAAAAAATTTTAAATTTTGCACACAAGAAGAATATTGATCAAAAATGATTTTGAATCAATTTTCTTGAAAATTATATATTTGTCAAATCTAAATTCAACTGTTTGCCGAGCAGTTTCTTCGGCAAATGGTACAATCAGCCAAGTCACAACACGAGTACACTGACACAATCTAACTTCAACTGTCTGCCGAGCAGTTTCTTCGGCAAATGGTACAATCAGCCAAGTCACAACACGAGTACACTGAGCACAATCTAACTTCAACTGTTTGCCGAGCAGTTTCTTCGGCAAATGGTACAATCAGCCAAGTCACAACACGAGTACACTGAACACAATCTAACTTCAACTGTCTGCCGAGCAGTTTCTTCGGCAAATGGTGCAAACAGAAATGATCTCAAAATACTTAGACGAATTTTGTTGATATAGCTATTTGCCAAGCTAATATCTCTGCAAACAGTGTAAATAGGATCAACACTTAACCAATTTTAGCCAACACACGTATTTGCCGAGTTAAATTCTCTGCATATAGTACAAATAAGATTGTCACTTGGTCGAAGTAAACCAAATCAACTATTTGCCGAGCTTATATCTCTGCAAACAGGAAATAGCTCCACACTTAACCAAATTTGTTGAATCACGTATTTGCCAAGCAATAAGCTCTGCAAATAGAACAAATAACACCACACTTAACCAAAATTTCTTGAAATAGGTATTTTCCGAGCAATAGGCTCTGCAAATAGAACAAATAGCTCCAACACTTAACCAAAATTTCTTGAAACAACTTTTTACCGAGCAATAAGCTCTGCAAATAGAACAAATAGCTCCACACTTAACCAAACTTTGCTGAATCATGTATTTGCCAAGCAATAAGCTCTGCAAATAGAACAAATAGGATCAACACTAGCCAACGACCTTGGCAAACACTAGAATTCACTAAAGGACAAAATAGTCGGTTTCTGGTCGTCTTCTTCGTTCAGCCAAACACCCAAACGCCGAGCTCACAAAAAATCTTTGATTTCTCCTTCATTTTTGTGAATTAAAACTTCAAATTTGTATCAAAATACTCAGAAACTAATCCCGCACAAATCCTAAAACAAATTAGCAGCTAATTTCAACCAGAATTCAAACCCACACGAACATGTCATTCACCGAGCTCATTCAAAATCGAATCAAATGATGAAATTAAGCTCTGAAATTGATAAAGAAGGAAGATATATTAACAACAAAGTGATCGGTGAACAAATTTCGAAGAAAAACACACAGAATTTGCTGAAATCACTTGAACAGTGATCTCGGCAAATGGTACTTTCAGAAAAACTCAAAAATTCAGAAAATAAGCACAAATACAGCTTCAAATAAGCTTGTGGATCGTTCAGATATGCTGATTGTGCTCTGATACCAAATGTAAAGATGTGAATTTGAGCTTTAGTGTGTGTTTAAGTGTGTCTTAATGGCGGTTAGCATGTGAGAGAGTAGAGAGAGAAAGTGTGTGTGTCAGGGAAAGATTAGATTGCATTAATGGGTAAAAAGGTTACAATTTTGATAATGGAGGGGGTTTATATACTTCTATACATTTTACACTATGCCCCCTTCCATATTTACAACTTATCAATAAAAGTACAAATTACATAAAGGAAACAAATCAACTACTACAATTATATTTCTAACACAAGCGGTTGCGGCTTCTATTTTACTTTCAGTTTAATTAGTTTTAATAGGAAATCGTGACAACCCCCAACCGCTAGAATTACACATATTATTAGACTAGGTAGTGCAAGCGTCCCTGCGAACGATCCTGTACTTACCATAACACTATCTACTTTCGATAGGGTCCACTGCTCGTTAGTGTGTTTTGTTTAGGTATTTACTTGTACAACATTTTTATAAATTTAAAACAGTGTAGGTTTTCTTAATTAAAAATCATTTTATTTTTCAACCTAAAAAGAAAACACAATATTGTCGGGGACGCGTCACATTCTTAGTTTAATAGTGTAGTTCGAACCTACTTTGTGTTTCGGCACGAGGTAGTTAATTTTCAGTTTTTAGGTTAAATCATTTTAGGTTTAATTTCTTTTAGACTAGTTTAGGTTAATTAGTATTTTTCATTTTCTTAAAATTTTCAAAAATCCAAAAATATTTTCATTTTATCGTTTTTAGTTGTTAAGATTAGTTTGTTTGAATTTAAGATTGTTTAGTTTGTTCTCGAAATTACTAATCGTTTTGTGTTTGTGTTTGTTTTGTTCTTGTTTTCTTTTTCTTACACTTTTGTCTAGTGTGTTTCAGTTAGGATTAGGTAAGATGCAGAGAAATCGATTTGCATAACCCGTCCTGGGAATGGAGAATGGTGTTAAGGACGCGAAAAGCAATTTCGGAAGCTGTACTGGAGCTCCCAGCGCCGCTGGGAGGGTCACCCCAACGCCGCTGGGCAGTCCTGGACAGTCACAAAATTCTCAGTCTCACATCGCCACCGCTCGTAAACCGCTTAGTAATAGACAAGAAATGGATTTACATTTGACTGAAGGAGAACATGAGCTTACGGTATCATATAGTTATTGTGAAATCATGCAAAAGGTGGGAAACTTTCGTTAAGGAAATTTCAGAAGTCATGAAGAGGCATTAAGAGAGGTGACAAATTTGACGGATAAATTAGGACAGCATGTGCTTTTGGTTTGGAAATACAAGGAGATGGATGATCAAACCAAACGGATTAGTAACTATTTTCTGACGTTAGAATATAGGATCAAGGAAGCTTGCGGAATCTTGGAGGGTCAAAGGCAGGACATAATGAAGAAGATCAGGGAACAAGAGAAGAAACAGGCAGAACGAACAGAACTAGTTGCAAGGATTGAAGCTAAAATCTCGAGTCGAAAAGTAAGATTTGAAGAACCGATCGTGAGTCCGGAAAATCCAGCGTTGCTGGGAGGCATACCCAGCGCCGCTGGAAGACACTTTTGGAGCCCGAATCTTTCAAGAAGGAGCATTAAAAAGATTGATCCGCCAAATGATACATCGGATATTGTTAAACGCCATGATTTGAGACCACTTTCGGGCCGAAAGAAGGAGGAGATTGGAAGGAAGAGTTCGCGATGCAAGAAGACATCAAGTAACTCGCTGGAAGAGGAAGCATTGATAGCAATGAAGAACTTCAAACAAGCGAAAACAGATACTTGGGGAAAAAACATGGCGATGGATGAAAACAATGATGGACTTATTGGGAGCTGAGAAGGAAAACGCGAGAGAGCAAATGGAGGTATTCATTAACGGATTGAACATAGGCACAAGGAAGGCGTTTAGTGAAGGGTTAGTCCGAGACATCATACAAACAGAACTCGAGAGGATATTGAAGTTTTTAGAAAAGAAATCGAGCAACTATGGAAAATCAACTGCTGCCACGGAGCCACCAGCGTCGCTGGTGGGACAGCCCAGCGTCGCTGGTGGCTCCAGTTTCACATCTGGAATGAACCAGCGCCGCTGGGGGGTATACCCAGCGCCGCTGGAACCCCCTGTAGCCCCAGAAATTGCGAAAATTCATCCGTTATCACCCGAGCCAGCCCTGGAAATCAAATACCGATCGATGTGGAAATGGTTGAAGCAAATGAAGCACGAAGGAACTCAGAAAACTTGGAGGAGAGAAGAGGACCGCACGTGAAAGAAGCCATAAGTTACTTTGAACGTTACCCAACGGGAACCGGCCCCCGGCCGACCCCGCCTTCTTCCTCAACCTAGTTCCTAGGCCGAGTCCGGCTGAAGACTCGTTAAACTTAGCGCTTCTTGGGAGGCAACCCAAGCTTTGTTTTGTTTTGTTTTAATTTTTATTTTTATATTTATATTTTTTTTAGGAATTTGTGACTAATTGCAATTAAGTGTATTGTTTTGAATTTTATCATTTGTGATCTGTTTTGTATGAGTTTTATCTTTAGATTCACAGATGCAAGCTTTGAATGGATTGAAGAAACAAGTAACTTTATTGCAATCGTGTTTATTTTATTTTATTTTATTTTATGTTTTAGCTTGTTATTTCCTTTTTGATATTTTAATTGAAGTGTGCAGGAGTATTTCGTTTTGTAGTCTAAAGGTTAAGCTATACACTTGGTCAAAAGCTAAGTGTGGGGTGTGTCGGCACCGAGTCGTGAGGAAAGTCAGACGTCGAAACAAGTGCAGGAGGCACCAGCGCCGCTCAACTGGACATCCAGCGCCGCTGGAACTGCTACAGCAGTCCATCGCCGCTCCACTGAAGGTCCTGCGCCGCTAGACCTGCTACTCTAGCAGTCCAGCGTCGCTCAGAGCCCCAGCCCGCACACCAGATCGCGAAAAATCCAAAAAAAATCAGAAAAACCCAAAAATCCAAAAAATTAGAAATCAGAAAATACCAAAAAGAGAAGAAGATGGAGAAGTAGCAATGGACGCCATCAAACGGAGTCGACTCAACCTTTGAAGATCATTATCAGTCATAGTCACTCCACATATGCCATCTTCAACATTTCATGCAATCTAAGCCCAAGAAGTTTTGTTAATCCTTTTCCTTTTTAAGTTTTTCCTATTTCCTTTTTTGTTTAGTAATGTTTAGTACAACGAGGACGTTGTACAATTTAAGTGTGGGTGGATGGAATAGGATAAACCCGTGGTTTAATTGTTTGAGAATCAAAGTTTTCTACTACCTAATTCATGCAAAAATTTAAATTTTTCTTGTGTCAAAAACATTTGAGAACAAAAGCTTTGCAAGTTGACAAAAGATGACGATAATTAAGCAATATTAGCTTTGATAGATGAACGGTTAGTTAGAACTGTTATCTAAACTATAGATTTGTGGCTGTTTATTTTTCCAAATGGATTAGAGCTTAGACTGAAACTGTATGCGATTATGTTTGCCATCAGATTCGGGATTCATCATCATCATAATAATGTGATCAACTATTAATTTATAACAATAACAATAATCTTCAAAGGTTTCAAGGATTCAGATGTTCATCCTCCTTCTTCTACCAAATTTGGATCTTAACCTCAAGGAAGCTTTTGGTATAAAATTTTAGTTACCAGGTACTTGAATCATGTTATTATAAGTCTTGGATAACTAGATGTCTTTATCACTTCGTTAAATCTTTGAGTTGTTATTAAAACTAGATAACATAGGGTTTTAAAAGAGGGATTTCGATTTAAGAAGTGAATTTGTGAAATGAGTCGTTATTTATGCTTGTTTATACTTGTCGTAACTTGTGTTAAGGTTTCAAACTTTGATTTTGACGTTGGGGTGGTCAATTTGAGGTCAAACACTTGTTTTTGGTTGTTATCAGATGCAATTCACGTCATAAGTAGCATACCTCGTGTTGCGAGGCTAGTGTGGGTTCGAAATGTTGAGATCAGGGAAGAAATTCATGTCGCGAGTGTTACTGCTCGCGACGAGATTCAGTACAAAAGTTGGGTCTTTTTCAAACGTCCATAACTTTCGAACTATAAGTCCATTTTCAATATTTAAGCAGCCAGGAAATCGTAAACGAGTCAATTTTCTAATGGTAACATCCTTCCAAGGTGAATTAAAACTTGAGTTATCCATGACGGTTTGTTCTTCATTATTCCAATTTACTAATAAATCTGAGCCTCTTATTATAAGGGTTTTTGATGGTGATTGGCGGATAAAGGTGGTTAGCCGAATCTTGGTGGTGTCTAATTAGTGGACATGTTTAATTTCCATCTCATTGTTGACTTTCATCATTGACTCTAAATTTTCTTTATTGATTAAAATGTTGTTAACAACGGTTGGCAACGATCAGCGTGAGGAATAAGATTTCAATATGGGTTGAAGATAGACGAACGAGTAGATCTTGAAATTGATATCCACATGTAACATCCGTGAATTTTGACATTTGGTTTTATGTGCAATTTGACTAGCTAATTTAATTGGTAACTTAATTAAATTCCTTTTTGAGACTAAATGACGGACAAGTACGCTTGACGGGTCAATTGACTGACTTATTTGACGTTACGATGTTAGACGAATGCTAAATGACATTTTATTTACTAGAAACTTGAAACGGGTCAACCCTTGGATCTAACCCATACCCATGACCCACCCTAGATTATCTATCCCTATCCTCACACTCCCTCCCCTCCACCCATCTCATTTACTCTCCAATTTCTCTCTCTAACTTAATGCAAGAACATCTCTCTCTCTCTCTCTCTAAATTTTCTTCATCATTTAATGTTGTTTGGGATAGATTAGTGTAAGAAACATCATCATTGACATCTCCTTAGCATCATATCAAAAATTGGTTAGTCAAAGTGCTAGACAACTCTTCAAACGGGTCAAATTCGGATTCAAGCATTTGGTGAAGGTTTTGGTAAGTAAAACTCATCTCATGATCATCATTTTAAGTTGTAAACAAGTTTCCAAGTATGATAGTCGACGGCCACCTTGATCCCTAAATAATTTTTCATCATTTTCGTTACGTGTATCTCTTCATGTGTTGGGATTTTTGGGTTTTTATCAAAGTAATATTATCCTTATAATATTAAAACGCAGCGGAAAATTGAACCATTTCAATGTGACATATGTAGTTAAAACGAAATTTTAACTTATAAAATAAAACCCAAACAATAAGGATCCATGTATATGAATAGCATACATACAAAACAACAACCATAGGGTGTTTTAGAAGACTACCTTCTTCCAAGCTAATGAGAAGGTTGATATGAAGGAGATGATGATCTTGAAGTGGCAAGTCTTCAACCTAGAAGAACCTCAAGCTTGTATACCCCAAACTATCAACAAACACCCAAATGTGCTAGGAATTAAACTTGAAAAAGCCTTCCCCTTTTTCTACCCTTTTGGCCAAAATCAAGAGAGGAGAAAGAAAGAGAGAAAATGCTAGTTGAGTATGTTAGAGAGTCATGAGAGAAAGTGGTCTTACAAAATGCATGTAAGACTTGGTGATACACTCTATGTGGTGTGTTGTCATGTTTATACAAGAACAAGTGTATTGTGTAACATGCAAGACAACAAGTGTCAAAATGCATGTATACCACATGGGCAGGGGGGGGCCGGCCCCTTAGTCCATCACATGGGCATTAACCCACTGCGCCGCAGTGGGTCTGATACACTCCCACTGCGCCGCAGTGGGAACTCCCTGACCTTCGGGTGCAAAACCCCCACTGCGCCGCAGTGGGTTTGACACGCTCCCACTGCGCCGCAGTGGGAACTCTTCTTGCCAAATAAACATATTGACATCTCTCTCAAAATAAATCATCCATATAATTTATTTACATATCTCAAGTGCAATTATTTAGAAAACCACTTTCTAAATGTTTCAAGTATTGATATTTATTTAAGGATCAAATCATTTAAATAAATACCATAAGTGTTTGTCTAGCTTGTTATTGGGTATGACCCGACTTGGATCATCACGTACTAGCCACGTCAATTTAATATGTGTCTTGGGCAGACGAATTCCAACAATCTCCCACTTGCACAAGATTCATAGAAGATTGACGCAAGCAGCAAATACCACCTAACAACGGTTTGCTACCCCTAATACGTATGACGAAGTGCCATTCAATAACATCATCCTCTTCAAGTCCCTTACTTGAAATGATTTAGGTGAATCGATCATTTATCCTTTTGTCACAGATGTCATGTTAATTCCTAGAGACACAGAGTGATCATTCTCTATTGCTCAACTTTTGAGCTGGGAGATTGAGAAGTACTCAATATAGTTCCTCTTTGAATAGGCACCAAACCCTTTTTGGAGTTTTCCATCTTGAACCTTTTCAAGATCTTGTCTATGTATGCACTTTGATTCAAACCTATTAAGCGCCTTGATCTATCCCTATAGATCCTTATTCCCAAAATATAGGCGGCTTCACCAGATCCTTAATGGAAAAGCAACTTCCAAGCCAGGCTTTTACACCTTCCAAGGTTGGAATGTCATTTCCAAATAGTAGAATGTCATCGACATATAATACTAGAAAAGTAATGATGCTCCCACTAGCCTTCTTATACACACAAGCTTCATCGGCATTTTTGATGAAGCCAAATTTCTTGACTTCTTCATCAAAACGACGATTCCAGCTTCTTGTGCTGCTAGAGAAGCGGCGATGTATTCCGATTCTGTAGTGGACAATGCAACCACATCTTGCTTTGAGCTTTTCCAAGAAACAGCTCCTCCATTTAGAATGAAGATATACCCCGATTGTGATCGAGAATCATCTCGATCAGTTTGGAAACTCGCATCCGTGTAACCCTTTACAACGAGTTCCTCCTCACCAGATCCATATATTAAGAACATATCTTTAGTGTTTCTAAGATATTTCAATATATATTTGACAGCCATCCAATGACTATCTCCTGGATTTTGCTGGTATCTACTTGTCATGCTTAAAGCGCATGACACGTCCGGTCTCGTGCATATCATAGCATACATGATGGATCCTATAGCAGATGCATATGGGATTCCACTCATTCTCTCTTGCTCAACTTTTGAGCTGGGAGATTGAGAAGTACTCAATATAGTTCCTCTTTGAATAGGCACCAAACCCTTTTTGGAGTTTTCCATCTTGAACCTTTTCAAGATCTTGTCTATGTATGCACTTTGATTCAAACCTATTAAGCGCCTTGATCTATCCCTATAGATCCTTATTCCCAAAATATAGGCGGCTTCACCAGATCCTTAATGGAAAAGCAACTTCCAAGCCAGGCTTTTACACCTTCCAAGGTTGGAATGTCATTTCCAAATAGTAGAATGTCATCGACATATAATACTAGAAAAGTAATGATGCTCCCACTAGCCTTCTTATACACACAAGCTTCATCGGCATTTTTGATGAAGCCAAATTTCTTGACTTCTTCATCAAAACGACGATTCCAGCTTCTTGTGCTGCTAGAGAAGCGGCGATGTATTCCGATTCTGTAGTGGACAATGCAACCACATCTTGCTTTGAGCTTTTCCAAGAAACAGCTCCTCCATTTAGAATGAAGATATACCCCGATTGTGATCGAGAATCATCTCGATCAGTTTGGAAACTCGCATCCGTGTAACCCTTTACAACGAGTTCCTCCTCACCAGATCCATATATTAAGAACATATCTTTAGTGTTTCTAAGATATTTCAATATATATTTGACAGCCATCCAATGACTATCTCCTGGATTTTGCTGGTATCTACTTGTCATGCTTAAAGCGCATGACACGTCCGGTCTCGTGCATATCATAGCATACATGATGGATCCTATAGCAGATGCATATGGGATTCCACTCATTCTCTCTTGCTCAACTTTTGAGCTGGGAGATTGAGAAGTACTCAATATAGTTCCTCTTTGAATAGGCACCAAACCCTTTTTGGAGTTTTCCATCTTGAACCTTTTCAAGATCTTGTCTATGTATGCACTTTGATTCAAACCTATTAAGCGCCTTGATCTATCCCTATAGATCCTTATTCCCAAAATATAGGCGGCTTCACCAGATCCTTAATGGAAAAGCAACTTCCAAGCCAGGCTTTTACACCTTCCAAGGTTGGAATGTCATTTCCAAATAGTAGAATGTCATCGACATATAATACTAGAAAAGTAATGATGCTCCCACTAGCCTTCTTATACACACAAGCTTCATCGGCATTTTTGATGAAGCCAAATTTCTTGACTTCTTCATCAAAACGACGATTCCAGCTTCTTGATGCTTGTTTCAATCCATAGATTGATTTCTTTAACTTGCATACTTTATTAGGATGTTTTGGATTGACAAAACCTTCAGGCTGATCCATATAGACATCTTCCTCAAGATATCCATTTAGAAAAGCGGTTTTGACATCCATTTGCCATATCTCATAGTCATAATGTGCGGCTATGGCAAATAATATCCTAATAGACTTTAGCATTGCCACAGGCGAAAAGGTTTCATCATAATCGACCCCTCGAGTTTGAGTGAAACCTTTTGCTACAAGTCTAGCTTTATAAGTACTCAAGTTTCCATGCATATCGTGTTTCAATTTGAACACCCACTTACTTCCAACTACTTTGGAATTAGGAGGTTCAACAACCAATTCCCAAACTTGGTTGTCATACATGGATTGCATCTCAGCGTTCATGGCCTCTAGCCATTTGTCCGAATCTGATTTGGACATAGCATCATGGTAGGTGGTAGGTTCATCAGAAACTACCATGTAGCATTCATCCACAAGAAATCCATATCTCTCAGGTGGATAAGTAGCTCTACCAGATCTACGAACGTTTTGTGTGTCTTGATCAACCCTTTGATCATCTTCAACATCCTTTTGTTGAATGCTAGTGTCACCCAAGTGTGTATCTGTCAGTGGTTCTTGATCTTCTTCAAGTTCCACTGTTCTGGAACTAGTTCCTTCCATAAGGAATTTAGTTTCCAAGAACTCAGCCTTTCGAGCAACAAATACATTTTGCTCATTAGGATTGTAGAAATAATATCCCAAATCATCTTTGGGATATCCTACAAAGATACACTTAGTGGATCGGGGCTCTAATTTGTTTGAGGCATCATGTCTTACATAAGCCTCACAACCCCATACCTTTAAATATGACAAAGATGGAACTCTTCCATGCCATATTTCAAAAGGTGTTTTCTCCACTTTCTTGGTGGGAGCCATATTTAAAATTCGGGCAGCAGAGATTATGGCATATCCCCAAAATGATAGAGGTAGTGAGCTTCTGCTCATCATGGAACGAACCATATCTAATAGAGTTCGATTCCTCCTTTCAGACACACCATTATGTTGTGGTGTTCCAGGTGGAGTTAGTTGTGAGACAATCCCACAACTTCTAAGATGATCTTGAAAAGCATCACTTAGGTATTCACCTCCTCTATCAGAACGAAGAATTTTTATTGTCTTACTGAGTTGGTTTTCTACTTCATTCTTGAAAATTTTGAACATTTCAAAAGCTTCACTCTTATGTTTTAATAAGTATACATAACCGTAACGACTATAGTCATCGGTGAATGTAATGAAGTATCTTTCACCATTCCTAGTCATTGGCTTAAAAGGACCACATACATCCGAATGTATGATACCTAATAAATCTTTTGCCCTTTCATTAGTGCCTTTGAAAGGTGCTTTAGTCATCTTGCCTTGTAAACAAGATTCACATACATTAAATGAATCATTTGATTTTGTTTTCAAAAGACCATTCTTTTGAAGTGTTAGTATGCGATTCTTATTTATATGGCCAAGACGACAATGCCAAATATAGGTTTCACTTAAATCTAATTTAAGTTTCTTGGTGGTAGCTTGGTACATTGAGTTATCATATGTTTGGTTTTCATGAACTAATTCATAAATACCATTTAAAGGCATAGCTTTAAAATAAAATACATCATTCATAGAAACATGGATATCATTGTTAACAAAATTAAAATCATATCCAACATGTCTTAAACGGGAAACAGAAATAATACTCCTAGTCAAACTAGGTGCATACAAAACATTGTTCAATACAATTTCCAAACCATTTGGAAGTTTCAAAAGATAGTCTCCTTGGGCTTCAACATGCACCAATGCACCATTGCCCATAAAGAGACTAATGTCTCCCTTCTTGATGCGCTTCTTTCTTATGAACCCCTGTAACATATTACAAATATGAGTTCCACATCCGGTATCCAATACCCATATGTAAGAAAGAACAGTATTAAGCTCAATATATATCATAAATATTGTACCTGAGGTTTGCCCTGCATCCCTCTTAGCTTTTAACTCTTTGAGATAGGTTGGACAATTACGTTTCCAATGTCCTACCTCCCCACACTCAAAGCATGGGTCATTGACAGCAACCTTTTGCTTCTTCGCTTTTTGGGTATCCATTTTTCCCTTTCCTTTGCCTTTATAATTCCCTTTGTTGTTACCCTTTCCCTTAGCAACATTTGCCTTGGGTCCGGAGTAAGCCCTTTTCTTTCCGCCTTCATTGATCATGAGAACGGGTTGAACTTTTCCTCCCATACTAGCCTCGGCCGTTTTGAGCATCCCATGAAGCTCGGAAACGGTCTTGTCCCATCCGTTCATGTTATAATTTAACACGAAAGTTTCAAATCTCTTAGATAATGAGTTAAGGATCATATCCGTAGCTAACTCATTTGAAACGGGACAATTAAGCCTTTCGAGGCGATCAATGTAGCTTTTCATTTTAAGAACATATGTTGATACGGGTTGTGAATCATCCATATGACAAAATAAACAAACAACCACACAAATATAATAAGTGCACAACATTAGCCAACTATTTTGACCACACTTGTTAGCCGAAACAAGTGGGCCAAAAGGTCTCAACCTAAGGACAAAGTAACACAAAATATTGTGTTAGTTGAGCTCCCACTTGATCTTGCATCCAAATGCTTCAAGTAACCTTTTGTGATGTGATTTGAATGATTCTCTTCATTTTGATAACCCACTGCGCCGCAGTGGTTCTAATATACTCCCACTGCGCCGCAGTGGGTTTGACATACTCCCACTGCGCCGCAGTGGGTTTGACATACTCCCACTGCGCCGCAGTGGGTGCATACTCCCACTGCGCCGCAGTGGGTTTGACATACTCCCACTGCGCCGCAGTGGGTTTGACATACTCCCACTGCGCCGCAGTGGGTTTGACATACTCCCACTGCGCCGCAGTGGGTTTGACATACTCCCACTGCGCCGCAGTGGGTTTGACATACTCCCACTGCGCCGCAGTGGGTTTGACATACTCCCACTGCGCCGCAGTGGGTTTGACATACTCCCACTGCGCCGCAGTGGGTTTGACATACTCCCACTGCGCCGCAGTGAGCTAATACACTCAGACTGCGCCGCAGTGGGTTTGACATACTCCCACTGCGCCGCAGTGGGTTTGCATACTCCCACTGCGCCGCAGTGGGTTTGACATACTCCCACTGCGCCGCAGTGGGTTTGACATACTCCCACTGCGCCGCAGTGGGTTTGACATACTCCCACTGCGCCGCAGTGGCTAATACACTCAACTGCGCCGCAGTGGGTTTGACATACTCCCACTGCGCCGCAGTGGGTTTGACATACTCCCACTGCGCCGCAGTGGGTTTGACATACTCCCACTGCGCCGCAGTGGGTGCATACTCCCACTGCGCCGCAGTGGGTTTGACATACTCCCACTGCGCCGCAGTGGGTTTGACATACTCCCACTGCGCCGCAGTGGGTTTGACATACTCCCACTGCGCCGCAGTGGGTTTGACATACTCCCACTGCGCCGCAGTGGGTTTGACATACTCCCACTGCGCCGCAGTGGGTTTGACATACTCCCACTGCGCCGCAGTGGGTTTGACATACTCCCACTGCGCCGCAGTGGGTTTGACATACTCCCACTGCGCCGCAGTGGGTTTGACATACTCCCACTGCGCCGCAGTGGGTTTGACATACTCCCACTGCGCCGCAGTGGGTTTGACATACTCCCACTGCGCCGCAGTGGGTGACATACTCCCACTGCGCCGCAGTGGGTTTGACATACTCCCACTGCGCCGCAGTGGGTTTGACATACTCCCACTGCGCCGCAGTGGGTTTGACATACTCCCACTGCGCCGCAGTGGTAAGTGAGAACAATTCTCAAGTTACGAAACCAATCCACAAAGTTATTTTGATTAAGACGATCCTTTTCAAGGATGGATCTTAGTGAAAAGTTATGGACGTTTTGGTTGGGGTTTATTGCATTGTTAGCGGCCATCTACAAGATTAACAAGTTCTTTATTAGTATTTTCGATATCAAATATAAATTTTAATTGTTAATACCCTTTTATGTCTCATAGACAATTAATAATTAAAACCTAGAATCCAACGTTACATTTAAATGATGGTTAGGTGACCTTTATCCCATGATCTAAATTAACAAGGTAGTCAACGTTTGACAATTGCAACACTTTGCAATTTCTAGTGGTATGGGACCGGTTTAATATCTTATATTAAGTTGGCATGTTTAATCCCATCAACGCCTTTGGTTACCATGCTTCGGTGACCCTAATCACATGGCTTCCAAATCAAGTTGTCCTACTTATACACACATGTAAATTTATCTATACTAGTGGTTAGGTGACCTTTATCCCATAAGTACAATAAATTTACCTTAACTTATAAGTTCCCTCAAAGTAGTTAGGTGACCTTTATCCTACAAAGAGTTCCCAAATAATTAAGTGTTGTATAAAAGGATGGCGTTTAACTTGTTTTTAAAGGGTCGTTTGAGTTTTTATATTCTAGTTAAAAACTATGTACCATAATGAATTTTGAAATCCAAATTTCAAGGTTCTTTTATAAAATCCATTTTTATAATTGTGACCATTAACTTTTAATAAAACCCATTTTAATTTACCAAGTTAATGTCAATATTAAAACCAATTTTAATCTTTTATGTAGTCATCAAGTTTGTTGGTTTTGAGCATCCATATGACAAAATAAACAAACAACCACACAAATATAATAAGTGCACAACATTAGCCAACTATTTTGACCACACTTGTTAGCCGAAACAAGTGGGCCAAAAGGTCTCAACCTAAGGACAAAGTAACACAAAATATTGTGTTAGTTGAGCTCCCACTTGATCTTGCATCCAAATGCTTCAAGTAACCTTTTGTGATGTGATTTGAATGATTCTCTTCATTTTGATAACCCACTGCGCCGCAGTGAGTCTAATACACTCAGACTGCGCCGCAGTGGTAAGTCACTGGTCTCGGTTGCATTATCCCCCACTGCGCCGCAGTGGGTTTGACATACTCCCACTGCGCCGCAGTGGGAAGTTACTGTCTTCGGCCACATAATCCCCACTGCGCCGCAGTGAGAACTTACGGGTCTTCTCATTAGCCTCCAACTTTTAGCCCCAAACCTTTTGATGCCTTCTTGGAGATTACATTTATAATGAAAAATGCAACTAATCTACTTATTACATACCAAATGAAATAAATAGATTACATAACCAAATGAATGAATAAAATCCTATTTAACTATTACAACCATTGAATAATTAAACAAACACATCCACACATCACAAACATTCACAAGGTCTCTTGGCTAAGTTGTGACACTAAAATACACAAGAAAAAAAGGAACCTCCTTTTTGTGTATTTATTTTGGCCATAACCAAATGACCAAAATATTGGATTTTGTCCAAACAAAATTTCAACTTTTGATGTATGTATCCATATAACCGGCTCTAGATGCCATTGTTGGGATTTTTGGGTTTTTATCAAAGTAATATTATCCTTATAATATTAAAACGCAGCGGAAAATTGAACCATTTCAATGTGACATATGTAGTTAAAACGAAATTTTAACTTATAAAATAAAACCCAAACAATAAGGATCCATGTATATGAATAGCATACATACAAAACAACAACCATAGGGTGTTTTAGAAGACTACCTTCTTCCAAGCTAATGAGAAGGTTGATATGAAGGAGATGATGATCTTGAAGTGGCAAGTCTTCAACCTAGAAGAACCTCAAGCTTGTATACCCCAAACTATCAACAAACACCCAAATGTGCTAGGAATTAAACTTGAAAAAGCCTTCCCCTTTTTCTACCCTTTTGGCCAAAATCAAGAGAGGAGAAAGAAAGAGAGAAAATGCTAGTTGAGTATGTTAGAGAGTCATGAGAGAAAGTGGTCTTACAAAATGCATGTAAGACTTGGTGATACACTCTATGTGGTGTGTTGTCATGTTTATACAAGAACAAGTGTATTGTGTAACATGCAAGACAACAAGTGTCAAAATGCATGTATACCACATGGGCAGGGGGGGCCGGCCCCTTAGTCCATCACATGGGCATTAACCCACTGCGCCGCAGTGGGTCTGATACACTCCCACTGCGCCGCAGTGGGAACTCCCTCTGCGCCGCAGTGGGTGATAACTCCCTGACCTTTGGGTGCAAAACCCCCACTGCGCCGCAGTGGGTTTGACACGCTCCCACTGCGCCGCAGTGGGAACTCTTCTTGCCAAATAAACATATTGACATCTCTCTCAAAATAAATCATCCATATAATTTATTTACATATCTCAAGTGCAATTATTTAGAAAACCACTTTCTAAATGTTTCAAGTATTGATATTTATTTAAGGATCAAATCATTTAAATAAATACCATAAGTGTTTGTCTAGCTTGTTATTGGGTATGACCCGACTTGGATCATCACGTACTAGCCACGTCAATTTAATATGTGTCTTGGGCAGACGAATTCCAACATCATGATCATAAATTATTAGTGGGTAGTGGTTTTGCATTTAATTTTGAGCAGCTTCATATCTAAATCTTTTCAATTCGGTGCGGCTGTTCGTTTTTAATGGGTTGGTGCTTCTTTGAATTGTGATCTCTTGCATTTAATTTTGAGCAGCTTCATATTTATTTCGGACGTATTACCTCTTGTCGACTATCTTATTTATTTAGCTTCATCGCACTTTATCTTGGCAATTCTCTTTTATGTGATCACAAGCTTGAAATCGCTTATACCCTAGTATGTCATCCTTTTTTTCCTGATCAATTAACGGGCTTGGATCGCGGCTACCTAGTGTAGATCAGTTAGATCATTGAGTCTTTTAATCGATTAAGGGGATTGAGTTCGCATATTAGGGTTCCTAGGTTTAGGGTTTTCATTTGGCTTGTTTCGTTTATGTTGGCTGCGGGTGTTCTAGGGTTTTTGTTTTTCTTGTTTTGCATGGTTAATTAATGATGGAGGGATTGAATTCATCAAAGGGGCATATTCCTGTTGGTGTATTGTTTTGTTTTTTCTTGTTTTGCATGGTTAATTAGTGATGGAGGGATTGAATTCATCAAAGGGGCATATTCCTGTTGGTGGTATTGCTAGTAAAATTAAGAAAATTGATGGCAAAATCAATGCTCCTGTGTGTGGTGTTGTTTGTAACCCTAACCCTAAAAAGGGTACATCGAGTGCTGTGGAAAAGGGTCTAACAATGAAGGTTTTTCTGCCCCAGGTAGTGATTCTCATATCACTGATAAAACTCCTGGTTGCGTTGAATCGGTTACAAATAGTGATGGTATAAAGGAGGGGCAGCCTATTAGTGCGGAAAAAAAGGGTTCTCCACCATCATCTACAACATTTGAAAATCCCATTTTTGCACAACACAATGTTTCTGTTGATTTTGAAGGGGATAAAAATTCAAATGTTGATGACAAAAAGGAAAATTCAGAATCAAATCTGAAGATTGATGAGGGCAAGACACCTACTTTGAATGGTGAGGGTGATGGAAAGAATAGGGTTTCACAGGAGGCTGATGTGCCTGTGCAACCTTCTTATGCTGCAAAATTGAAAGCTGGATCAATTTAGAAGGTGGTAAACTTTCGGAAAATTGAGAATCTCATAGTTCATGATGATGTTGATGTGGTTTTACCGAAAGAATATGTTCGTGTTGTCCAAGATAAGTATGCAAATACTATATTTGGATACTTTTTGGGTGATAGATTGGCTTACCCGGTGGTTGAGTATTTTGTGAAAACTAATTGGACGAAATTTGGTTTGCAAAAAGTGATGATGAACGCTAATGGTTTTTTCTTCTTTAAGTTTGCTGACAAGAAGGGTATGAATAGTGTGTTGGAAGGTGGACCGTGGGTGATTCGTAATATGCCTATTTTTCTTAATGTTTGGTCACCAACCGCTAAGTTGAAAAAGGAAGATCTAAAGGAGATCACGGTGTGGATTAAGATTCACAACGTACCTATTACAGCTTATACTGATAATGGTTTGAGTCTACTGTTTTCGAAACTTGGCAACCCAAAGTCACTTGATTCTTATACTAGTGCTATGTACACGGAGTCTTGGGGTCGAAGTAGTTATGCTCGAGCTTTAATAGAGATTTCAGCTATGTCGGATTTTCAAGATAAGTTGTCAATTGCAATCCCGGATTTGGATGGGGATGGTTATACTAAGGAAACTTTGCAAGTGGAATATGAATGGAAACCGCCAAGATGTTCATCTTACTGCATTTTTGGGCATAAATATGATACTTGTCCCAAGAAAGTTAGAGTGAATGTGAAAGCAGTTGCCCAAACTAATGCTGATGGGTTCATGGAGGTGAAAGGAAAAAAGAAAGCTAATTTCAAGCAAGGGATGTCGATCACAAAACAAAAGCCAAAATTTGAGTATAGACCTGTGAATAAGACGAAAGATGTGTCCAATATTGCTAGTACTTCAGGTTCGGTTCCTAAAAAGGTTGAGGCAATGGTGCACACAAAAAACTCGTATGAGTTGTTGTCGGATTATGGGAAAGGGGAAACTGATCCAGTCATCCAAGAAGTTCCTATTGAGGAGCGTGCTGATATTAAGAAGAAACATAAAAAGGGTGATTTTGCATTTGTTGTTGCTTCAGATGATGTTCATGATTATGATTATGAGATTGATGAATGTATAGAAGTTGAGGATGAAACAGGCACATTTATGGGAGCAAAGTTGGATAAAGAGAAAGGTTCTGAGGGGGCAAGCACTCCCGGGTAAGAAAGTGTCAATGGGTAGTTTGGCAGCTTGGAACATAAGGGATTTAAATCGTCCCCTGAAACAAAACGAGGTCAAGAAGGTCATTGATGATAATAAGTTGCAAGTTTGTGCCATTATGGAATCACATATGGACATTGGAAAGTTGTTTAATATATGTAAGAAGATTTGTGGTACTTGGGATTGGAATTCAAATGGGAATTTGTGTAATAAGGGTACTCGTATCATTCTTGGATGGAATCCTGATCTTGTGGATGTTATGATCATTTCACAAACTGCTCATGTGATTCATACACAGATTGTGTTTAAGGTTGACAACAAGGCTTTGTTTTGTTCGTTTGTTTATGCTAAAAATCATTATAAGGAACGTAGGGAGCTTTGGAATGACTTGTGTATGCATAAACTTTTTACGAAAGACAAACCTTGGTGTATCTTGGGTGATTTCAACTCGTCCCTTAACTTGGATGATAGTTTTTCTGGGTCATCATCTATTAGCATTGGTATGAGAGAGTTTAAGGAATGTGTGGATAGGATCGAAGTTTTGGATGTAAACAGGTCTGGATTGCACTTTACTTGGAATCAAAAGCCAAAAAAAGGTGTGGGAATCATGAAGAAGATTGATAGAGTTATGGCTAATATCCAATTTATGGATGAATTTCAGGGAGCACATGCCATTTTGCAACCTTATAGGGTTTCTGATCATTCACCATGTGTCCTTAAATTACCAAATGTTGCAAGGTCTAGGCCAAAGGTGTTTAAATTTGCAAATTTTCTGGTAAACAAGGATGGATATAAGGAGTTGGTGGCTAACACTTGGGCGATGGAGGTTGATGGACATAATATGTACAAAGTGGTTTCAAGGCTTCGGGCTTTGAAGTCCCCTTTACGTAGTTTATTGTTTAAACAAGGTAATCTTCATGCTCGGGTTGACTTACTTCGAAAGGAACTTGATAGTGTTCAGAAAGCAATTGATATCGATCCTGCGAATGTGGTTCTTCGTGAGAAGGAGGGTGAATGCCTTCGTAATTTTCAAGAAGCATCACTTGATGAGGAGAAGTTTCTGAAACAAAAAGCAAAGGTGAACTGGTTACAAGTTGGTGATTCTAACACTGCCTACTTCCACAAGTCTCTTAAATGCCGAAATCATAGGAATAGAATTGAGATTGTTAAGGATAGTAATGGTGTGGTGCATGAGGGTGGGGCTGTTCATGAGGCTTTTGTACATCATTATGAACGGTTTTTGGGGGTTGAAGGGCCGATTAATAGGATCCCACCTGATCATTTGTTTGTTAAGAAGGTGGACACAGCTAAGGCTTCTAATATGATAAGAAGTGTTACGGATGAAGAAATTAAGGCTGCTATGTTCTCTATTGGTGAAAACAAAGCTCCAGGCCCTGATGGATACACTTCTGCTTTCTTTAAGGATGCTTGGGAGATTGTGGGTAAGGATGTTTGCCTTGCTATAAAAGATTTTTTCAAGAATGGTAATTTGCTCAGAGGGTTAAACCACACTATTATTGCGTTAATTCCAAAGGTTTCCTCTCCTTCTATGGTTACTGACTACCGGCCTATTTCGTGTTGCAATGTGTTATATAAGTGTATCAGTAAGATCCTTACTAATAGATTGAAAGAGGGCTTGGATGATGTAGTGAGTACTAATCAGCCGGCTTTTATCCCGGGTCGTAGCATCTCAGATAATATTTTGCTAACCCAGGAGCTTATGCATGGGTATCACTTAAATAGAGGCCCATCTCGGTGTGCTTTTAAAGTGGATATTCAGAAAGCCTATGATACTGTTGATTGGAGCTTTTTAAGACGTATTTTGCTCCGATTTGGCTTTCCTCCAAAATTGGTAGTTTGGATTATGGCTTGTGTAACTTCCCTTGCATATTCTATCAGTATCAACGGGAATCTTTATGGATTCTTTGATGGGAAGAGGGGGCTCAGACAGGGTGATCCTATGTCACCTTATCTGTTCACACTGGTTATGGAGGTGCTTTCTTTGATTCTGTAACATGCTGTGGTGAATGTACAAGGGTTCAAATTTCATAAGGGTTGTGATAAGAATCGAATTGTTAACGTGTGCTTTGCTGATGATTTAATTCTGTTTGCCCATGGTGATTCGAACTCAGCTAAAGTGATCATGGACTCTCTTAATGAGTTCAAGGATATGTCCGGGCTTGCCCCAAGTTTACCTAAAAGCCTTGCTTTCTTTTGTAATGTCCCTGCTTCGGTGAAGAATGATATATTAAATTTTATGCAGTTTGAAGAAGGCCAGCTTCCGGTTCGTTATTTAGGGGTTCCTTTAATTTCATCTAGGCTTGTTTATCAGGATTGTGCCGTACTTGTTGAAAAAAATGCAAAATAGGATCAACAGCTGGATGAATAAGACTCTCTCTTTTGCGGGAAGGCTACAATTGATTCAGTCCGTCCTTTCTTCGATGCATATTTATTGGGCGTCTGTGTTCATTCTCCCATCTCGTATTGTAAAGGATTTGGAACAGAAAATGAGAAATTTTTTGTGGTCACAAGGTGCTATTGCTAAGGGGAAGGCAAAGGTCGCTTGGAAATTAGTTTGTACTCCAAAGGATGAAGGTGGTCTAGGCATAAGGAGAATATCTGATATGAATAAGGCTCTTATGACTACCCATGTGTGGAAAATTCTTAGCAACCAAAATTCCTTGTGGGTACAATGGGTACATGCTTATAAACTAAAAGGTAGGAGTTTTTGGGACGTACCAAGTACTAATAGTATGAGTTGGGGCTGGCGCAAACTTATTCATTTAAGATCATCTATTAGGCCTTTTTTATGGTCAAGAATAGGTGATGGTAACTCAACTTTTGCGTGGTTTGATAAATGGGATAACAATGGTCCATTAAGTAGTGTTTTGTCGATGAGGACAATATTGCGAGCGGGTTTCTCACTCAAAGATAAGATCTCGGATGTTATTGATAATGGGGGTTGGAAATGGCCGGAGGCTTGGAGGGATTTGTATCCGGTTTTAATTGAGTATCCTATTCCAATTATTGATGGTACAAAAACTGACTGTATTGTTTGGCGGGATAGGAATGGGGAGGAGAAGCATTATTCGGCTTCCAATGTTTGGGATGCGATTCGGAATAGAGGTGAAAGGGTGGATTGGGCTAATATTGTTTGGAACTCCAAATCGATCCCTAGACATGCTTTCTTGCTTTGGTTGGTGATGAGGAAAAAGTTGAAAACCCACGACAAATTGAAACCATGGGATGTGGGTGGGGCTATCAACCTTAACCTTGTTTGTTGTTCTTTGTGTAAAACAGGTCCAGACTCTCATGATCACTTGTTCTTTGAATGCCCATATTCTGCGAAAGTATGGACTTTGATTAAGGATGTGGCTTACATGGAAGGATCTTCATGCAAATGGGATGATAATGTTGCTGACTTCTTATGTTCTCTCAAGAATAACTCAGTCAAGAGTGTTATTGCCCGACTTGTGCTTGCGGCTGCTGTCTATTTTGTATGGCAGAAACGAAATAATCGTATGTTTAGCAACCATGAAAGACCGCCTGAGAGGATCAGAGATATTATTATGGAGATTGTTCGCTATAGTCTGGTCAAGCTAAGGTTCAAGAATAGTGCAAGATCTGCTCACTTGCTGGCTACTTGGAATCTTCCAAAGGATTTACTCATGCATGATGCGAGTTACTAGTTCTCTTGTTATTATTTGTAGTGTTATAGGAACCTTGTAAATGTGTCCCTCTCACTGGTACTTGGATAGGTTGATGTGCATGTTTGAGGTAACTTTGGTTTCCTTGTAAATGTGTCCCTCTCACTTGTCTTTGTATTAGTTGATGTGCATGTTTGAGGTTGCCTGTCTCACTCAAATGGTTTTTCGTTGTAATAGCCTTGGTTTTTGATGTTTTGATTAGTTTGCTTCTTGTATGGCTAGGATAGCTTGTGTTTAACTCTATATGGCCTGTTATATAGGGAATTAATGGGGCACTCAGCCTCATTACTTGCGATGTACTGTTAATTGTTGTTGGTATAAAAGTTTGAACAGGGTAATCCCTTTTACCCAAATAAACAAGTTTCCAAGTCAAACCCATGAGTACCTTGGTCAATTTCGGGTCAAAACCACAAGTCAAATTTAGAGTTTATGTGTTCTAAAATGGGTCAAAACCGGGTTTAAGCATGAAATGGTTGTTTTTGTTGAAATTATGGAAATATCTCAACGAAATTTATACGGTCGTTTATATATGATCCAAGAAGGGTCACACGCGAAGAACATTGAAAGGCTAGTTGAACTTGTAAAAATATGTAAAATATAATAACTTTCCAAAAATAGATTTGGAAATGAATTTCGTGTCGAAACCGCGAATCGGGTAAAAATCGGATCGGGTACCTAAGCACCATGGACCAATCCATTTGATCATGGACCAAACTAGATTGGCCCATGGATACCCAAGGGCGGTCGAACGAAACCAAGGAGGGGAAGGAAAAGGATTTTTGGTAACTTCCTTTTCCTATCCCACATAGGAAACCTAGAGAAAACCCCAAGGGTTTTAACCCTTATAAATAGAGGGGATTTCTTAGGTTTCTCATTTAAAAATTCTCTCCTCTCCTCTTTGCTTGGGTCGAACTCCTTCCTCCTTTTGTGAGGGTTTTTGGCTTTTGCATATTAGTTATATTTTATATATATTAATATATATATATATATATAATACAAGTTAAGGCTAGCAACTAGCTAGTCTTGGGGATTTGTTCGTGTGTGTGCACCTCTTGAGGAGTTCTACACTTGGACTCTTAGTTCGTGGCAAGGAGTTCGGTTCGTGGCTCGTGAGGTGGTGGTCGACTTTATCTTAGTCGATTTAGGGTTTTCGCGCGCTAAAAGGTTAGTGTTCTTTCGTTCTATTTAATTATGTTTATCTATTTTAGTTTGCTATATTTGCATGCATGTTAGGTCCCTGGCTTTGATTATATTTAGGGAATTAAACTAGGTTTAATTGTTTCGTTAATTATTCCGCTTTAATTAATGGTATTAGTCATTAGACGATTAAACTAGATTAATTATCTAAATGAATTAATTAATTCATTCATTTACGTTAAGACTAATGATTGTAAATTAAGAACGTTCGTGGTTTTAAAACATGCTTGTAATTAATATAAAATTGTTTTAATTTCAAATAATTAACGTTTTAATTATTTACAAAAGATACTACTCATGTTTTAATAAATGACGTTGATAACCTTGCGGAAAACAAACGTTCATTGTAGACCCAAAGTAGTTGCGCGATTAACAAAAACCCAACAGTGGTATCAGAGCGTAGATCATGCATGGATATTTGTGGTTAAAATAGATAAATGATTTAAACGAGTTTATAAATCAACCGGTTAATTGAACCCGTATGTGTAAGTCCCAACTCAATAGATGGCACGACCTGAAGACACCTCAATGTCGATGGTGGAGTTACTTTGCAATATAAGCCCTGAACTGCAGACGACCAATTACAGATAGTATATACCAAGTTCTAGATAGATTACTTATTTAAGTGACAATAAGTAAAGAACAATGCAATAATACAAATAACTTGTAAAGTAAATTGGTGAGACAATATGTAATTTTCAAGTGTAATTTATTTATTAACTTTAAATAAATTACAAGGTTGTTGCGGAACCAAGATAATACAAGAATGTAAATATCCTAACAACCTATGAACTACAATTAATCTACACGCGGAATTTCTCTAAACAATCGAAACACTTAAAGTTGTGAAATGTTCCTTTTTACGATTGAGAGAATATTGCACAAGTTCACCAAGAATATTGCAGGTATGCAAAGTGTGAAGTGTTTTCACTATGTGATTTCACTTGTTATTCTGGTTGTGCAATGACTTGTATTTATAGGCAAAGTTAACATTGGGATGTTAACTTTGGCCGTACAAAAGTGGTTGAGAGCATTTAAGGAATAGCATTTAATTCCTTAAAATGCAGTGTAAAGTTGCAGCATAAAGCAACTTTATTCAACCAGCTTTATGTACCTTTTATTACTTAAATAATAAGATGAATCTTATTATCCGGGTAAAAGCACATAAAGCATAAAAGTCAATTCCTCGTAATCAGTGTAAAGCTTTGTAAGAGCTTTCCATTGATGGTCTCCAGTTTGTAACTGACTAGAATGTCAACTGGGCTTCGCTGCCATTGTCATTCTCTATCTTCCACTTGTTGTCTTCGACTTCAACTGGAAGGATTCTTCAACTGGTCAGTTCTCAACTGGAGGAAGTCTTTAGTTGCGTTGACTGTACGGTGCAACTGGACTTCAATATATTTCTGGACAAATCTTCTGGGTCTCCAGTTTCACTGGGTCTCCAGGTGCAATTGGAGACTGGCCAGTTTACCAGTAAACTGGTCCTAACAAATTCCCCCTATTTATCTAGAAATATTGGCAAGTCTTTTTCAGTCCTTGTATCTGTACAAGTGTGAACTGGAGAGACTTGTTCGATTAAATCTATCTAAGTTTTCCAAGGCATTTTTATAGATCAATAAATGCCTTGGGTTTTTTCTTTTAAGTTTGTTAGATCTAATCTATTATCTACCTTGTGGTTACAAACTGGTAACTTCATTTATACAAGGAAATGATATTTATACAAGTTACAGAATGTAAATAAAATACAAGTAGATACAATGAAAAGAGAACTTAATGAGATGGCCCTTCGCCAGTTCTTCTTCTCTTGGTCACTGAAGAGATGGGCTGAGAGTCTTCAGGATCAATATTCAACTTTAGCTCCAGATTTTCTTTGTGTTGAATCTTGCCCCTTAAGAAGTTCACCCATGCTTTCTCAAACCTATTCTTTTGTGCCTTTGCATCCAAAACATTCACCATTTCAACCCATTCACTGAACCCATACTGCATTGCACCAGGATTGTCAGTTTTAACCAGTGGCCCTCTGGTATAACTAACTTCAACTTGAAAGTTCTTGGTGCCTGGCTTAATTGTTACATTTACATCATTGATAGTCCCACTATGTCTTCTGGTTGCCATGATCTGGGAGTAATAGCTTCTTGCTTCAGATTCATTTGTTATTTTAATACTCCTAACAACCTATGAACTACAATTGATCTACACGCGGAATTTCTCTAAACAATCGAAACACTTAAAGTTGTGAAATGTTCCTTTTTACGATTGAGAGAATATTGCACAAGTTCACCAAGAATATTGCAGGTATGCAAAGTGTGAAGTGTTTTCACTATGTGATTTCACTTGTTATTCTGGTTGTGCAATGACTTGTATTTATAGGCAAAGTTAACATTGGGATGTTAACTTTGGCCGTACAAAAGTGGTTGAGAGCATTTAAGGAATAGCATTTAATTCCTTAAAATGCAGTGTAAAGTTGCAGCATAAAGCAACTTTATTCAACCAGCTTTATGTACCTTTTATTACTTAAATAATAAGATGAATCTTATTATCCGGGTAAAAGCACATAAAGCATAAAAGTCAATTCCTCGTAATCAGTGTAAAGCTTTGTAAGAGCTTTCCACTGATGGTCTCCAGTTTGTAACTGACTAGAATGTCAACTGGGCTTCGCTGCCATTGTCATTCTCTATCTTCCACTTGTTGTCTTCGACTGCAACTGGAAGGATTCTTCAACTGGTCAGTTCTCAACTGGAGGAAGTCTTCAGTTGCGTTAACTGTACGATGCAACTGAACTTCAATATATTTCTGGACAAACTTCTTGGTCTCCAGTTTCATTGGGTCTCCAGGTGCAACTGGAGACTGGCCAGTTTACCAGTAAACTGGTCCTAACAAATTCCCCCTATTTGTCTATAAATATTGGCAAGTCTTTTTCAGTCCTTGTATCTGTACAAGTGTGAACTGGAAAGACTTGTTCGATTAAATCTATCTAAGTTTTCCAAGGCATTTTTATAGATCAATAAATGCCTTGGGTTTTTTTTTTAAGTTTGTTAGATCTAATCTATTATCTACCTTGTGGTTACAAACTGGTAACTTCATTTATACAAGGAAATGAAATTTATACAAGTTACAGAATGTAAATAAAATACAAGTAGATACAATGAAAAGAGAACTTAATGAGATGGCCCTTCGCCAGTTCTTCTTCTCTTGGTCACTGAAGAGATAGGCTGAGAGTCTTCAGGATCAATATTCAACTTTAGCTCCAGATTTTCTTTGTGTTGAATCTTGCCCCATAAGAAGTTCACCCATGCTTTCTCAAACCTATTCTTTTGTGCCTTTGCATCCAAAACATTCACCATTTCAACCCATTCACTGAACCCATACTGCATTGCACCAGGATTGTCAGTTTTAACCAGTGGCCCTCTGTATAACTAACTTCAACTTGAAAGTGCTTGGTGCGTGGCTTAATTGTTACATTTACATCATTGATAGTCCCACTATGTCTTCTGGTTACCATGATCTGGGAGTAATAGCTTCTTGCTTCAGATTCATTTGTTATTTTAATACTCCCAGCTCCAGCAGCCAGTACAGCAGACTTGATGTCATTATTTGATACCTCGCCAGTTGGTTCAACAAACGTGCTAAGGTCAGCATCTCTGGTCAGTGGTCTTCTTGGTTGAGAGATCCTTCTTGGTGGATTCAAAACCCTTTTCACAACCTTCTTAATATGTTCAATTCTTTTTAGAATCCCACTGGCCCTGTTCTCCTTCGCCTTCTCCACTGATATGTTCAATTCTTTTTAGAATCCCACTGGCCCTGTTCTCCTTCGCCTTCTCCACTGATATGTTCAAATTTCTGGAATCAAATTCAGCTTCATCCTCAGGATAGTGTCTGTCTAGTTCAACATCAAGCATTTCTTTCAACTGGTCAACTATCCTGGGATCATTCTTAACTCTGGTATACTCCTCCTTAGTGATTCCCAAAAGATGAGCATCACTCATATCAAGCAACTTAATCTGTGCAAGATGTGCTCTGGCTTCAGCATGGTTTCTTTGTTTCATCTTCTTTCTTTCTTTAATATCATTCCCAAGTCTAGCTAATCTTCTACTATCACTATCTGAAACTGGAGGAAGTACATCAGCATTGCCAGTTTCTAACATTGGTACATCAATGGCAGGCTGGGCAGATACATCAGATGCCAAACCTTTGCCCTTATCCACATCATTCCCCATATCACCTACATCACCAGTTTCAACAACTCTTTGCTCACCAGCTTCAGTACTGGCAGCCACAATCAATTCTCTTCCAGGTGCAACTGGTGCAAGGACTGCACTTCTTTCCCCCTTGGCAGCATCTAGACCTGCCCTAATAGCTTCCCATTCAGAAGGGTGAGATGGCAACCAGTCAAGAGGCTGCCATGTTTGCATGTCCTTGCACTCCTTGAAGATTCCACACATCATCCTGAAAGACCTCCACAGATGGTTGGTCTCCTTTGACTGGGTCAAAACATTTGCTGTAACCTGTTCTTGACCAGTTTTCAATTCATTTAAAATCTTGGAATCTTCATCCAGACCAGAAACCACCTTATCCTTCACTTCTTCATCCTTTTTCTTCATACTTTCTACTTCAGTTGTCAGTTTATCCAAAGATTGAGCATGAAGTGATACCTGGGTGTTCAAGTTATCAATGCTGCCTCTCAACTGGTTGATCTCATTTGTGAGTGAGGCCAGATCAACCTGGGGAGTGGCCAGCTTGGTGATCTCAGACATCACCCTTTCAATTAATTGTTGTTCTCTAGCACCCAGCGTATCCTCTATCTTCTGACCAACTGAAGTCATTAACTGCTCTCCAAGTTCAGTCACATTCAACCCAGGCTTGTCAACCAATTCCTTTACCTGTTTTTCAATCTCCCTTAAATCAACTTCCGAAGTTCTGACAGTGTTGCTCAACAAGTTGGAGATTGAGGTTGTGACCTTGGACTGAGTGAGGTCAAAGGCTTCTTTCAAAGATGTTGCCAGATTGTTGCAGCCAGTGACCAACTCATTTAGCTTGTTGAACACCAAGTCTTCATTTGATGAAAACTTGTTAATCCCCAGATCAACCACTTTAATGTTGGTTAAGTGATCCTTGTGGTATCTGGAGAAAGACTTGGTGTTTTTGTCAATTGTCTTTTGAATATCCTCCACCCTGGTTAGAAGGTTTTGGATATCGGCTTGAATAGAGACAACTTGACTGTCCAGTGACGAAGGAGAAGGTGTCACTGGACCAGCAGCAGTTACAACTGGAGCAACTGGAGGAGGCAAACTTAGAGAAGTCTCCCCAGTTGTCAGTCCAGCAGTTGAAGAAATAGTAGGAGTGGTGGTAGAAGAAAGGACTGGAATTTCAATGTGTTGTTCATGCTGATAATGCTCAGGTGTGAACAACGGCGGCGGTGGTGGGGGCATTTCTCGAAGGAGTGAGAATTGCCCAGTTGGTGATGGTGCCATACGTCTGTTTCCAGACATATAGTTATAAGTGGGGAATGGAATGTCCGTAGGCTCATTTTCTTGGAGTGGTGAAAGTGAAATTGATGCATCTGGAAGCAAGACTGGAGATGAAGGGTTTTGATCTGGTACAGCAGAATCAAAAATCTCCAAGTCTGAAGCAGTACCTTCAGAATCTGAAGATTCTATAAGGATTTCCTCGTCATTAACATTCATGTCCAAATCCATGAATGTAACTGAGGGCTGACCAGAAGGGTCAGTCTCCAGATGACCTTCCCCAGTTTCCTGGTTGGGTGCATCTGTTGGAGGATCAGATACCGAGGTATCTTCACCACGAATAGAGGTTATTGGGGTTGCTTCAGTTATGGTTGCTCTATCCTCAACCACAACATTAGACGAACTGGAGGGTCCCTCATTATTTTGAGGCCCGCCCAGTTGTCTTTCTGACTCACCGTCAATTGGTGCATCAGTTTTAGCAAATGCCAGTTGCATTCGTTCTGGAATCTCGACCTCTCCGGCTTCAGATACCAGAGAGTCTAAATTCCTCTACAAATCTGGCACAGTGTGAGGTGAATCTGTGCTAAAGTATGCATCACTGCCCAAAATTTGTTGAAAACAGAGAGAGAGAAATGAAGCAAGATGATTGGGAAGTAAATGAAAGAATGTAAAAGGAAGTAAATGTGATCGGAGTAAATAAGGGTATTTATAAGGAATTCAAGATCCCAATGAAATACCAAAAATTATATTTTATTAACAAAATCAATTTTGTAGATATTTTAACAAAATAAGTTTGAATTTTGAAATAAAAACATAATTAATTGTGTCAGCATTAAATGCTACGACGACTTATCTTACCCACGCGCCCACTAACATTAATTTTCCTAATACAAACAGTGTTCATTTACCAAAATGACTTTAAACACGTCAGATGACGATACCAAGTGGTTTAAAACACTCGAGTACCATCACGTGTCACAAATATTGACCAAGTATTTCTAACGTTATAAAAAATAAGACAAGACTGAATCTGGTCACTGGAGGATTAGTCCAGTGCCAGTTTCCAACTGGAGAGTTCTCCAGTTGTCATTTTCAAACAAAAACGAATTTTAGTCAGAAAATTATTTTTGAGTCTTTCCCCCTAAAATGATGATCCAGAAATCTATTAGTGCCAGGATAGTATCACAAAGGCGTTCGATAGCCTGGCGAGCAAAGATTACCTGGACCTCCTCAACTGGAGACCTTCATCAGTGTCACTGACGCGTTCAATAACAAAGAAATCTCCAGTTTTAAGGATTTAACATTCCCAGTTCGCTGATGAGATGTTTAAAGGTTTTCTCATCAAGAGGTTTTGTAAAAACATCAGCGAGCTGTTTGTCAGTGGGGATGAAATGAATTTCAATGTCTCCTTTCATAAAATGATCACGAATAAAATGATACCTTATGTCAATATGCTTTGTCTTGGAGTGCATCACTGGGTTGTGAGATATAGCAATTGCACTGGTGTTGTCACAAAAGATTGGGGTCCTTGTATACTTTTGACCATAATCTAGTAACTGGTTCTTGATCCAGAGAATCTGGGCACAGCAACTGGCCGCAGAAATGTACTCTGCCTCAGCAGTGGACATAGAGATGGAAGTCTGCTTCTTGTTGGTCCAACTTACCAGTTTTCCTCCAAGGAAATGACAACCACCAGTTGTTGATTTTCTATCTATCTTACAACCTGCATGATCTGAATCTGAATAACCCATTAGATCTAATCCCGAGCCTTTGGGGTACCAAAGACCAAGATTAGGACACCCTTTCAGGTATCTAAAGATACGCTTAACAGCGTGCAAGTGTGATTCTTTTGGGTTAGCCTGAAACCTGGTACATAGACATGTTGCAAACATTATATCTGGTCGACTGGCAGTTAAATACATCAGTGAACCAACCATACCACGATAGTCAGTTATGTTCACTGGTTTGCCAGTTGGGTCAGAGTCCAAATTAATGGTGCTGCAATAGGTGTGTTTTTCGATGGGATTGAATCATATTTGTATTTTCTTAACAAAATCAATTTTGTAGATATTTTAACAAAATAAGTTTGAATTTTGAAATAAAAACATAATTAATTGTGTCAGCATTAAATGCTACGACGACTTATCTTACCCACGCGCCCACTAACATTAATTTTCCTAATACAAACAGTGTTCATTTACCAAAATGACTTTAAACACGTCAGATGACGATACCAAGTGGTTTAAAACACTCGAGTACCATCACGTGTCACAAATATTGACCAAGTATTTCTAACGTTATAAAAAATAAGACAAGACTGAATCTGGTCACTGGAGGATTAGTCCAGTGCCAGTTTCCAACTGGAGAGTTCTCCAGTTGTCATTTTCAAACAAAAACGAATTTTAGTCAGAAAATTATTTTTGAGTCTTTCCCCCTAAAATGATGATCCAGAAATCTATTAGTGCCAGGATAGTATCACAAAGGCGTTCGATAGCCTGGCGAGCAAAGATTACCTGGACCTCCTCAACTGGAGACCTTCATCAGTGTCACTGACGCGTTCAATAACAAAGAAATCTCCAGTTTTAAGGATTTAACATTCCCAGTTCGCTGATGAGATGTTTAAAGGTTTTCTCATCAAGAGGTTTTGTAAAAACATCAGCGAGCTGTTTGTCAGTGGGGATGAAATGAATTTCAATGTCTCCTTTCATAAAATGATCACGAATAAAATGATACCTTATGTCAATATGCTTTGTCTTGGAGTGCATCACTGGGTTGTGAGATATAGCAATTGCACTGGTGTTGTCACAAAAGATTGGGGTCCTTGTATACTTTTGACCATAATCTAGTAACTGGTTCTTGATCCAGAGAATCTGGGCACAGCAACTGGCCGCAGAAATGTACTCTGCCTCAGCAGTGGACATAGAGATGGAAGTCTGCTTCTTGTTGGTCCAACTTACCAGTTTTCCTCCAAGGAAATGACAACCACCAGTTGTTGATTTTCTATCTATCTTACAACCTGCATGATCTGAATCTGAATAACCCATTAGATCTAATCCCGAGCCTTTGGGGTACCAAAGACCAAGATTAGGACACCCTTTCAGGTATCTAAAGATACGCTTAACAGCGTGCAAGTGTGATTCTTTTGGGTTAGCCTGAAACCTGGTACATAGACATGTTGCAAACATTATATCTGATCGACTGGCAGTTAAATACATCAGTGAACCAACCATACCACGATAGTCAGTTATGTTCACTGGTTTGCCAGTTGGGTCAGAGTCCAAATTTAATGGTGCTGCAATAGGTGTGTTTTTTGATGGGATTGAATCATATTTGTATTTTCTTAACAAATCTCTGACATATTTTCCTTGGTTTATGAAAATTCCATTTTCAGTTTGCTTAATCTGAAGACCTAAGAAAAATGTTAATTCTCCCATTAAACTCATCTCATACTCAGATGACATGATTTTAGAAAACTTTTTACACATTGCATCATCAGTTGAACCAAATATAATGTCATCAACATAAATTTGTACCAATAAGATATTACCTCTTTCTTTCAAAATAAATAAGGTATTATCTATTGCATCTCTTTGAAAGCCATTTTTAAGAAGATGTTTAGTTAAAGTATCATACCAGGCTCTTGGGGCTTATCTTAGACCATACAAAGCTTTGTTCAGTCTATATACCCAGTGAGGATGCTTCTCGTTGATGAAGCCTGGAGTCTGCTTAACATAAACTTCTTCTTCCAATGTTCGATTTAGGAACGCACTTTTGACATCCATCTGGAAGACCTTGAACTGCAAATGGGCTGCATAAGCCAGAAATATTCTGATGGCTTCAAGTCTTGCAACTGGAGCAAAAGTTTCATCAAAGTCAACGCCCTCTGCTTGACAATAACCCTGGGCAACTAATCTGGCCTTTTTTCTTACAACATGGCCATCTTCATCCATCTTGTTTCGGTAGACCCATCTTGTACCAATAGGTTCTTTCTTTAACCCTGGTGGACAAGGAACAAGCTCCCAAACATTGTTCCTTTCAAACTGGACGAGCTCTTCTTGCATAGCTTCCACCCAGCTTGGGTCTGCCATAGCCTCGTCAATCTTCTTTGGTTCAGTTAGTGATAAGAAGGTGACGTTTAAGCATTGCTCACTGGTGGCTCTTCTAGTCTGAACCCCACTATTTGGATCTCCCACAATCTGTTCAATTGGATGTGCTCGAGTCCATCTAGTTTAATGACTAGGCTGGTGTAACACAATATCAGTGCAAGTCACCTGGCGATCTTCTTCAGTTGTAGTAGCTTCTGGAGGAGGATCGATCTAAACTACTTCTACATCCTCATCAGAGTCAATGAGGTCACGATTTGCATCATGAAATTCTTCATTAGAAGGCATTTCTTGAAGAACTGAAGAAATTAGAGTTTGAACTGGTGCTGATATTGAAGTGGCACGTACATCAGATCCAATCACCAATTCTTGTGGTAAGTTGAAATTGATGGAGGGATAGAATGATGTGTCACTGGTGGTGTTCTTCTTCTTAACTGGTTCCAATTTGTTGTAACTAGAAACATCTTTTGGTGAACCAACTGACTGATGAACTTGGTCAGTTTTGCCAAAGTTTATTGGAATGACTGGAGTAATATCAAGGCTTGGTCTCTTGTTGATTGCTTCAGTTGATTCGTCGAATGTGACATGAATTGTCTCATGAACCTTTTGGAGTCTATAATTATAAACTCTAAAGGCCTTTCGAATATCTGAATAACCTAAAAATACCCCTTCATCAGCTTTTGTATCAAACTTTCCAAGCTGACTGGAATCGTTTAAGATATAAACTGGACAACCAAATACATGAAAGTATCCAATATTTGGTTTACGATTCCTGAGTACTTCATAGGCAGTCTTCTTATGTCTCTTGATGTAGACAAGACCGGTTTTGGGTGTGACAAGCAGTTGCAACTGCCTCAGCCCAAAAACTGGTGGGAAGACTTGATTCAGATAGCATACTTCTGGCTGCTTCTATCAGTGTGCGATTCTTTCTTTCCACAACTCCATTCTGCTCTGGAGAGTGTGCTGATGAGAAGTTTTGAGAGATGCCAGTGTCATTGCAAAATGTTTCAAGTACCTTATTTCGAAATTCAGTACCATTATCACTTCGCAACTGACAGACTTTTTTAGTATACTTGAGTTCAATTCTCTTGATGAGAGAGATGATTTCAGCAGATGCATCACTTTTGGATCTGAGGAATACCACCCAGCAGTATCTGGTGAATTCATCAACCACAACTAGAGTGTACTTCTTTCCAGCTCTAGTTTGAACATTCACTGGACCAAAGAGATCCATATGTAGCATGTGAAGAGGTTCAGTGATGCTAAAGTTTTGCCTAGTTTTGAAACTGGCCCTTTTCTACTTGCCCATCTCACACCCTGGACATGGCTTTTCTTTATTAAAAGAAATCTGTGGTATCCCATCAACCAGTTGTTTGCGAGACAACTTGTTAATATTTTTAAAATTAAGATGGGATAATCTTTTATGCCACAGCCAGTTGGTGTCCTCATCAGCTTTGGTATAGAAGCATTGCTCTTTTGGAGCTGGTTCCATATCCATGATGTACACATTACCTTTTCTTGGTGTAACCATAAAAACTTTCCAATCCTTGTTAAATATGGTGCCTTGAGCAATATCGAACAAAACTCTGTAGCCATCATCACAAAGTTGGCTGACACTGATCAGGTTGTATTTCAAACCATTCACAAATGCAACTCTTTTGAATTCGACTTGTCCATTATTGAGCACACCATATCCTTCAGTCTTTCCAGATTGATCATTACCAAACGTCACTGTCGGTCCATCTTGGACAGTAAACTCTTCAAGCAGGGGCTTACATCCGGTCATAGTCCGGCCAGCAGCGCTGTCCAGATACCAGATATTCTTCTTTCGATCGCCCTGCACACCCACAAAAATCATCAGTTATTTTTGTGAACCCGTCTTTTCTTGATGGGTTCACTGGACTTTTCTACAGAAGTCACAGTTGATTGTTGTGGTTTTGAACTGGAGTCTACATCTGGAGCATTTTCACAAGCTCCAGGTGCAGGAGTAAAAACGATTGGTACTTGATACTTGCTCCCCTTATTTTTACCAGATTTAGTTCCAGATGGTACATTCTTTTGTTTAGGTTTTGAAAGGGGGGGTTTAATATTTTGTTTAAAAACTGTAGGTGATGAACCTCCTACCAGATTTTCAATCCGGGCAGTACAACTCTGAACCTATCAAGACAAAAGTTGGAGTTGACTTTCCAGTTTAAGCAAAATATTGTTTTCATCAGGCAACTGAACCTTGGACCTTGGTTCAGCTGGAGATTTAGTCTGTCGTGTCTTGGGCTCCTTAGACTTATGAGGTAAAGGCTTGTTACCAGTGGGCTTTTTGACTGGAGCTTTAGCCTGTTTGGCTCCAGGTTTAACCTCAATGGGGGTGGTCTCAATGGGTTCAGTTTCAACAGCTTCAGGTTGATCATAAGAAGTTTCAACCCTGAGAGCTGGAGGCAATGCGTGAAGATCTGGTATGAGAGCTGCTATCTCCAGATCTCCAGATTTCCATGCATTCTTCTGGGCATCGATACTTCTAGAAAATGCATCATAGTTCTTACCAGATGCTTTTACCCATGACTTGATAATCTTTTGTTCTTTTTCAAGATTAGAAAATAATTTTTGATTATCAAGTTCCAAAGCCTCAATTTTTAAAACTGACTCCTTGAGAGCCAACTGGACACTTTATAAATCATTCAGTTGTGGTTTAACATTGTTCAGTTCAATTAAGATAGTGTCAAGATATCTTTCACTATCTGCTCTAACAGTTTCCACAAAAGCTAAATCACCACTTAATGATTCAGCCAGGTCCAGTTTCAGTTCTGGGTCAACTTGGTTGTCATAATCACATACCTTTTTAGATGATGTCCACCCATCTTCCAGTGATGACATCTTCTTTTGCCACATGCTGCTGTTGATCTTCCAAGGCCATGAAACACATGTCCCTTTCCTTTTCTTCATCAGCTGATGAGTCATCAGAGTACTCCCATTTTCCCTCAGTTTGTACCATTAAGCACTGATCCTTTTCTTTTTCCATGGACAAGAGGGTAATTTGGGCCTTAAGCTTCTTGTATTTAGCTTTGTAGCTATCATCAGGCCGATTGAAATTAGGGACAGGGGGACCAGTTTGGTTGTTCAACTGACTAGATCTGCATTCCTTCATAAAATGACCTTTCTTACCGCATTTATAGCAGGTAAGATTGGTTTTATCTAGAGAGCTGGAGCTGGAAGCATTGTTTGGGCCATTTGTTGAAGCATGTTGATGTGACAACAGCAACTTAGATTTGATTATGTCTTATTCATCTATATGTAATTGATAGATTATAGACTTTGTGTTTTAATAATGATTGATTACATGTTTTGGTGTTATTTATATGTTTATATATGATGTTTGTTATGTATATCACACAAGTACAAACATAATATATGTTAGGTTCGTGTACATAAAGTACTTGGAAAATAACAAGACATAGATATTGATGGTTAGTTGTACTAACGAAGATGATCTTCGTTAGGAACGAACGAAGATGATCTTCGTTTGATGGGCTGGGCTGCTAAGTTCGTAAGAACAAAGCCCAGCAGGCCCAATATCAATTGTGAACATATATAAACGATTGGAAAACCTAAATTGAGTAATTCCAGTCGATATATCACACACACCAAGCGACTAAGTTCGTTGCTAAGCTATAGCAAACGAATATAGTTCATATAAGGCTTATTATATCGATATAATTAGCAATATAAACGATAACTAATCAAACTAGTTATCTCGTGAGGATTCCGCACTCACGACATAACAATAGACGATCTCGAGAGCGATCCGTAGCTATCGAGGGACTCACACCATTAAATCTTTTAGATTTATGCTTAAACCTGTTAAAGGTTTTAGCAATCATGGCTACCAGATCATCATCGTCAGTTTCATCACAACCATCACTGATTTCAGTGGTCAGGCCAGAGTTCAAGAAACTGTTTAACATCTCCTTCATTGAGTGTGCCTGGACACTCTCTGCAGATATTAAGGCAGCACAAGGTCACTCAGGTACACTAGCGACCTTGGAACTCTGGGCATGGTTCATGGCATCCTGCTCAGCCACCAGTCTTCCAGCATTATTATCTTCAGTGAATCTGAAGGCTCCATAGAGCGATGCAAGAGTATGGCTGTGCAAGGTTTTACCTTGTCTTAAGACAAGAACCATGTTTTCCCATTTGGAAGGAAGAATATCACAAAACTTCTCAAGAAGAATATCCTTATCCTTCTCTACACCCAAGCCTCTCAGCTGATTAATGAGGCTAGAAAATCTGGTGTATGTACCAGTTAGACTTTCATTGGGCAAGGCAAAGAAGGATTCATACTTCTTGTTCAAGGCAACTTTCCTGGTGACAATAGTGTCATCACCTCCTTCAAACTGAATAACTAATTCATCCCACATTGACTTTGCACTGGGGAACAACACAAGTGTTGGAATTAGATCTTCAGGAACAGCTCCAAGGATCATGTTCTTGAGTCTGGTGTCCAGATCTACAAGTCTACGATCCTCATCAGACCAATGGTCTTCGAGCTTTTCTCTTGAACCTATTCTTCCAGTTGGATCTAGAAGAGGACTCACCCCAAGAGACATGGGTATATATGGTCCATCCTTAAGGATTTTCAACATATACCTCTCTATCCCATCAAAATGCAAAAGCATTCTAGCCTTCCATGTACCAAAGGTCTCACTGTTTCCATCAAATTTTGGAACAGGAGTGTTAGAATAATGTACATGGACGTGATTTGGGGCAGTAGGAGGAGGAGGGTTAGTATTAACATTTTGAAACGGTTGTGCATTAGTATTTAGAGGGTTTTCACCTTGACCAGAACCATCTCCACCTTCAGTAGTGTTCATCTTAGCAGATCTAGGCAAGTTTATTAGCCTTCTGCTCTGATACCACTTGTAAGTCCCAACTCAATAGATGGCACTACCTGAAGACACCTCAATGTCGATGGTGGAGTTACTTTGCAATATAAGCCCTGAACTGGAGACGACCAGTTACAGAGAGTATATACCAAGTTCTAGATAGATTACTTATTTAAGTGACAATAAGTAAAGAACAATGCAATAATACAAATAACTTGTAAAGTAAATTGGTGAGACAATATGTAATTTTCAAGTGTAATTTATTTATTAAATTTAAATAAATTACAAGGTTGTTGCGGAACCAAGATAATACAAGAATGTAAATATCCTAACAACCTATGAACTACAATTGATCTACACTCGGAATTTCTCTAAACAATCGAAACACTTAAAGTTGTGAAATGTTCTTTTTTACGATTGAGAGAATATTGCACAAGTTCACCAAGAATATTGCAGGTATGCAAAGTGTGAAGTGTTTTCACTATGTGATTTCACTTGTTATTCTTGTTGTGCAATGATTTGTATTTATAGGCAAAGTTAACATTGGGATGTTAACTTTGGCCGTACAAAAGTGGTTGAGAGCATTTAAGGAATAACATTTAATTCCTTAAAATGCAGTGTAAAGTTGCAGCATAAAGCAACTTTATTCAACCAGCTTTATGTACCTTTTATTACTTAAATAATAAGATGAATCTTATTATCCGGGTAAAAGCACATAAAGCATAAAAGTCAATTCCTTGTAATCAGTGTAAAACTTTGTAAGAGCTTTTCACTGATGGTCTCCAGTTTGTAACTGACTAGAATGTCAACTGGGCTTCGCTGCCATTGTCATTCTCTATCTTCCACTTGTTGTCTTCGACTTCAATTGGAAGGATTCTTCAACTGGTCAGTTCTCAACTGTAGGAAGTCTTCAGTTGCGTTGACTGTACGGTGCAACTGGACTTCAATATATTTCTGGACAAATCTTCTTGGTCTCCAGGTGCAACTGGAGACTGGCCAGTTTACCAGTAAACTGGTCCTAATAGTATGTTTATGCATATCGGGTCGAATCGACCATGTGACCATTTATGCAGGTTATTTTTCTTGGTCACAAAATTGTGTGTTTTTATTATTTGCATATTGTTTATATTATTCCTTAGAGATGAATTGCATCGTGATTGGTTGTTTTCTCCTTTTTAAATTCATTCGATAAATTTAAATTAATTTTGAGTATAAAATTGTTTTGGAAATTAAAGGTTTAATTAATTAAGATTTTTGAAATATAAAATTTTATAAAATGGTGCTCAAAATTTCGAAATTATGGAGAAGACATAAACCAATTTGGAATCCCGTTTATTCGACAATAGATGTCTTGAATTGAGTGGGAGCTTAGACGAGTCATTAAGATAAAATGAAGTATTTATACTTACTTTTGTTTTAGGGTTCATATTGGTTGAACCGGCATATGGAATTATAAATTGGAAAATGCAAATCCTTTATTTGTCTAAATGTGAATTTTATGAAATACCTCAAAACGAGTTTTTACACACACGACTTGAAAATGTTTTTCAAATTATGAAATGAGTTTTAAAAGAGGATAATGTTTTTTAGAAAACTAGATTAATCTCAACTTAAAGTTTTGTGAAACGAAAAGAGGATTAAAAGGTTGTTTTAATTGCATCCGATTGTTTGTGTTCATTTATGCCTTATCTCACGTTAGGTTATGACCTAGTGCCACTCAAACATTCCTTTCACGAAACTCTATGTGTTAAAGTTGTGTTAACATGATTGGTGCTTTATTCCAATTTGTATTGCATGCGGAATATGATTGTTATAAACTACTTAGAGTTAGTTTCACTACCCGCACATAAAGAAATCCCTGCCATCCTATGAGAAGCACCTGATCGTCTACACTCCTTGTTGCCCTGTACGGTTTTCTAAGCCATAGTGTAGATACGGGGTGGTCCTTCATGTCTGCCCATCCCAGTTACCGGACATGGACAGCCACACGCCAGCTTATAGGCGGATTTTGCTAGGTTGCTCTGGACTGGTTGCCTAGGTACAAGTCGGAAAGGATGAGACTAAACATGCCTTAGGATCAGGAGTGATCAAAGTCTCATTAAGAGTCGCAATGTGCGATCGGTCGTTGGACCGGTCAAATTGATAACACAAAACATGTGGTCGTCCGGACGGTTGCCGGATACACGTGATGTGGGTTCGATTTGGTTCTTTAAGCTTTAAAACCATAGATGATTTTTTAGATACATTTGTAGATTAAAATCTAAGTGTAGTTGTTTTAGTTAAAGCCTTAAATACCTAAATCCCTATGTTTGAACGTTACTTTTAGATGGCCTCAGCAACTCAAAATACCATTAAGTCTGCATTGCTCAAGTCCTTGTTTGATAAGGACAAACTAGATGGTGACAACTTCAATGAATGGTATCGCAATATGAGAATTGTGCTTAAACATGAAAAGAAGTTGCACATTCTTGACACACCGCTTCCGGTTGCTCCAACTAGTGATAGTACCCCTGAATATCGTGCTAACTATCAGAATAAGTACGATGAACAGAGTGAGATAGCATGCCTTATGTTATCAAGTATGAACTATGAACTTCAGAGGGACATGGAGAATTTGGATGCTTATATCATGATTAAGGAGCTCAAGAGCATGTTCGAGAAGCAAGCTCAGCAAGAACTATTCCAAACTGTTCATGCATTACATGCGTGTAAGATGGAAGTAGGTCAGCCCGTGAGCAACTATGTCCTTAAGATGAAAAGCAATGTTGATAATCTTCAGCGACTTGACTCACCCATTCGTCTTGACCTTGCGGTGAATCTCATTTTGAATTCACTTACAAAGGACTATGATGGATTTGTAATGAATTACAATATGCAAGGGTGGAAGAAGAGTATCTCTGAGCTGCATCAAATGTTGAAAACGACTGAAGATGCTATGCCAGCCAAGACTCCAGCGGTCTTGCATATCGCTGAAGGAGGTGTCAAGAAGAAGAAGTGGAGAAGTGGAAATCAAGGCAAGCAAGATGCCTCAAAGACCACTTCACGCAAGAAGAAGAAAAGAGATCACCCTATGAAAGATGCTTCAAGTTTCCATTGTGGAAAAGTAGGACATTGGAAGCGTAACTGCCCTGACTATCTTGCTGAGCTCGAAAAGGTCAAGGGAAAGGGAGGCTCCAAATCAGGTATCTCTTTATAAACTATCATTTTCCTTGAACCATTGATATAGATTATCAATCTAAACATTTGTGTGGAATGTTTTTCAGGATCAGAAAAGAAGTAGTGAAAGCAAGACTAAAGATTCATGGCTCAGATAATTGAAGAGCATTTATTAATAAATGTTGAATCTTATTTTTTAAGTCTTGTTTGTTTTAAGATAGTTTTAGTATCTCGCTTTAGTCGAGTTTTTACTTTTATGAATGCTTATGGATATTGGATTCGTCTTCGAATATTTATGGTTTTAATAAAGTTACTCTTCTTAGCTTTATATATCTTGAGCATTTATTGAAAATTGTCATTACTACTTTTGATGGTTTATGTATGATTGTTTTGGATAATTTTATGAGTACTTGTTTGAAAGTATTTGTTTGAATCGGGACACACTCTAGATGTGACTTGATAAAATCCAAAATAACATTATCTTGAGACTTGCACCACTTAGATTCTATCGAAGAAGATTATGAGAGATTTAGACAAGATCAAAGTTTCATAAGTTAAAGGATCTCGTGAGTTAGCCACGATAGATCTTACAACTTTGATTCGAAAAGATCGAGTCTAGATCTTGATTATTTCGTCCCAGAATAAGTAAAGTCTTGAACTCACTAAGATCAAGGATTCTTGTTGAATCTTAGATTAAGTGGGAGCAAGATTCAATACTTATTAAATCGGAGAATTTTTGTAAGTTCTTAGATTAAGTGGGAGCGAATAACCTTGCTTAATAGATTTGAGGATCCTTTTGAGATTCTTGAGATTTAAGGAAGGAACATGAATCATAAATCTTCTTATTCAAACCTAAAAGGCACGTTAAGTAATTGAGAAAGAGATCTCGAGGAACAATGTGAAAAGGAAACACAATAGCATTTATTCAACATCGATAGAACTTATAGTCATAATAAATGCTATAAGAATGCAATCTATCATACATGACGAGTTCTTGTGAGCTTGTTATAGATAGATTGAAATGAACATGGGTTAAGGTATAATTCTTGAAATCTACGGATATCAAGAATAATCTTAAAGAAATCGAGATATGAAATTATCGTTAGCGAGGACGAAATGCGATAAAAGAATATCTCGAAAAGATTGTTCACAAAAGCATTCTTTGTGTAGGTTATGTAATAAAAGGAAATTTCTTGTAAATATCTTTTGAAATGACATAACTAACATATGTGTTTTACTTGGTAAGTCGATGTGAGACATTTCTAAAATTAAGACTTGAAAGTACAAGGGAAATATGGAAATGACACACATGAATCTAGAATCAAAAGGTTATTTAGAAAGGCAATGCACTATGTGATTAGAAATTCTTATTAAGAGTTTTTGGTCAAGAGAAATTAATTAATTATATCTTGTGTACAAGATAAGTAAGATGTCGCAAGAATCTTACGAAGTATTAATTATGAAAATGGTAATTAAGAGTTAGAGAAAATTCGAGTCTATTGAATTTAATTAATGAGGTAAAATGAAAGTAAGCATTGTAATACTATAATGGGAAATAAGAGATTTCTGCATTGGGATGGAATCATTTCATGTCTTCTCAAGACACATAATGAAATTCGACAAGTATAACAATAAAGGAATATTATGACACAATGAGAGTATCACTCTAGATTAAGTCTATAGCACATAATTGAAATTATGTAAAATATTCCGTGAGGGTTCAACACAGTTGAAGAGAAGTTTGTAAGAGGAGACCTAATAGTTTAAGGCATAAAAGTTAGATATGCTCTTACAAATACCTTCCTGTGATTTATTTAGATATCGGGGCCGATCAGAGATGTTTAAAGACGTTATGATTTTCATTTCAGTTCTTACATTTATGAGCTCCATGTTTGCATGTTTTAAAACATATCCATGAGGTTGCGTAAAGCAGTTTTTAAATTTAAGATCCATTACTAATCATTGTCACGGGAGTGAAATGGTGAAAGTAATTGTGAATAGTCGATACATAGGTAGATGTATCGTTTCACAAGTATTCAAGAGAGAGAGTTGAATATTGGTTTACCCGATCCTCGAGAAAATCACGTGGATCGAAGACATAGATAAGTATCAAGAAGTGGTCATGTTTATGTGTCCTTAGACTTGAGATGCATAGGCGTGTCTCGAAGTACGTAGTCACATACTTTGATTCAGTACCGAACCTGGAACTTAACCGACAGTAGTATGGGCTGTTTTGGGTATGTGGTGAAATATGGAAGAGACGTATGTAGTCGATAAAGGATTTGCTCGCCAAGTTTTGGATAAGATGGCACACGGCCACTCGATGAGTAGAAATGATAGAAGTGTACGGCCGTACCCCGGGGCATTACTGGAATTCTTTTTTAGTAAGTGTTTTTGGTTTGAATCATTTCCATTCAAGGATATCGAGAAACTAAATCAAGCTATATGAGTATGAAGTGTACCCGCGTCTCATGGCTTGATGTGCGCATCGGAAGCATATAGGGAGATATAAGCATTTGACCAAAACATTACAAAGGCAAGTTTTTAATGTACAATAATCAAAGAGTTGATAATTGTCATGAACGTATATAGTCATATATTTCTGAGGGCATCGTCGTGGTGCTAGACGAACGTTCGATGTCAGTATACTTGTTTTCGTTGGAGAGATTCCCAAGTGGGAGTGTTGAAATTATGGAAATATCTCAACGAAATTTATACGGCCGTTTATATATAATCCAAGAAGGGTCACACGCGAAGAACATTGAAAGGCTAGTTGAACTTGTAAAAATATGTAAAATATAAGAATTTCCAAAAATAGATTTGGAAATGAATTTCGTGTCGAAACCGCGAATCGGGTAAAAATCGGATCGGGTACTAAGCACCATGGACCAATCCATTTAATCATGGACCAAACTAGATTGGCCCATGGATACCCAAGGGCGGTCAAACGAAACCAAGGAGGGGAAGGAAAAGGATTTTTGGTAACTTCCTTTTCCTATCCCACATAGGAAACCTAGAGAAAACCCCAAGGGTTTTAACCCTTATAAATAGAGGGGATTTCTTAGGTTTCTCATTTAAAAATTCTCTCCTCTCCTCTTTGCTTGGGTCGAACTCCTTTCTCCTTTTGTGAGGGTTTTTGGCTTTTGCATATTAGTTATATTTTATATATATATATAATACAAGTTAAGGCTAGCAACTAACTAGTCTTGGGATTTGTTCGTGTGTGTGCACCTCTTGAGGAGTTCTACACTTGGACTCTTAGTTCGTGGCAAGGAGTTCGGTTCGTGGCTCGTGAGGTGGTGGTCGACTTTCTCTAGTCGATTTAGGGTTTTCGCGCGCTAAAAGGTTAGTGTTCTTTCGTTCTATTTAATTATGTTTATCTATTTTAGTTTGCTATATTTGCATGCATGTTAGGTCCTTGGCTTTGATTATATTTAGGGAATTAAATTAGATTTAATTGTTTCGTTAATTATTCCGCTTTAATTAATGGTATTAGTCTTTAGACGATTAAACTAGATTAATTGTTTCATTTACGTTAAGACTAATGATTGTTAATTAAGAAAGTTCGTGGTTTTAAAACATGCTTTTAATTAATATAGTGTTAGGACCAGTTTACTGGTAAACTGGCCAGTCTCCAGTTGCACCTGGAGACCCAGTGAAACTGGAGACCCAGAAGATTTGTCCAGAAATATATTGAAGTCCAGTTGCATCGTACAGTCAACGCAACTGAAGACTTCTTCCAGTTGAGAACTGACCAGTTGAAGTCGAAGACAACAAGTGGAAGATAGAGAATGACAATGGCAGCGAAGCCCAGTTGACATTCTAGTCAGTTACAAACTGGAGACCATCAGTGGAAAGCTCTTACAAAGCTTTACACTGATTACGAGGAATTGACTTTTATGCTTTATGTGCTTTTACCCGGATAATAAGATTCATCTTATTATTTTAGTAATAAAAGGTACATAAAGCTGGTTGAATAAAGTTGCTTTATGCTGCAACTTTACACTGCATTTTAAGGAATTAAATGCTATTCCTTAAATGCTCTCAACCACTTTTGTACGGCCAAAGTTAACATCCCAATGTTAACTTTGCCTATAAATACAAGTCATTGCACAACAAGAATAATAAGTGAGAACACTTCACACTTTGCATACCGCAATATTCTTGGTGAACTTGTGCAATATTCTCTCAATCGTAAAAAGGAACATTTCACAACTTTAAGTGTTTCGATTGTTTAGAGAAATTCCGCGTGTAGATCAATTGTAGTTCATAGGTTGTTAGGATATTTACATTCTTGTATTATCTTGGTTCCGCAACAACCTTGTAATTTATTTAAAGTTAATAAATAAATTACACTTGAAAATTACATATTGTGTCACCAATTTACTTTACAAGTTATTTGTATTATTGCATTGTTCTTTACTTATTGTCACTTAAATAAGTAATCTATCTAGAACTTGGTATATACTCTCTGTAACTGGTCGTCTCCAGTTCAGGCTTATATTGCAAAGTAACTCCACCATCGACATTGAGGTATCTTCAGGTAGTGCCATCTATTGAGTTGGGACTTACAAGTGGTATCAGAGCAGAAGGCTAATAAACTTGCCTAGATCTTCTAAGATGAACACTACTGAAGGTGGAGATGGTTCTGGTCAAGGTGAAAACCCTTTGAATACTAATACATCACCTTTTCAAAATGTTAATACTAACCCTCCTCCTCCTACTGCCCCAAATCACGTCCATGTACATTATTCTAACACTCCTGTTCCAAAATTTGATGGAAACAGTGAGACTTTTGGTACATGGAAGGCTAGAATGCTTTTGAATTTTGGTGGGATAGAGAGG
>CM067168.1:127460592-127485562 GCA_034093135.1 Erigeron breviscapus | reverse complement strand
TATGTCAAAAGAATTGTTGTATAATTTGGTTCGTGAATAGATTGGAAGATTTGGTTGTGCCTAAGTTGTTTGAAGTTGATACACCACATTGGTGTCGGGTTTTGCTTGTTACTTTTGAGGTGTGTTCATGGATAGCATCTTATGGGTTGGTGGCAATCAATGGTAAGGGTTTGATTAGACTATTTTGTACATAACTTATCCTTTTGTTATTTCCTATTAACACTTACCTAAACTTCCCAAATCCCATTGTAAATACCCTTAGCCTAACTTTACAACCGACTTATATGCCATATTTTGCTAATGTACTTGGTGCTCACACCATGTCGGTGAAGCTATGATCCTTGTTCAAGCCTATGGTAAGATATGCATCACGACCGAGCAATGAGTGATTTTTCATATATATTCAACCCCAATAGTAAGTTCGTTGGAGTAGGATGATTTTGATAGGCTCATTTGTTTCACTTTTGCTTAGTCGTGTTATTGAGGCTTGTGGATTGTTCAGATATTGTCAAACATTTCGGATGTTCATTTAAGATTAAAACTGCTTCACCAAAGTCCTTGTCATCGACATACTTGGTTTGGCTTCTTTTTGGAAATTTGTAATGTGTTTTATGTAGCTTCGTGCCAAGGAATGCTTTTTGCTTAATTTCCAGATTTGCTTGAGGGCAAGCAACGCTCAAGTGTGGGGGGATTTGATGTGACCAATTTATATAGATCGCCCACTTCATTATTGGCCTTTTTCGTATGTGTTTTTAGTCGATTTTGTATGCATTTGGCGCGTTTATGGTGTTTGTTAGTGCTTTCAGGTTCTTACCAGGTTGTGCGTCCATTTGGTGCATTTTCTGACGAATTTAGGCCAAGATGTTGATCCGAGTGTTCGAGAGCTGATAATAAAGAAGCCACAAGAATTCCAGCAAGTTTACACTGCGCCGCAGTGGGAGGGGTGTTGTCCCACAGCGCCGCAGTCAGTTGGTACCAAAGGCATAAGCTTTCTAGAGGTTTAACACTGCGCCGCAGTGGGAAGAGTAAAGCCCCACTGCGCCGCAGTCATCGGGTGCCAAAAAGTAATGAGTTTCCAGTGGATTACCACTGCGCCGCAGTGGGAGTATTCACACCCCACTGCGCCGCAGTCACCATATGATCAGAATTCCAGGGACTCTTCACTGCGCCGCAGTGGGGGTGCACCATGCCCACTGCGCCGCAGTGACTGCACGGGGAAATCAGGGTTTCAGCTTGTTTCCATCAGATTTTGGGGGAATATATAAAGAAAAATAAACCCTATTTCCCATTAATCAAGTTTTTCTTTCTAGGAGCTGTTCTACCACGAGTCTTTGACAGATCATCGCAGATTTTATCATTTGATTCATTGAAGATTAAAGAACATCCATCTAGATCGTATCTAATTTTCTGTCTTGCAATTTATATTCAACGATCATTGGTATAATATGTTTTCTTTCAATTTCTTTATTGCAATTCAATTTAGTATGAGTGGCTAGATTTCTAATCATCCACTTTGATGAAACTTGACGAATGATATGATTGCAATATTTTAATTCAAGAGTTGATTCAATTATCGTTGTGTCGTGATCTTTATCAATTAATTCCTTGCGATTTATTCTTTTGATGTTGATGGTTTATGTGTTCATCGTTAGTGGTACTAGGTGAATATGTTTATCGTTTCAATTCGATTGTCTATGGTCGTTTGTCACCGGTTCATGGTATGACGGTGAATGTTAAATCTATAATAGGAGTTAATTGGTAAACGTGTTTAGAAACGGTTGGTAGTACCACGTTTTCATTCACATAGGCATAATTGGTAATTGGATAATCAAACAAACTAATTGTTGGGGAGATTTTCTAGGCATTGGTGGTACCGGCTTGGGTAATTAAACTAGCAATTTAGGTGTTTGGGTGATTTGCGAGCAGTTGGTGGTACCACGTGAGCATTTCTATCCTTTCACGGTTATTTTGTCAACTCTAAAGAATTGGTTTTTAAACTTGTGCAATCATAGCTGAAGTCAAGTGGATTCGAGGTGGATGATCAATATTTATATTGTCTAAAACTTCTTTACTTCTAATCGTATTGTCATTTTGATTTCTTTAATTGAAGTTCGTCAAAGTTAGGTAGCTATTCGGCAACGGTTTCACCCTTTCTCTAAAACTACTTTAGCTGACAACTATTTCAAAACCATTCCCCGTGTTCGATCCTGGACTTACCTTCTAGCTATACTATATACGAACGGGTCCACTGCCCGCAAGTGTGTAGTAGTCAGTTTTAGGGTATTTCTTGTTTATAAATTTTAAACTCGATTTCACACATCACTCATTTGCCGAGGTATGAGCTCGGCACTTACGAGAATTAACTCCCACACTCGATGACTTGACTCAAGTTTGCCTGATCTGCTCAATTCCGGTGTTTGCCGAGGTTTTTGCTCGGCAAATCATACAAAATTTCAAAAATTTTGCCAAAATCAATTTTTGATCCTTATCATTTTCTGGGCAAATTTTTTTTGTAAAATGTGCTATTTGCCGAGGTTTTTGCTCGGCAAATGCATAAAACTTTTTTTTTTTTTATTCTAAGTCTTTTTTTCTTTTATTTGAGTAAAATTTTTTTTTGTATGTATGTATGTATGTATGTATGTATGTATGTATGTATGTATGTATGTATGTATGTATGTATGTATGTATGTATGTATGTATGTATGTATGTATGTATGTATGTATGTATGTATGTATGTATGTATGTATGTATGTATGTATGTATGTATGTATGTATGTATGTATGTATGTATGTATGTATGTATGTATGTATGTATGTATGTATGTATGTATGTATGTATGTATGTATGTATGTATGTATGTATGTATGTATGTATGTATGTATGTATGTATGTATGTATGTATGTATGTATGTATGTATGTATGTATGTATGTATGTATGTATGTATGTATGTATGTATGTATGTATGTATGTATGTATGTATGTATGTATGTATGTATGTATGTATGTATGTATGTATGTATGTATGTATGTATGTATGTATGTATGTATGTATGTATGTATGTATGTATGTATGTATGTATGTATGTATGTATGTATGTATGTATGTATGTATGTATGTATGTATGTATGTATGTATGTATGTATGTATGTATGTATGTATGTATGTATGTATGTATGTATGTATGTATGTATGTATGTATGTATGTATGTATGTATGTATGTATGTATGTATGTATGTATGTATGTATGTATGTATGTATGTATGTATGTATGTATGTATGTATGTATGTATGTATGTATGTATGTATGTATGTATGTATGTATGTATGTATGTATGTATGTATGTATGTATGTATGTATGTATGTATGTATGTATGTATGTATGTATGTATGTATGTATGTATGTATGTATGTATGTATGTATGTATGTATGTATGTATGTATGTATGTATGTATGTATGTATGTATGTATGTATGTATGTATGTATGTATGTATGTATGTATGTATGTATGTATGTATGTATGTATGTATGTATGTATGTATGTATGTATGTATGTATGTATGTATGTATGTATGTATGTATGTATGTATGTATGTATGTATGTATGTATGTATGTATGTATGTATGTATGTATGTATGTATGTATGTATGTATGTATGTATGTATGTATGTATGTATGTATGTATGTATGTATGTATGTATGTATGTATGTATGTATGTATGTATGTATGTATGTATGTATGTATGTATGTATGTATGTATGTATGTATGTATGTATGTATGTATGTATGTATGTATGTATGTATGTATGTATGTATGTATGTATGTATGTATGTATGTATGTATGTATGTATGTATGTATGTATGTATGTATGTATGTATGTATGTATGTATGTATGTATGTATGTATGTATGTATGTATGTATGTATGTATGTATGTATGTATGTATGTATGTATGTATGTATGTATGTATGTATGTATGTATGTATGTATGTATGTATGTATGTATGTATGTATGTATGTATGTATGTATGTATGTATGTATGTATGTATGTATGTATGTATGTATGTATGTATGTATGTATGTATGTATGTATGTATGTATGTATGTATGTATGTATGTATGTATGTATGTATGTATGTATGTATGTATGTATGTATGTATGTATGTATGTATGTATGTATGTATGTATGTATGTATGTATGTATGTATGTATGTATGTATGTATGTATGTATGTATGTATGTATGTATGTATGTATGTATGTATGTATGTATGTATGTATGTATGTATGTATGTACAAAGATGGCAATGTTCCAAGAAGGTGCTACAATGAAAATGCAAGCTAATCAAGCACTCCATATTCCATTTTCTTCCAAATTCCCAATCATCACTGAGATTCTAAATCATCATCCATTAAATGTTGCTTTAACTGGTGGTGCTATTGTTCCCGAGAAGTACATATTTGATCTATGGGAATCCATTAAGTATGTGAAAGCTAATACAAGATATAAGACTGTAGACTTCTTTCAATTCTCTCTACAGTCAGATGATCATGTATATAACTGCAAATTCACATTGGATGAGTTTAGAACAATCATTGGCTTTCCTGAACATGAAGAATATGAAGAACTGCCATCTGTTGAAGATATGTTAGCTGCAGTTCATTCATTGGGATATGAAGGAGAATTGGCATCCATGAGAGATTTCAAAAGAATGAATGTGGCTACTCTCTGGCATACAATGTATAATGTTCTTTGCACCTGTTTGATGCCATCTCAGAAGGGCATTGATGCTATGACAAAGCATTCTCTTTCGATATATTATGCAGTCACTCATAATGTTCAGTGTGACTTTGCAAAGATTGTTTGGGATAAGATGAGACAAGTGGTTAAAGGAAAGGATGTTCAGAAAGAAAGTACATTCCTTATATTCGTTTCTTCACTTTGATAATTGAAGACGTACTTGACAACACTGAGGAGATTCTAAAGTTGGAAGACAGTTTCAAGTGTGTAATTGCCATGTATAAATCCAACATGAGAGGAACAGGAAGTGAACTTGTTAGACCTTTTCCTATTCCACCGTTTCTACTGAATTTGGTTCCTGCTCAAAGTCCCCACCTTAGGACATATAGAGAGTGGTTAGCCACAGCAATGGGATTTGAAAGCCGACAGATTCCTACCCAAGCTGTGCATAGGTCGCCAAGTGAGGGTCCTAGGATTACTAAAAGAAAAATAGGGGTTAATGATGAAGGGACTTCTGAGCAGAGGAGAAGAAAATCAAAAAGAGTTGTTTTTGAACAAGAGAATGTTACTCTTGAATTTGATACTTCACCTACTTCTCATTCTACACCAAATATTCCTTCACAATCTACACCAACCATTCCATCAACACAATCTCCACCTGCCGTTCACTTTTCTCAAACTTCACCTTCAACACCGATTCCATCCGTTGTTTCTCCCAATCCACCAAGACTTACACCACCTTATTCAACACCAGTTATTAATCCTACACCTCTTGCTTCAGCATTACCAAATGAACCACGTCCAATACCTGGTAGACGCATTAAAATGTCAGCTCGAAAGAAACCATCAGGTCTACCAAAGGTATCTAAGAGGAAATCCAAAAAGAAACATAAGTCCTCTAAATCTGCAAAACACAGAATTGAATCAAGTTCAGCAGATTTGAATGAACCAGTTGATGCCTCTGCAGAATTAGATGTTAAACAAGCAACACGTATTGTTGATAATGTGATTTCGGAGTTGGATTCTGCGAATGTTAGCACTGGAGATGATGTTGTGCAGGAGGAACAAGGTAGGAATGAGGGTGGAGTTGAAAATGTAAGAGAGGATGAGAGGTCCGGGTTAGGTCAAGGGAAAAAAGAAAACGATGGCCCTCAGATAGATGAAACAATTGTGTCTAGCCGGGATGACAACCCTAGGATAGAAGTCGAGAACTCCCCATTCTCGCTTGCACAAAACTCTCCTCGCCATTCTGACTCCTCACAACAGGAGTTAGTCTCAGAAATGCACGGGGATCAGCCATGTTTACCACACTCTCCTCATTTGGAGGATGAGAGTATTGAAATAAGAGAGGATCAGCCCCACCTCTCGCCTTCATTTCGAGCACTTGAGTCTAGATCTCCTAGGTACACGGATTCACAAGCTCAGTTGAGTACTGATGCCGGAACAAGCGGAGGGGGACCCACTTTGTGTGACCCTCAAGAACAGCTTGGAAATCCTGCCTTAGCTAACATCATGCCAGCTTTAGCCGCAGGTAATAGTTCTCAAATCGAGACTGGGGACAGTATGAACGCCTAGGTGACACTGTTGTTCCTCAGGATCAACCTGAAACTATATTAACTGGAATTCTCGGTGACCCCGGTGTTGTTAGAGGTGTTACCCAACAACAAGTCCCGGACAGTGATTTATCACAGTCTAGGACACAACCTGATTCTGGTTGCAAAGCCAATGAATCTGAAACTGCTGGTGAGGGTTTAACCCGAGGATCTGCAGGAAATCCTGAATCAGCTTCGCTGAATTTAGGTCACACCATAAGTGTGCAAACAACCTCCGGGTTAGTTTCACCATCTATTTCATCTCACACACAAACACAAAGAACACCAACACCAATTCAAATATCATCAACAACAACAAGTCAACAAACCAAAGATGATGCATGTGAACTATTACTTGGCATTCTACGATCTGAGGGTGATTTGTTGTCTATGACTGATAGAGGGGTGTTGAATGCTTTAGAGTTAAGAGAAAGAGAACTTGCACATGAAAAACAAGTCAAGACTTTACAAGATCAAGTTCAAAAATAGAAAGCAGAGTATGATGCTAAACTTGCTGCTTTTGAGTTAGAATCTTGCCGACCGGCCTCAGTTGCTTCTAGACGGGATGATCCTGATTCCGATGATCACCCCGAGGGGGAGAACCAAGGAGAGGGTCAAACGAATATTGAAAATACATCGGCAAGAGTTGAAGTAAATGTTGAAGATGTGGTGATGAGAGATAGAGCTCAAGGTGAAACTCAAGATGAAGTCGATAAGATGTTTAAAGAACTTGCTGGAAGAAATAATGATGATGATCCAGAGGAGATTAATAGGATTTCAGAAATTAGAAGAAAAATTGATGAAGTGTTTGGAGTTGATTTTGGTGATGAAGAAGAAGAAGAAGATGAAAGTATTGTGGTTAATGAAGAAGAAGAGTATGTTATTGAAAATGAGATTGTTGAATATGTTGAAGGAGAAGCAGATGTTGAAGCTGAAAAGGATAATGTGATTTTGGATGAGCCTGAGATAGTTGAGACTTCAGTAAATGTAGAAGCTGTTGATGAACCAATGTTTGAAGTTTTTCCAGATCTTGATTATTTTGAAAAAGCATAAATGAAGCCGGAGAATCAGCTAGACCTGATATCACAACTCCACAGAATTATACTTTTAATGACTTCAATAGCTTTAATGACTTAAGAAAAACTCCTGAAGCTGCTGCTCAGAATTTTAAGAAGTCTACATATAAACAAGTGTTAACTGAGGCAATCAGATCCGAAGAAGTTCTTCCTGATTATTTTCCAACAGAATGGACTGAAGAACAATGAAGGTTTATTAATCGAGGATACTTCTTGAGGGACAAAGAAAGAATGGTTGCTCTCGGAGTTAAGCCAAAAGAAGCTGCCAAGAAGTCAAGATATTTGGAGGAAAGGGCATTTCCTATATTCTGTGGAGCAACAAAAGTTGCCAAAAGTGAGAGACTAGAGATTGATTCCATGTACAAGTTTAAAGAAGCAAGGCAAGTCGAAGAATATAAAGAGCTTCTTAAACTCACAAAGAAGTATAATACCAAATTACTTGAAGAACAAAGGAATCACAAATTTTTTGTGCTGGTCAGAGTGATTCTAATCAAAAGGGTTTCCATTTATGTTCCATGCTTTCATGTGAAAAGAGGAAACGACAAGATTTACATATTCACTGAAGCTCAGTTCAAGCTTTTGCCGGTTGATGACATAATCTTTCTCTACAATCATTTTCTGAATGCTATGCAAAGATACCGTGAAGATGTTATTGCTTTTGATGCTGTGAAAAGATATATGTCAAGCTGTATCCAATATGCTTCACTGGAAGACTTTCATATTCGTTTCGAAGTTGTCAAGAGAAAGATTAATGTTCCTTATCCAGATCAAAGTCTTTACACTGATGACATTGAAAAGCTAAGTATTGGTCATGTCATTGAAGAACCATCCTTTGGTGTTGTCTTTCTTAACAGTCAAAAGAAGAAGATTTTCATTCGTATGGATGAACTTGCTTCTTATTCTGATGGAACTCTAGAGTTTTGCAAGAATGTCTTGGCATGTTTGAAAGAAGATGATCAAGATGCAAAGAAGAAGAGAAGTATTTGATAAAGCAATCTCTAAGATTAATCAAAGACTTGAATACAGAGATAGCATCAGAATGATGAGAGAAGCCAAGATTGTTAAGAAGTCAAAGTATGTTGTACGTCGAAGAGGAGGTTGCTGGATCAAGTATGAGCCTAGTCATCTTCCAGGACCACACAATATTCCTCCGGTAAACTTTGAAGGAAACATGATAGTTCCAGATGATCGACCTAAAGGAGATAACTGGTCCTGGCATCCAAACAAAGACAGACCTAATACAAGAGCTTGAAGACTTTCAAAGATTGGATATTTTTGACAAATCACTACTAAGGGGGAGATTGTTAGAAATATAATTGTAGTAGTTGATTTGTTTCCTTTATGTAATTTGTACTTATATTGATAAGTTGTAAATATGGAAGGGGGCATAGTGTAAAATGTATAGAAGTATATAAACCCCCTCCATTATCAAAATTGTAACCTTTTTACCCATTAATGCAATCTAATCTTTCCCTGACACACACACTTTCTCTCTCTACTCTCTCACATGCTAACCGCCATTAACACACACTTAAACACACACTAAAGCTCAAATTCACATATTTACAGCTTGGTCTAGCGAGAAGCTTCGGTTAAATCTAGAAAATTGAATTGAAAAACAAATAACAGTAATTAAATTAAAATACTTGTTTGGCATCTCCGATCTCATGGTGCGACCGAATACTATCCTACCTACTTGCTAGTCTGTTGGAAAACTTAATCACGGCTCAGATTCTCATTAGATTCACTTTACCTAAGTAACTAGTGTTGTCCCTAGACTCACACTACTCTTTAAACAAATTCTCGTTAGATTCATTGTTTAAGCATTAATAACCTAAATTTGTGTTACTAGTCCATCTTTTAGTATACCCGGCTCTTAAGCCATGATCAGATAATAATTCCCTCCGGTGACCATAGTCCACGTTTCCATGTTACTAGATCGCGTCTGTCATTGTTAAGCATTATGTTCAACTTATTCTAATTATTATGGTTCTGGATCCGTCCGTTAGAACTGAATCACCTTTTACATCTAATTAAAGACCGATTAGTGTTTTCCATCTTTATGTATTAATCCTAGTGTATGATTATAGACCGATCATCAAAATTAAATTAATACATGTAAATATAGAACCTATAACAATATGAAGAACTCATTAACCATGGATCTACGACAAACAGTAAACACAATCCAACAGATCTAACAAAAAAAATAAGATAAATAAACGTCTACATGATCACATCGATCTACACAAGTATTCAGCCTATTAGCCTGACATTATTAAAGGAATAACAAAGTCTGAAAAGAGGAAAGACGTTGTTTACCAATTGAAAGTAAATAAAAGAGATAGATCCAGGTTGAAGATGAAGATCGAGAGGTGTTAGAAGCTCCAAAACCTCCTTGGAATCTGCAAAATTCGACTTAGGGTTTGTGTGTGTTGACTTGGCAGCTGAATATGCTCGCTCTTAGGGTTTTGAGGGTTTCTTCTTATATTTATAAGGCGAAAGTCGGTTCTGGACCTGGGTTGCCCAGCGGCGCTGGGGCCTCCAGTTGATGGGCCAGCGGCGCTGGCAGCTCCTGCTTCTCCTCGATTTGCTTCGTTCGACTCCCGAATTGCCTCCTTGTATCTTGTAACTTCATTGGCCTTCATGTTGAGTTGATTGATGCCATTCACCCTCACTCGCATCTTCCGTGAACCTGCATTTATATCGAATCCATTAAGTACCAATAGTTCCGGAATATTAACTCATTTAGACATTAAAATGTGGCCTTATGATGGGGGAATTTATCACAAAATGAACGCTCATCATCTTACCTATTTGCTATACTATAAACGATCGGGTCCACTGCCCGTGAGTGAGTGTAGTAGAGAAGTTAACCTTGTACTTATAAATTTAAAACATGTTTGAAAATTAAGTTAACAAATCTCGCTCATCAAGTTTTTGGCGCCGTTGTCAGGGACTATTCACTTAGGAATATAGTTAGGTTAAGGTAATTCGACTTTTTTCGTGTTTACACGGAAAAGTTAGTTTTAGTCTTTTTAGGATTAGTGTAGTCTTTTTAAGTTAGTTTATTTTAGGTTGTTTTTACTTTTTCTTAAAAAATGAAAAAACCATAAAAATTTAAAAAATTTAAAAATACAAAAATATTTTCTTTTATTTGTCTAGATTAATTTTAGTTTCTGTCATTTCTTTTTATCAATTAATTGTTGCTTATCACGGATATAGCTAGTGTTTGTTTTACAGGCTAGGTACTACCTATGGGAACCTCAACTCAAGTCTACTCTCATGTTATGTATTGTGATATGAGTCGGTTCAAGCAGTATGAATGGGAATCTTGGGAAGAAGCTTGGAAGAGAATGAAGCAGTTGGTTGAAGACTATCAATATGACAAACCTCAAATATATGAATATATTCCATGGTATTATGATGGTTTGAATCGCGACACTCAGAAGATCTTGGATAACGCTTGCGGTCACTACTTTCTCGAGTACTCACCAAGAAAAGCTTTCCCTTTCTTGGAAGGAAGTTCATAAGTTGAGAGCATCATTCAAGATAATCAGACAAGTGAAGAGAAGGCACAAGAAATCCAAGAGTCTGATGCAATAGAAGATGACGAGGAAACCAGATGCAAACGAGAGCTTAACGGGGGATAAACGGATAAAATTGAAAAATCATACGTTGTTTCGGAAGAATCAGCGCCGCTGGTGAACTCCACCAGCGTCGCTGGTAGGCTACAGTTTCAAACAAAAGCTGACCAGTGTCGCTGGTACCTACTTCCAGCGCCACTCGCAGCCCCATTTCAGTCATAGTCGCGTTCTAAGTTTATTTTGACCCCGGAATGGACTTCCAATCAAATCCGGATCATCTTTTTACAACAAACAGAGCATGAAACAACTATGCATTCGAACCTATTTGATTGATTATTTACTAAAATGATTTCCTTTGATTTGTTTGTAGGAGTGACAAAGCCGCTAAATCTTTTCAAGAAGATCATGGCACGGAAGAAAGAGCCGGATAAAGGGCATACGACTCTAATGATAGCTAATGTTGAGGACACGAGACGAGATCATATGCAACCCAAGTCGGGTTATCCAGGGAGCATTCTTACTCTTGCTTATTGTGATTTTGTTACGTCCAGTTTTGGTGAAAACTGGAGCGTCTCTAGTTGCATCTGGAGACCAGATGATTTATCCAGAAATAATAGAAGTCTAGTGGCCAGTGTACAGTTGTTGCCACTGGAGCTTCACTCCAGTTGAGATCTGATCAAAACCTAAAGACATTACAGTTGAAGTCGAAGACAACAAATGGAAGAAAGAGAATGGCCATGGCAGCGAAGCCCAGTAGACATTCTGCCCAGATCAAGACTAGAGAGCATCAGTGTAAAGTACTTACAAAGCTTTACACTGATTACGAGGAAGACCTTTTTACTTTATGTACTATTATCCGGACAATACACTTTGTCTATGATTAAAGTACAAAAGTGCATAAAGTAGGTTGGATAAAGTGACTTTATGTCTTACTTTATCAAGCACGTTTAAGGAATTAAATGCTCTCAACCATATTTCTACGGCAAGGTTGACATCCTAATGTCAACCTTTGCCTATAAATAGAGGTCTTTGCACAACCAAGAAAAAAACTTTGCATATTCAGACATTTGCATTTCTTGGTGAACTTGTGCAATATTCTCTCAATCGCAAAAAAGAATATTTCACAACTTTAAGTGTTTCGACTGTTAAGAGAATTTCCAAGTTTAGATCAATTGTATTTCATAGGTTGTTAGGATATTTACATTATTGTATTATCTTGGTTCCGCAACAACCTTGTAATTTATTTAACATTAATAAATAAATTACACTTGAAAATTACATATTGCCTCACCAATTTACTTTACAAGTATTTACTTATTGCATTGTCTTTTACTTATTATATTGTCACCTTAATAAGTAATCTATCCAGTAACTTGGTATACGTTCATTGCAACTGGTAGTTGTCTAGTTCTTTGAACATATTGCAAAGACTTTCACCATCGACATAGAGGTGTTTTCAGTAGTACCATCTCTTGAGTTGGGACTTACAAGTGGTATCAGAGCAGAAAGACTAATTTATTGTCTAGATCTGCTTCGATGTCTACTACTGAAGGTGAGAATGGTTCTGGTCATGATGAAACTCATGTTAATAATCCACCACATGTTCAAAATGTTAATACCAACCCTCCTCCTCCTCCTAATGTCTCTTCCCATGTCCATGTCCATTATTCTAACACTCCTGTTCCAAAATTTGATGGAACTAGTGAGACCTTTGATACATGGAAGGCCAGAATGCTTTTGCACTTTGGTGGGATTGAGAGGTATATGTTGAAAATCCTAAAGGATGGACCACATATACCTATATCTCCTGGGATAAGTCCTCTACTTGATCCAACTGGATCTAGAAGAGGTTCTAGAGAGAAGCCAAAAGACCATTGGTCTGATGAGGATCGTAGGCTTGTTGACTTGAACACCAAGCTCAAAAACATGATCCTTGGGGCTGTTCCTGAAGAATTAATTCCAACCCTTGTGTTGTTCCCCAGTGCCAAGGCAATGTGGGATGAGTTGGTTCTTCAGTTTGAAGAAGGTGATGACACCATTATCACCAGAAAGGTTGCCTTAAACAAGAAGTATGAATCCTTCTTTGCACTCCCTAATGAGAGCCTATCTGGTACTTATACCAGATTTACAAGCTTAATTAATCAATTAAGAGGCTTGTGAGTTGAGAAGGATAAGGATATTCTTCTTGAGAAGTTTTGTGATATTCTTCCTTCCAAATGGGCAAATATGGTTCTTGTCCTAAGACAAGGTAAGACCCTGCATAGTCACACTCTTGCATCTCTTTATGGAGCCTTTAGATTTACTAAAGATAATAATGCACAAAGAATTGTGGCTGAGTAGGATGCTTTAAACCATGCTCAGAATTCCAAGGTTGCTAGTCTAACTGAGAAACCTTGTGCTTCTTTAATGTCTACTGAGAGTGTCCAGGCACACTCTATGAAGGAGATGTTAAACAGTTTCTTGAACTCTGGCCTGACCAATGAAATCAGTGATGATTGTGATGAAACTGATAATGATGATCTGGTCGCCATGATTGCTAAAACCTTTAACAGGTTTAAGCACAAACCTAACAGATTTGGTGGACCCAACAATGCTTCCAGCTCCAACTCTCTGGATAAGGCCAATCTTACATGCTATAAGTGTGGTAAGAAAGGTCATTTCATGAAGGAATGCAGATCTAGTCAGTTGAACAATCAAACCGACCCCTTGTCCCTAATTATAATCGGCCTGATGATAACTACAAAGCTAAATACAATAAGCTTAAGGCCCAGATTGCCCTCTTGTCACTTGAAAAAGAAAAGAATAAGTGCATGATGGCCAAAATTGAAGGAAAATGGGAATACTCTGATGACTCATCAGTTGATGATGAAGATGAAAGGGACATGTGTTTCATGGCTTTGGAAGACCAGCAACATGTGGTGAAAGATGATGTTATCACTGGAAGATGGGTGGACGTCATACTCAAAAAGGTGTGTGATTATGATAATCAAATTGATACAGAACTGAAACTGGACCTGGCTGAATCACTTAATTGTGATTTAATTTTTGTTAAAACTGTTAGAACTGATGGTGAAAGGTATTTGGAAACAGTTTTAACTGAAATGTAAAACCACAATTATCTCATTTACAAAGTGTCCAGTTGGCTCTCAAAGAGTCAGTTTTAAAATGTGAAGCTCTTGAACTGGAAAAACAAGAGTTAAAAACTGCTTTGGAAAAGGAACAAAAGGTGATAAAATCATGGATTAAATCATCTGGTTTAAATTATGATGCTGCTACTAAAACTCATGCTGCACAACAAATGGCTTATAACAATGGAGACGTGCACATGGCAGGCATCATTTCTGATATCCACAGTTTACCACCAGATCTTAGGCCAGAAACTCCATATGACCTGCCTAAATCTGTTAAAACTGAACCCGAAGAGACCACCCTTCCTGAGGTCAAAACTGGAGCTGAACAGGCTAAAGCTCCAGTCAAAAAGGTCACTAGTGACAAACCTTTGTCTCAAAAGTCTAGAGAGCCCAAGACTCAAAAGACCAAAATCCCTACTGAACCTAAGTCCAAGGTTCAAATGCCTACTGAAAAAGATATTTTGTTAAAACTGAGAACTGATGGTGAAAGGTATTTGGAAACAGTTTTAACTGAAATGTAAAACCACAATTATCTCATTTACAAAGTGTCCAGTTGGCTCTCAAAGAGTCAGTTTTAAAATGTGAAGCTCTTGAACTGGAAAAACAAGAGTTAAAAACTGCTTTGGAAAAGGAACAAAAGGTGATAAAATCTTGTATTAAATCATCTGGTTTAAATTATGATGCTGCTACTAAAACTCATGCTGCACAACAAATGGCTTATAACAATGGAGACGTGCACATGGCAGGCATCATTTCTGATATCCACAGTTTACCACCAGATCTTAGGCCAGAAACTCCATATGACCTGCCTAAATCTGTTAAAACTGAACCCGAAGAGACCACCCTTCCTGAGGTCAAAACTGGAGCTGAACAAAAAGGCTCTAATTCCAGTCTCCAGTTCAAACCAACAAGAATCAACTGTGACTTCCCAGGGAGAGTCCAGTGAACCCATCAAAAGATCGGTTCACAAAAATAACTAATGATTTTTGTGGGTGTGCAGGGCGATCGAAAGAAGAATACCTGGTATCTGGACAGTGCAGCTGGCCGGACTATGACCGGATGTAAGCCCCTACTGGAAGAGTTCACCGTCCAAGATGGACCGTGTTAGGACCAGTTCACCTGGTAAACTGGCCAGTCTCCAGTTGTACCTGGAGATCCAGTGAAACTGTCTAGTGAAACTGGAGACCTAGATGATTTGTCGAGAAATATATTGAAGTCCAGTTGCACCGTACAGTCAACGCAACTGAAGACTTCCTCCAGTTGAGAACTGACCAAGTTGAAGAATCATTCCAGTTGAAGTCGAAGACAACAAATGGAAGATAGAGAATGGCAATGGCAGCGAAGCCCAGTTGACATTCTAGTCAGTTACAAACTGGAGACCATCAGTGGAAAGCTGATGCGGAAATGTCCAGATTCACTGGACTGGAGAAACCCAGTGAACTGAAGAAGCTAACTGAGCTGAAGGAAACCGAACTGATCATGCCATCTGAACAAGCCATGTTGATTCTGCCAGCAGTGGCCCATTTCAGATAAGTCTTTTCTGAACCAGTCCAGTCACCAGTGGTAACATTTCTCCAGTGGCAAGCTCCAGTGACCAACACTGATAATCCACCGGTAAAGTTCTCCAGTGACCAGATCCAGATGACTGCTCCAGATGAATGCTCCAGTGACCAGCTACTGAAGGTCCTCCAGTGAAATGCTCCAGATTTTGTCTCCAGTGGCGGTCCAGATTTATGTTTCCAGTTTCCAATTAATAAAGTTCCCACTGAAGTCGTCTGTGGACCCAATAAAGAAGAATAACAGCTGTTAAGGAAGGCGCGTGTGACAAGACGTTTCTAACGGTATTGTGGGACCACTTGCAGGGGAATATTTCTAGAAGCTTACGTGTCCATTTCTTATTGGTCCAAATTAATTAGTGGCTTGCACATGACAGCTTTTATTGTAATATTTTATTATTTCGATGATTCCTAGGAAATAGCTTGTGGCTATAAATAGAGAACTATTTTCATTGTAAAAGTTAGTTGATGTTGGATTAAATTAATAGAGCAGCCTCAATTTCTTACAAATCTTCATTTACCTTTATAGATCTCTGATCTTGGTGGTTAGGAGTGACCCCTTTATCATTATTTGTGGTGACTTGTTCTTTATCAAATATTGTGGTGAGGTCTTTTAAATCTTCGGTTTCCTTTATCTATAATCGTGGTGGCTAGACCTTTATAGATTGTAGTGGTGGGGCGGAGTGTTTCCTTTATCCTTGATTCCGGTGGCTTGGCCTTTACGAGTCTTGGTGGTAGATTCTTTATCTATCATTCTAATTTTTATTGTCTTGTTTGTTGTTTGTTTCGTATAAAATCCAGAAAATACCAAAAATAGTCTTCCGTTGTCGTTTGTCGCGTGATTTACGCATCAAATTTGGTATCAGAGCCAGGTTTTAAAAAGGTTTCTTAATCTTTTTGTCCGTTGGGGTATTGTTTGTCTAGATCTCATTTCGATTTAGTCAAATCTGTTTGTTGGTTGTTTAGATCTAGTTGTTGCTAGTATAGATCTATTGTTTTGTTGAATATAAATGGCTTTTAGAAGAAATATGACGTTAGATGAAGCTAATAATGCGAGAAGAGATAAGCAGATTGAAGATCTACAAGAGGCACTTGGTAGAGTTGTTCATATGTTAGGAGATGGTGGTTTAAGATTTAATCGAGAAAATATTGTTAGGAGTTGTTCATATGCTAGTGAAAGAGATTCTGAATCTCAAGGTTCTAGTATAAGATCTGATAGTACACCTAGAAACTCTAGTGATTCTGATGAACCACATCCTAGAGAAAGGCGTAGGAGGCATAAGGGTAATGATACTAGGGATATTAAGGTAGATCCACCAGATTTTAATGGATCTTCTAACTCAGAAGAGTATTTTGAATGGGTCCAGGTGATGGACAGAATAATGGAAATAAAGGAATATGATGATAGAAGAAGTTTCAAAGTTGCCATTATTAAACTTAAGAAATATGCTTCATCTTAGTATGATAACATGAAATCTGAAAGAGAGTACAAGGGCAAAAGTAAAATCAAGACCTGGTCCAAACTGAAGGAGGTTATGCAGAAGAGGTTTGTTCCCCAGTCGTACAAGCAAGATCAGTATCTACTGATGAACAATCTGAAGCAAGGAGCCAAGGAAGTTGTGGAGTACATTAGAGAGTTTGAACATCTGAAGACCAGAACTGGTGTGAATGAGACTGAAGAGCACACTATTGCCAGATTTCTTGGTGGTCTGAACGCTGCCATTACTGAGAAGATTGAGTTGCAGCCTATCTGGACATATGAAGGTGCATGCAAGATGGCTATCCAGATTGAAAGACAACTGAAGAAGAAGGTTCCTTACAAGTCATTCAGTAAGGTTCCTGCTAGTGCAAGTCAACCAGTTGCCAGTCAACCAGTTCCCAGATTTACTGAAACTATCCAGAAATCCTTCAGAGGCAAAGAGAAAGAAACTGGAGGAACGAAAGAACCAGTTGGAAGAAAATGTTTCAAGTGCCATGGCTTTGGTCACTTCCAGGCCCAGTGTCCTAATCAAAGAGCCTTGACTGCCAGAGAAATTGAATGTTTACCAGATGTCGACACTGAAGAAGTTGAGCCAGTGTATGAGGAAGATGAAGAAGATGATGAAGAGTCTTATGTTGGTGCAGATGTTGGAGAATTGTTGGTTGTTAGAAGAGTGATGCATGCTGATGAAGTTACCACTGATACTGCCCAGAGGGAGAACATTTTTCACTCCAGATGCACAGTCAAAGGAAAAGTTTGTGATCTGATCATTGATGGTGGGAGTTGTGCTAATGCTGCTTCAACTTACATGGTAGAGAAACTGGCGCTACCTACAGTTAAGCACCCTCGACCTTACAAGTTGCAATGGCTAAGTGAAGGATCAGAGGTAAAGGTTAATCGTCAAGTTACTATTCCGTTTTCAATTGGGTCAGTTTATCAAGACAAAATTATTTGTGATGTTGTACCTATGGATGCTTGTCATATTTTATTGGGTCGACCATGGTTATTTGAAAATTATGTTCTTCATGATGGTCGAATGAACTCGTATTCTTTGAGTATAAGTGGAAAGAAGGTCACACTGACTTCTTTGAAGCCTAATGAACTGATGAAAGTCAAGAAAGACCAGCCCAGTAAGCCTTTGTTTTTATCTCAATCTGAAGTCGAAGAAGAGTTATCTGAAGGCTCTCCAGTTATGATGTTACTGGTCGTAGAAAAATCTGAAGAGAAGGAGTTCACTGGTGTCCCAGTCTCCTGAAGACTTTACTGAAGGAATTCACTGATGTTTTCCCAGAAGACCTACCTGAAGGTTTGCCACCAGTAAGAGGAATTGAGCACCAGATTGACTTGGTTCCAGGGTCAGTTCTACCAAACAAAGCTGCTTATAGGTGTTCACCCAATGAAGCTAAAGAGTTGCAGAGGCAAGTAGATGAGTTGGTTGCCAGAGGTTATGTCAGAGCAAGCATGAGTCCTTGTTCAGTAGCAGCTCTCCTGGTCCCAAAGAAAGATGGTACGATGAGAATGTGTATTGATAGCAGGGCCATCAACAATATAACCATTAAGTATAGGTATCCCATTCCCAGATTGGATGATATGCTTGATGAGTTACATGGCTCCAAAGTATTTTCAAAGATCGATCTCAGAAGTGGCTATCACCAGATAAGGATGAAAGATGGAGATGAGTGGAAAACTGCTTTCAAAATCAAGGGAGGTTTGTATGAATGGTTAGTTATGCCTTTTGGCTTATCTAATGCTCCCAGTACTTTCATGAGACTGATGAATGAAGTTCTCAGACCACTCATTGGACAGTTTGTTGTTGTTTACTTTGATGATATTCTGGTGTATTCAAAATCTGAAGCTGAACATGTTAGCCACCTGAAGAAGGTATTTAAACTGTTGAGAAGACACCAGTTGTATGGCAAACTGGAGAAATGTGATTTTATGGTGGAGAGTGTGATATTTCTGGGATATGCTGTTTCAAAAGAAGGAATTTCTATGGATCCCTCTAAGGTTGATGCCATCAGATCATGGCCAGTTCCAACCACAATCACTGAAGTAAGAAGTTTTTATGGACTGGCGTCATTTTATAGAAGATTTATCAAGAATTTCTCTACAGTTGTAGCTCCAATTACTGACTGTCTGAAGAAAGGTGTGTTCAACTGGCCGAGTTCAGCCCAACTGGCGTTTGAAGCACTGAAGGATAAGCTCAGTTCAGCTCCAGTCTTATCCTTGCCAGATTTTGATATGCTATTTGAGCTAGAATGTGATGCAAGTGGAGTAGGTATTGGTGCAGTTCTGGTACAAGCAGGGCGTCCAGTTGCATATTTCAGTGAAAAGCTTAATGGCTCTAAACTGAAGTATAGCACTTACGACAAGGAGTTTTATGCAATTATTCATGCTATCACTCACTGGTCACATTATCTGAAGCCGAAGCAGTTTGTCTTATTCTCTGATCATGAAGCCTTGAAGTTTATAAATGGTCAACACAAGCTTAATGCCAGACATGCAAAATGGGTGGAATTTTTACAGTCTTATTCATTTGTTTCTAAACACAAAGCTGGAGTAGCTAATGTTGTTGTTGATGCACTGTCCAGACGATATTCACTGTTATCAATTCTGGAAACAAGAGTTCTTGGATTTTCTTTCATTAAAGAGTTGTATGCTACTGATCCAGACTTTGCTGATCACCTCACTGAAGCTAACCAGAAAGGACCATTCATTGTTCAAAATGGTTTCTTATTTAAAAATGGAAGGTTATGCATTCCCAGGGGTTCAATAAGGGATTTGCTGATAAGAGAAGCACATGGAGGAGGTTTAGCTGGCCATTTTGGCATTAACAAGACTGGAGAGATCCTCACTGAACACTTCTACTGGCCAAGTCTACTAAAGGATGTCCAGAGTCTTATCAGTCGCTGTCCAACTTGTCACCAGGTGAAGACTACTTTTCACAAAGGATTGTATACTCCTCTTCCAGTTCCAAACCAACCATGGGAAGATCTCAGTATGGATTTCATTGTTGCACTGCCCAGAACTCAGAGGGGAAAAGATTCAATAATGGTGGTTGTTGATAGGTTTTCAAAAATGGCACATTTTATTGCTTGTAACACAACCAATGATGCTTCAGCAGTGGCAAATTTGTTCTTTAAGGAAATTGTCAGGTTGCATGGAATCCCCAAGACGATTGTGTCAGATCGAGACGTGAAGTTCTTGAGTTATTTCTGGAAGACTCTATGGAGATTGATGGGTACCAGATTGTTATTCAGTACGTCTCACCATCCTCAGACTAATGGACAGACTGAAGTTACCAACAGAACAATTGGTATGCTGTTAAGAACACTGGTGAAGAAGACACTGAAGGATTGGGATCTGAAGCTTGCTCATGCTGAGTTCGCTTTCAACAGAGCTCCTAACTATTCTACCAGTAAATCTCCGTTTGAAATCTGCTATGGTGTCAATCCACTGACCCCCATTGATTTAATTCCATTTTCGATTGAACCAAAAGCTAGTATTGAAGCTAAAGCCAGAGCAAAAGAAATCAAGAAGATTCATGAAGAAGTGAAGGCCAGAACAGATAAAGCGAATGCAAGTTACAAGGCCAGGGCAAACAAGAATAGAAAGCAGCCCAGTTTTGCACCAGGTGATCTTGTGTGGGTGCATCTGAGAAAAGAAAGGTTTCCAGCGAAGAGAAAGAGTAAACTGATGCCCAGAGCTGAAGGTCCGTTTAAGATTCTGGAGAGATATGGCGATAATGCTTACAAGGATGAGTTACCTGGAGACATGGCAGTTTCAAGTACTTTTAATGTGGGAGATCTGATGCCTTATCTGGAGGATGAGTACCTCGAAGACTTGAGGACAAGTCTCTTTTCAGAGGGGGAGAATGATGCGGAAATGTCCAGATTCACTGGACTGGAGAAACCCAGTGAACTGAAGAAGCTAACTGAGCTGAAGGAAACCGAACTGATCATGCCATCTGAACAAGCCATGTTGATTCTGCCAGCAGTGGCCCATTTCAGACGAGTCTTTTCTGAACCAGTCCAGTCACCAGTGGTAACATTTCTCCAGTGGCAAGCTCCAGTGATCAACACTGATAATCCACCAGTAAAGTTCTCCAGTGACCAGCTCCAGATGACTGCTCCAGATGAATGCTCCAGTGACCACTACTAAAGATCCTCCAGTGAAGTGCTCCAGATTTTGTCTCTAGTGGCGGTCCAGATTTATGTTTCTAGTTTCCAATTAATAAAGTTCCCACTGAAGTCGTCTGTGGACCCAATAAAGAAGAATGACAGCTGTTAAGGAAGGCGCGTGTGACTAGACGTTTCTAACGGTATTGTGGAACCACTTGCAGGAGAATATTTTTAGAAGCTTACGTGTCCATTTCTTATTGGTCCAAATTAATTAGTGGCTTGCACATGACAGCTTTTATTGTAATATTTTATTATTTCGATGATTCCTAGGAAATAGCTTGTGGCTATAAATAGAGAACTATTTTCATTGTAAAAGTTAGTTGATGTTGGATGAAAATTAATAGAGCAGCCTCTATTTCTTACAAATCTTCTTTTACCTTTATTGATCTTTGATCTTGGTGGTTAGGAGTGACCCCTTTATCAATATTTGTGGTGACTTGTTCTTTATCAAATATTGTGGTGAGGTCTTTTAAATCTTCGGTTTCCTTTATCTATAATCGTGGTGGCTAGACCTTTATCGATTGTAGTGGTGGGGCGGAGTGTTTCCTTTATCCTTGATTCCGGTGGCATGGCCTTTACGAGTCTTGGTGGTGGATTCTTTATCTATCATTCTAATTTTTATTGTCTTGTTTGTTGTTTGTTTCATATAAAATCCAGAAAATACCAAAAATAGTCTTCCGCTGTCGTTTGTCGCGTGATTTACGCATCAAAAGCTCTTACAAAGCTTTACACTGATTACGAGGAATTGACTTTTATGCTTTATGTACCTTTACCCGGATAATAAGACTCATCTTATTATTTAAGTTATAAAAGGTACATAAAGGTGGTTGATTAAAGTTGCTTTATCATGCGACTTTACACTGCTTTTTAAGGAATTAAATGCTATTCCTTAAATGCTCTCAACCACATTTGTACGGCTAAAGTTAACATCCCAATGTTAACTTTGCCTATAAATACAAGTCATTGCACAACAAGAATATGCAAGTAAATCACATAAGTTGAATACTTCACACTTTGCATACCTGCAATATTCTTGGTGAACTTGTGCAATATTCTCTCAATCGCTAAAAGGAACATTTCACAACTTTAAGTGTTTCGATTGTCTTGATAAATTCCGAGTGTAGATCAATTGTATTTCATAGGTTGTTAGGATATTTACATTCTTGTATTATCCTGGTTCCGCATCAACCTTGTAATTTATTTAACATCAATAAATAAATTACACATTGAAAATTACATATTGTCTCATCAAGTTATCTTACAAGTATTTTGTATTATGCATTGTTCTTTACTTACTGTCATTTATATATGTAATCTATCTAGAACTTGGTATATACACACTGCAACTGGTCGTCTCCAGTTCAGTGCATATATTGCAAAGTAACTCCACCATCGACATAGAGGTGTCTTCAGGTAGTGACATCTATTGAGTTGGGACTTACAAGTGGTATCAGAGCAGAAGGCTAATAAACTTGCCTAGATCTGCTAAGATGAACACTACTGAATGTGGAGATGGTTCTGGTCAAGGTGAAATCCCTTTGAATACTAATGCCCAACCTTTTCAAAATGTTAATACTAACCCTCCTCCTCCTACTACCCCAAACCACGTCGATGTACATTACTCTAACACTCCTGTTCCCAAATTCGATGGAAACAGTGAAACTTTTGGTACATGGAAGGCTAGAATGCTTTTGCATTTTGGTGGGATTGAAAGGTATATGTTGAAAATCCTTAAGGATGGACCATATATACCCATGTCTCTTGGGGTAAGTCCTCTTCTAGATCCAACTGGAAGAAGAGGTTCAAGAGAAAAGCCCGAAGACCATTGGTCTGATGAGGATCGTAGACTTGTTGATCTGGACACCAGACTCAAGAACATGATCCTTGGGGCTGTTCCTGAAGATCTAATTCCAACACTTGTGTTGTTCCCCAGTGCAAAGTCAATGTGGGATGAATTAGTTATTCAGTTTGAAGGAGGTGATGACACTATTGTCACCAGAAAGTTGCCTTGAACAAGAAGTATGAATCCTTCTTTGCCTTGCCCAATGAAAGTCTAACTGGTACATACACCAGATTTTCTAGCCTCATTAATCAGCTGAAAGGCTTGGGTGTAGAGAAGGATAAGGATATTCTTCTTGAGAAGTTTTGTGATATTCTTCCTTCCAAATGGGAAAACATGGTTCTTGTCTTGAGACAAGGTAAAACCTTGCACAGCCATACTCTTGCATCGCTCTATGGAGCCTTCAGATTCACTGAAGATAATAATGTTGCAAGACTGGTGGCTGAGCAGGATGCCATGAACCATGCCCAGAGTTCCAAGGTTGCTAGTGTACCTGAGCGACCTTGTGCTGCTTTAATGTCTGCAGAGAGTGTCCAGGCACACTCAATGAAGGAGATGTTAAACAGTTTCTTGAACTCTGTCCTGACCACTGAAAACAGTGATGGTTGTAATGAAACTGACGATGGTGATCTGGTAGCCATGATTGCTAAAACCTTTAACAGGTTTAAGCATAAATCTAAAAGATTTAATGGCCCAAACAATGCTTCCAGCTCCAGCTCTCTGGATAAAACCAATCTTACCTGCTATAAGTGTGGTAAGAAAGGTCACTTTATGAAGGAATGAAGATCTAGTCAGTTGAACAACCAAACTGGCCCCCCTGTCCCATTTCAATCGGCCTGATGATATCTACAAAGCTAAATACAAGAAGCTTAAGGCCCAGATTGCCCTCCTGTCCATGGAAAAGGAAAAGGATCAGTGCTTAATTGCATAAACTGAGGGAAAATGGGAGTACTCTGATGACTCATCAGCTGATGAAGAAGAGGAAAGGGACATGTGTTTCATGGCCTTGGAAGATCAACAGCAGCACGTGGCAAAAAGATGTCATCACTGGAAGATGGGTGGACATCATCTTGAAAAAGGTATGTGATTATGACAACCAGGTTGACCCTGAACTGAAACTGGACCTGGCTGAATCATTAAGTGGTGATTTAGCTTTTGTGGAAACTGTAAGAGCTGATAGTGAAAGATATCTTGACACTATCTTAATTGAACTGAACAATGTTAAACCACAACTGAATGATTTACAAAGTGTCCAGTTGGCTCTCAAGGAGTCAGTTTTAAAGATTGAGGCTTTAGAACTTGATAATCAAAAACTATTTTCTGATCTTGAAAAAGAACAAAAGATTATCAAGTCATGGGTAAAAGCATCTGGTAAAACTATGATGCATTTTCTAGAACTATCGATGCCCATAAGAATGCATGGAAATCTGGAGATCTGGAGATGGCAGCTCTCATACCAGATCTTCATGCATTGCCTCCAGTTCTCAGGGTTGAAACACCTTATGATCAACCTGAAACTGTTGAAACTGAACCCATTGAGACCACCCCCATTGAGGTTAAAACTGGAGCCAAACAGGCTAAAGCTCCAGTCAAAAGGGCCACTGGTAACAAGCCTTTACCTCAAAAGTCTAAGGTGCCCAAGACCCGACAGACTAAAGCACCAGTTGAACCAAGGTCCAAGGTTCAGCTGCCTGAAGAAAATAATATTTTGGTTAATCTGGAAAGTCAACTCCAACTTTTGTCTCGACAGGTTCAGAGTTGTACTGCCCGGATTA
>CM067168.1:127421316-127459592 GCA_034093135.1 Erigeron breviscapus | reverse complement strand
ACCAGATGTCAAACCGACATTTGGTGCTCCTAGTAATGCTTCGGTTATCAAACTAAATCCTAATAATCCGATGGCAAGCTTACGAGGATCTCAAGGGTCCAATACCCTTATTCTCTCTAAACCCACGCAAGTTGTTTCACAACTACTTGTGTGAGTTTTGGTACACTGCCAGTCTTTCTTCTGATTATTCCTCCATCAGTTTCACATTAAAGGATGGAACAATCCAGTGTACCTTGTCCACTGACGTATTGAGGGATGCCTAACACCTCAATTACTAGAGAGAGGGTGAATCTCCAGTTGTCTTGCCCCCTAATATAAATTTTCGTCAAGTACTCCTAGAAATGGGACATAAGGAGTGTTTGGACAATGGGGTTTTGAAGACAAAGGGTGCGATGACCATGAAGGGTCTTACACCTTCATGGAGGTATTTTTTCATCCACCTGGTGGAGAGTATGGGTGGGAGTTCTGGTGGTCTTGACCAGATTAACTCCTCACAAGCAGAAATGGCTTACTGCTTGTGGAATGGATTGAGAGTGGACTTTGCAGATATTCTGTTTAGAAGCCTAGTTCAAAAGCTGAAGGGCACCAGGGGTGTGTGTATCCCTTTTTCAAGGTTCCTCTCTCTCTCTGTTTTAAACATATTCTGGGCAGAGAAGCATATTTAAGTACAGATTCACCGTACACTGCTCCAGATATGTTAAGGAATTTAGACTCTCTGGTATCTGAAGCTGGAGAGGTCGAAATTCCAAAACGAATGCAACTGGCATTCGCTTCAACTGATGCACCTATTGAAGGTGAGTCAGAAAGGCAACTGGGCGGGCCTCAAAATAATGAGGGACCCTACAGTTTGTCTAATGTTGTGGTTGAGGATAGAGCAACCATAACTGAAGCAACTCCAATTACATCTATCCCTGGTGAAGATACTTCGGTATCTGATCCACCAACAGATGCACCCATCCAGGAAACTGGGGAAGGTCATCTGGAGACTAACCCTTCTGGTCAGCCCTCAGTTACATTCATGGATTTGGACATGAATGTTAATGACGAGGAAATCCTTATAGAATCTTCGGATTCTGAAGGTACTGAAACAGACCTGGAGAATTTTGACTCTGTTGTACCAGATCAAAACCCTTCATCTCCAGTCTCGCTTCCAGATGCATCAATTTCACTTTCACCACCACAAGAAAATGTGCCTACTGATATATCTTTCCAAACTTATACCGCTCCTTCACCAACTGGGCAATTCTCATTTGCTCGAGAAATGCCACCCCCACCGATGCCGTTGTTCACACCTGAGCATTCTCAGCATGAACAACACATTGATTTTCCAGTCCTTTCTTCTACCACCACTCCTATTATTTCTTCAACTGCTGGCATGTCAACTAGGGAGACTTCTTTAAGTTTGCCTCCTCCAGTTGCTCCAGTAGTAACTGTTGCTGGTCCAATGACACCTTCTCCTTTGTCACTGGACAAACAAGTTGTCTCATTATAAGTCGATCTCCAAAACCTTCTTACCAGGGTGGAGGAGATTCAAAAGACACTTGACCAAAACACCAAGTCCTTCTCCAGATACCACAAGGATCACTTGACAAACATCAAAGTGGTTGATCTAGGGATTAACAAGTTTTCATCAAATGAAGACTTGGTGTTTAAAAAGCTAAATGAGTTGGTCACTGGCTGCAATAATCTGGCTGGTACTTTGAAAGAAGCCTTTGACCTTACTCAGTCCAAGGTTACAACCTCAATCTCCAATCTGCTTGGCAACACTGTAAGAACATCTGAAGTAGATTTGAGGGAGATTGAAAGGCAGGTGAAGGAACTGATTGAAAAACCTGGCCTAGATGTAACTGAACTTGGACAGCAGTTGATGACTTCAGTTGGTCAGAAGATAGAAGATACGTTGGGTGCTAGAGAAGCACAATTGGTTGAAAGGGTGATGTCTGAGATCACCAAGCTGGCCACTCCTCAGGTTGATCTGGCCCCACTCACCAGTGAGATCAACCAGTTGAGAGGCAGCATTGAGAATTTGAACACCCAGGTATCTCTACATGCTCAATCTTTAGATAAACTGACAACTGAAGTAGAGAATTTGAAGAAGAAGGATGATGAAGTGAAGGAAAAGGTTGTCTCTGGTTTGGATGAAGACTCCAAGATCTTAAACAAATTGAAAACTGGTCAAGAACAAGTAACTGCAAATGTTTTGACCCAGTCAAAGGAGACCAACCATTTATGGAGGTCTTTCAGGATAATGTGTGGGATTTTCAAGGAGTGTAAGGACATGCAATCATGGCAGCCTCTTGACCGGTTGCCATCTCACCCCTCTGAATGGGAAGGAATTAGGGCAGGTCTAGATGCTGCCAAGGGGGAAAGAAGTGCAGTCCTTCCACCAGTTGCACCTGGAAGAGCTTCATCTGGAAGTCAAGTTGGAAGAGAAATGGTTTTAGCTACCAGTACTGAAGCTGGTGAGCAAGATGTTAGGGGGAATGTGTTGGATAAGGGAAAAGGTTTAGCTGGTGATGCATCTGCCCAGCCGGCCACTGATGTAATGTTAGAAACTGGCAATGCTGATATACTTCCTCCAGTTTCAGATAGTGATAGCAGAAGACTGGCTAGACTTGGCAATGATATTAAAGAAAGAAAGAAGATGAAACAAAGAAACCAAGTTGAAGCCAAGGCACATCTTGCACAGATCCAGTTGCTTGATACGAGTGATGCCAATCTTTTGGGTATCACTAAGGAGGAGTATGCCAGGGTTAAGAATGATCCCAGGATAGTTGACCAGTTGAAAGAAATGCTGGATGTAAAACTGGACAGACACTATCCTGAGGATGAAGCTGAATTCGATGCCAGAAGCTTGAACATTTTAGTGGAGAAGGCTAAGGAGAATAGGGCCAGTGGGATTCTTAAACGAATTACAAATGTTAAGAAGGTTGTGAAGAAGGTATTGAATCCACCAAGAAGGATTCCACAACCAAGAAGACCACTGTCAAGAGATGCTGACCTTAGCACATTTGTTGAACCAACTGGCGAGGTTTCTAATGAAGACATCAAGTCCGCTGTACTGGCTGCTGGTGCTGGGAGTATAAAAATAACAAATGAATCTGAAGCAAGAAGCTATTACTCCCAGATCATGTCAACCAGAAGACATAGTGGTACTATCAATGGTGTTAATGTAACAATCAAGCCAGGCACCAAAGTCTTTCATGTTGAAGTTAGTTATACCAGAGGGCCACTGGATAAAACTGACAATCCTGGTGCAATGCAGTATGGGTTCAGTGAATGGGTGGAAATGGTGAATGTGTTGGATGCAAAGGCACAAAAGAATAGGTTTGAGAAAGCATGGGTGAACTTCTTAAGGGGAAAGATTCAGCACAAAGAAAATCTGGAGCAAAAGCTGAATATTGACCCTGAAGACTCACAACCTATCTCTTCAGTGTCCAAGAGAAGAAGAACTGGCGAAGGGCCATCTCATTAAGTTCTTTTTCCAGTTATCTACTTGTATTTTATTTTACATTCTGTAACTTGTATAAATTTCATTTCCTTGTATAAATGAAGTTACCAGTTTGTAACCACAAGGTAGATAATAGATTAAAATCTAACAAACCTAAAAGAAAAACCTAAGGCATTTATTGATCTATAAAAATGCCTTGGAAACTTAGATAGATTTAAATCGAACAAGTCCTTCCAGTTCACACTTGTACAGATACAAGGACTGAAAAAGACTTGCCAATATTTCTAGACAAATAGGGGGAATTTGTTAGGACCAGTTCACCTGGTAAACTGGCCAGTCTCCAGTTGCACCTGGAGATCCAGTGAAACTGGAGACCTAGATGATTTGTCGAGAAATATATTGAAGTCCAGTTGCACCTGGAGATCCAGTGAAACTGGAGACCTAGATGATTTGTCGAGAAATATATTGAAGTCCAGTTGCACCTGGAGATCCAGTGAAACTGGAGACCTAGATGATTTGTCGAGAAATATATTGAAGTCCAGTTGCACCTGGAGATCCAGTGAAACTGGAGACCTAGATGATTTGTCGAGAAATATATTGAAGTCCAGTTGCACCTGGAGATCCAGTGAAACTGGAGACCTAGATGATTTGTCGAGAAATATATTGAAGTCCAGTTGCACCTGGAGATCCAGTGAAACTGGAGACCTAGATGATTTGTCGAGAAATATATTGAAGTCCAGTTGCACCTGGAGATCCAGTGAAACTGGAGACCTAGATGATTTGTCGAGAAATATATTGAAGTCCAGTTGCACCTGGAGATCCAGTGAAACTGGAGACCTAGATGATTTGTCGAGAAATATATTGAAGTCCAGTTGCACCTGGAGATCCAGTGAAACTGGAGACCTAGATGATTTGTCGAGAAATATATTGAAGTCCAGTTGCACCTGGAGATCCAGTGAAACTGGAGACCTAGATGATTTGTCGAGAAATATATTGAAGTCCAGTTGCACCTGGAGATCCAGTGAAACTGGAGACCTAGATGATTTGTCGAGAAATATATTGAAGTCCAGTTGCACCTGGAGATCCAGTGAAACTGGAGACCTAGATGATTTGTCGAGAAATATATTGAAGTCCAGTTGCACCTGGAGATCCAGTGAAACTGGAGACCTAGATGATTTGTCGAGAAATATATTGAAGTCCAGTTGCACCTGGAGATCCAGTGAAACTGGAGACCTAGATGATTTGTCGAGAAATATATTGAAGTCCAGTTGCACCTGGAGATCCAGTGAAACTGGAGACCTAGATGATTTGTCGAGAAATATATTGAAGTCCAGTTGCACCTGGAGATCCAGTGAAACTGGAGACCTAGATGATTTGTCGAGAAATATATTGAAGTCCAGTTGCACCTGGAGATCCAGTGAAACTGGAGACCTAGATGATTTGTCGAGAAATATATTGAAGTCCAGTTGCACCTGGAGATCCAGTGAAACTGGAGACCTAGATGATTTGTCGAGAAATATATTGAAGTCCAGTTGCACCTGGAGATCCAGTGAAACTGGAGACCTAGATGATTTGTCGAGAAATATATTGAAGTCCAGTTGCACCTGGAGATCCAGTGAAACTGGAGACCTAGATGATTTGTCGAGAAATATATTGAAGACCAGTTGCAGTGGAAAGCTCTTAGAAAGCTTTACACTGATTACGAGGAATTGACTTTTATGCTTTATGTACCTTTACCCGGATAATAAGACTCATCTTATTATTTAAGTAATAAAAGGTACATAAAGGTGGTTGATTAAAGTTGCTTTATCATGCGACTTTACACTGCTTTTTAAGGAATTAAATGCTATTCCTTAAATGCTTTCAACTACATTTGTACGGCTAAAGTTAACATCCTAATGTTAACTTTGCCTATAAATACAAGTCATTGCACAACAAGAATATGCAAGTAAATCACATAAGTTGAATACTTCACACTTTGCATACCTGCAATATTCTTGGTGAACTTGTGCAATATTCTCTCAATCGCTAAAAGGAACATTTCACAACTTTAAGTGTTTCGATTGTCTTAAGAAATTCCAAGTGTAGATCAATTGTATTTCATAGGTTGTTAGGATATTTACATTCTTGTATTATCTTGGTTCCGCATCAACCTTGTAATTTATTTAACATCAATAAATAAATTACACATTGAAAATTACATATTGTCTCATCAAGTTATCTTACAAGTATTTTGTATTATTGCATTGTTCTTTACTTATTGTCATTTATATAAGTAATCTATCTAGAACTTGGTATATACACACTGCAACTGGTTGTCTCCAGTTCAGTGCATATATTGCAAAGTAACTCCACCATCGACATAGAGGTATCTTCAGGTAGTGTCATCTATTGAGTTGGGACTTACAGACCGACAGTGACGTTTGGTAATGATGAAAATGGAAAGACTGAAGGATATGGTGTAATCAATAATGGACAAGTCCAATTCACCAGAGTTGCATTTATGAATGGTTCAACCAAGACATGCTAGTGCTATTTGGTGTGATTTAGCTTGGTTTAACTATTGTATCCCTAGGCATGCATTTATTCTTTGGCTCCTGTTTAGAAGAAGGTTGAAAACTCAAGATCAAATAATGCAGTGGGATTTAGCTCAAGACATGGATTTGAAGTGTACATTCTGTATCACCGAACCGGATTCTCATAATCATCTTTTATTTGAATGTAATTATACAATGCAGGTTTGGAAAAAAGTTAATATGAAGGTTGTTTTGTGCTCTCGGTCATGCAATTGGGACCAAATTATTGATCGAATGTTACTTGTGGCAAAAAAGAAGACCATGGAGAATGTCATTGATAAGCTTATACTTGCAGCGAGTGTTTATTTCATATGGCAGGAGAGGAATACTAGATTATTTATGAAGATTGCTCGCCCTCCTGATGTTCTTGCTGAGATTATATTCTCTACTGTGCGACTGAAGATGCTTACATTCAAATACAAAAGGAAGGCGCATCTGGAAAGACTTATTGCAGCTTGGGATCTCCCGATTTCTTTACTCATTACTTATTGATTCTTCAATTTTGTGATGTGTCTGTCGTAAGGTCTTTGTTTGTTTGGCTAGCATTGATATTTTTGTCGTTTTCTGTATTGCACGTGTGTTCATGGACGTTTTGTAAAGTCAACTATCGCTCAGCTATGTTGCCTGATTTTCCATTTATTTATATAATAACCAGGGGTGACGGCCTTTTACCGAAAAAAATAAATATAACCTGATCAGTGTAAGTCAACTTTGTGATGATGGCTACAAAGTTTTGTTCGATATTGCTCAAGGCACCATATTTAACAAGGATTGGAAAGTGGTGATGATTGCACCAAGAAAGGGAAATGTGTACATCATGGATATGGAATCTGCTCCAAAAGAGCAATGTTTCTATACCAAGGCTAATGAGGACACCAACTGGTTATGGCACAAAAGGTTATCCCATCTTAATTTCAAAAACATCAACAGGTTGTATAGGTAATAACTGGCTGATGGGATACCTCCAGTTTCTTTTAAGAAAGAAAAGCCATGTCCAGGGTGTGAGATGGGCAAGCAGAAAAGAGCCAGTTTCAAGACAAGATAAAACTTCAGTATCACTGAACCTCTTTACATGCTTCATATGGATCTTTTTGGTCGAGTGAATGTTCAAACTAGAGCTGGAAAACATTATACTCTAGTTGTGGTTGATGAATTCATCAGATACTGTTGGGTGGTATTCCTCAGATCAAAAAATGATGCTGCTGCTGAAATCATCTCTCTCATCAAAAGAATTGAACTCAAATACATTCGAAAAGTTTGTCAGTTAAGAAGTGATAATGGAACAGAATTTCAAAATAAGACTCTTGAATCCTTCTGTATTGACACTGGCATCTCTCAAAACTTCTCATCAGTACACTCTCCAGAGCAAAATGGAGTTGTGGAAAGAAAGAATCGTACACTGATAGAAGCTGCCAGAAGTATGCTATCTGAATCTGGTCTTTCCACCAGTTTTTGGGCTGAAGCAGTGGCAACTGCATGCCACACCCAAAACCGGTCAGTATATGTCAAAAGACATAAGAAGACTGCTTATGAAGTGCTCAGGAATCATAAACCAAATATTGGATATTTCCATGTATTTGGTTGTCCAGTTTATATCTTAAATGATTCCAGTCAGCTAGGAAAATTCGATGCAAAAGCTGATGAAGGTGTGTTTCTAGGCTATTCAGATATTCGAAAAGCCTTTAGAGTTTATAACTATAGACTCCAAAAGGTTCATGAGACAATTCATGTCACATTCTGATGTGAAATACTCAGGGTCAGGCTGAGTCAACTTACAAAACACAAGCATAATGGAATTCAAAACTATTTTTGTGACGATTTTCTGGATTTTATAAGAAGCACACCCAAGCTGACTATAAGAACAAATAGTATAGCAGTGATAAAACAGTGAACCTGGACTGAAACAAGAAAATATTACTAAAATAAACAAGCGTAGATAAGAATCTCATACTTGACTCGTAAAGGACTGAACCACCAGAATCAAATACAAGAAACACTTCAAAACCACCACTATATTTGATAAAGGCTGAGCCACCACAAATACAGATAAAAGTAATGAATATTTTAAGATCTCACCACAATAATCTATAAAGGCAAAGCCACCAAGATTACTGATAAAGGGACCACTTCAAACCACCAAGATCAAAGATCCATAAAGGTAAAGAAGATTTTCAAATGAATAGAATTCAGTTCTATCAAACTTTTCATAAACACACACTGATTTTTACAATAGGAGGCAGCCTCTATTTATAGAGGAAATACAAGAGATAAGGAAATATTCTACCCTAGACAACTAGTACAAGGTTGTTATAAACCAACCAATAGGAATAGAGAACAGAATCTGCAGCTCCAGGGTAGTGGTGGTTTTCTCTCTCTGGTCCCCACTGCCTTCTTCTTCTCCCACGATCAGGTGTCAACAAAACAAGACAAAAACATATAACTGAATTCTTATCCTTATTTAGAATCATCTAGAACAGTCACACACACGTGCTAATCACATGACTTGACTTGGTTATTGAAAGCATCAAAACAGATAAGTGTTTGAAAATCCCAAGCTAATTCAGTTCCAAGCTGACCCTGCTCCAAGCTGACCTAGACTAGGTGTCCCAAGCTGATTCTTCTTCCAAGCTGACCCAGATTGAACGAACTCGCGAGTTGATCTTCAAACTTCCCCTACATTTCAGTCCTCCCATTTAAGTAAGGTGAATCCTAGGGGGCAGATAGGTTCACCAATCATCTTCCCAAAGTGTGCCATCGAGGGAAACATCATCGTCTCCTGAGCTAAGTCTAAGTTGACTCGGTCTGAGCTGAGTTCAGGGCAACTCAGGTGCAATTTCGCATCATCCTCCCCCTCTAAATTTGGACTTGTCCTCAAGATAATCATCCTCCAAGTACGGCATCAGATCACCAACATTAAAAGTACTTGAGACTGAGGTATCTCCAGGCAGCTCAACTTTGTAGGCACTCTCTCCACATCTTTTTAACACCTTGAAAGGACCTTCAGCTCTAGGAATCAGTTTACTCTTTCTTTTTGAAGGGAATCTTTCCTTTCTGAGGTGCATCCAAACCAGATCTCCTGGTGCAAAAGTAGGTTATCTTCTATTCTTGTTTGCCTTGGCCTTGTAATCAGCATTTACCTTTTCAATTCTGGCCTTGACTTGTTCATGCAGCTTCTTGATCTCCTTTGCCCTGCTTTCAGCTTCAACACAAACTTTTGGCTCAATAGAAAAAGGAATCACGTCTATGGGTGTTAGTGGATTCACACCATAACAGATTTCAAAAGGAGATTTTCCAGTAGAATAATTAGGAGCCCGATTGAAAGCAAACTCAGCTTGAGAAAGCTTCAGATCCCAATCTTTCAAAGTCTTCTTCACCAATGTTCTCAACAGCATCCCAATAGTTCGGTTTGTTACTTCAATCTGACCATCAGTTTGGGAATGGTGAGAAGTGCTAAACATCACTTAGTACCCATCAGTTTCCATAATGTCTTCCAAAAATAACTCAAAAACTTTGTATCTCTATCTGAGACAATAGTCTTTGGAATCCCATGAAGTCGAACTATCTCCTGAAAGAACAAAGCTGCTACCTTGGTGGCATCATTAGTAGTGTGGCAAGGAATGAAATGAGCCATCTTTGAGAATCTATCAACCACCACCATAATAGAATCTTTGCCACGCTGAGTTCTAGGTAGAGCAACAATAAAATCCATACTCAGATCTTCCCAAGGCTGATTAGGGACTGGAAGAGGGGTATACAAACCCTTGTGAAAAGTAGACTTAGCTTGCTGACAAGTAGAACATATTTTGACTATATCTTGTACGTCTTTCACCATAGAAGGCCAATGAAAATGTTCACCCAGAATCTCCATAGTTTTAGTAATGCCAAAATGACCAGCCAAGCCTCCTCCATGTGCTTCTCTAATCAACAAATCTCTTATAGAGCCCTTTGGAATACACAGCTTACCATTCTTGAACAGAAATCCATCTTGAATAACATAAGGCCGTTTAGCTTCATTTGGAGATGCACAAATAATAGAGCCAAAATCTGGATCAGTTTCATATAAATCTTTGATAAATGAGAACCCAAGAACTCTGGACTCCAAAACAGATAGCATAGCGTGTCTTCTTGAAAGAGCATCAACAATAACATTAGAAGAACCAGTCTTATGCTTGGAGGCAAAAGAATACATCTGTAAAAATTCAACCCATTTAGCGTGCCTTTGATTCAACTTGTGTTGTCCATTAATGTACTTGAGAGCTTCATGATCAGAATACAAAACAAACTGCTTTGGTTTCAAGTAATGAGACCAATGATCAACAGCTCGAATAATGGCATAGAACTCCTTATCATAAGTACTATAATTCAGCTTGGATCCATTCAGCTTCTCATTGAAGTAAGCAGTTGGTCTTTTATCTTGTATTAACACAGCTCCAATGCCAACACCACTAGCATCACACTCAAGCTCAAAGAGTGAATCAAAATTAGGCAAAGAAAGGACAGGAGCTGAACTCAGCTTCTCCTTTAAAGATTCAAAAGCAATCTGAGCTGACTTAGGCCAACTGAATACCCCTTTCTTTAGACAGTCAGTTATAGGAGCAACAATTGTAGAGAAATCTCTAATAAACCTTCTAAAAAATGAGGCTAAGCCATGAAAACTTCTGACTTCAGTAATAGAAGAATGAATAGGTCAGGATCTGATTGCTTCTACCTTGGATGCATCCATAGAAATGCCCTCCTTAGAAACCACATAGCCTAAAAACACAACACTACCGACCATAAAATTACACTTTTCCAACTTGCCATAGAGTTGGTGGTTCCTTAACAGCTCAAACACAGCTTTCAAATGATCCAAGTGTTCCTTCTCAAACTGAGAATAAACCAGAATATCATCAAAGTACACAACCACAAACTTACCAATAAGAGGCCTCAATACTTCATTCATTAATCTCATGAAATTGCTGGGTGCATTAGATAGCCCAAATGGCATGACAAGCTATTCAAACAGCCCACCTTTAATCTTAAAGACTGTTTTCCACTCATCTCCTTCCTTCATTCTGATCTGATGGTAGCCACTTCTCAAATCTATCTTTGAAAATACACTAGACCCATGCAACTCATCAAGCATATCATCCAATCTAGGAATAGGGTATCTATACTTAATAGTGATGATATTGATGGCCCTGCTATCAACAATCTTACGCATAGAACCATATTTCTTTGGCACCAATAAAGTTGGAGCAGAACAAGGACTCATGCTAGCTCGAACATAGCCTTTAGCAATCAGCTCATCTACTTGCTTTTGTAACTCATTAGCTTCATTAGGGGAGCATCTATAAGCAGCTTTATTAGGAAGAATTGACCCTGGGATCAGGTCAATCTGATGCTCAATCCCTCTAATAGGTGGCAAACCAGCAGGTAATTCCTCTGGGAATACATCAGCAAATTCAGCAAGTAAAGGTCTAACTACACTAGGGACTTCTTCACACTTCTTATCTTCACCATTTTCAAGCATAAGCAACAACAAAATAGAAGTACCACTGTCTAATTCTTTTTCAACATCAGCTTGACTCATAAATAAGGATCTATCAGCCCTAGTACTTGATTCAGCTTTAATAATCTCATTGGGCTTTAGAGAAGTCAGTGTAACTTTCTTCCCATTATTAAACAAAGAGTAAGTATTTAAGTGACCATTGTGGTACACATACTTATCATATAACCAAGGTCTACCAAACAGTAAATGTTAGGTCGAAAATCGACCAAGTATAATTTGTTCAGAAATAGCTGAAGTTCAGTGAAGAATACTTGTATAGAATTCTGAGGTCGCTCAGAATTTGTTCACTGAAACTTCACTTCAGTTCAGATCAACGTATCAGAAAACCGTTCAGAATGAAGTCAAAGACTGAAGTCTGAAAAATGAGAATCAGTTCAGATGTGGAGCTCAGAAACTGATTCTACCTGATCGAAGACTGAAGCATCTCAGTGTAAAAGTACTTACACACTTTTACACTGATTACGAGGAAGACTTTTTACTTTACATATCTTTACCCGGTTAAAAGAATTAACTATTAATTAAAGTACAAGGTAAAGTAAAGGTTGGAAATAAGGTTTGATAAGTCACATCAACGACTTATATACCTAAACCTTAAAAGTACACAAGTAAGGAATTAGCTTTAATTCCTTAAATACACCCAACATATTTGTACGATCTGGTCCACGTCATCATGGACTTAGTCTATAAATATAAGTCTTCTCACAACTTGCAAATCGCTTGAAACCTTTGCATTGCAACTTGTGAGATATACTCTAAGTAATCCTTAAGAGTATTTCCAAGTTATTAGATCACTTGTATTTCTAGGTTGTTTAGATATTTACACTTGGGTGTTTATCTTTGTTCTGCAACAATCTTTGTATTTGTTTATATATCAATAAATCAAATACCTTGAAAAATACATTGTGTCTCAATGCTACATACTTGATCCATACATATTATTTATATAGTTTCAACCCTTATTGTTTCTTGCATTTACTTTCAGTACCTCTATCGTATTGTTCATCCATATCTGGATCGTATTCTGAACTGGTCATCTTCCAGTTAGATTTATTTGCCAGTCGGGTATTTAAGCCATCTATATTTGGGACTCACAATTGGTATTAGAGCAGCAAGGTTGAATTATATTAATTCATTAACCTTTGTGTTAAGTAGAAATTTAAGCTCGATTTGAAGGTTTAATGGAGGATTTTGGTTAGTGTGTGAAAAGTGTGTTTGTGTGTGAAATGGAGGTTGAAGATGAGTTTAGAGAGAGAAAGTATAAGATTAGAGAGAAGTAACTATGGAATTATGTTAAAAAGCTTACAATTTTGGGTATGGAGAGGAGTATTTATACACTTGACTAACTTTCACTAATACTCCTTCCATTATTAAAATAATTACATTTTAACACCATTTTAGATTTCTAACATTCTTCCCCTTGGTGTTGAAATGTAATTCATGCACGATATCATCTATAAATACGAATTTGTTGATGAAGGTCTTCGAAGCTTTCTCATTGTCTTCAAGATCTTCCATCAAACTTGTCTTTATGTCTTTAATCTTCACACTTACCTTAAAGATGTATCTTTAAGTCTTGAACTTCTCAGAGTTTGAGCATTGCAGAAACTTGATCTTGGCTCTTTAGATTTGAACATGATAGCCTCTTCTTGACAATCTTAACTTTGTCACACTTCCCCTTAATTAATGAATCTTTCTCTTGAAGCATTTGGACAAACATCTTTTTCATCACAAACTTCCCCTCGATCAAACAATCATATTTGCGTACCACCAACGCTTATGTATAGGGTGTACCCGCGGCGTACCCACCACGTTGGCGATAACTATCTTCAAAGAATAATTTGGGGATCACTTTAGTCAACAATTTATCTTTCTTCCCCTCAACTGATGAATTCTTCTTTCTCCCCATCAAAATTCAAGAAAGCACACACACTTGTTTGACTTTATTATCCTCTTTCTTCCCCTCATGATGAATGTGTGACAACATGTTCATCATGTCTTCTTTGAAGTCGAAACTGGGGAATCAACCATTATGAAGTAGTAGTTCAATAAACAACATTTTTAGCCCGGGTTATACACTGACATGTGTATAAGCCATTTCATCGAATTACTTACAAACAACCTTTGGGACCCATTTTTGAGTAGGCCCAACGGTTTTTGTCTTGACATTCCAAATGTACATGTCATCGATTCGACGAATAGAATCTGCAGTCCATGGTAGGTGAAAACTCGAGGTTGTTGAAAAGTTGAGTTTTTGTGGATGCAGTGGAGATGCAAAGACATTCACTTTTTGCACGGTAATTGGTTTTGGTGCAAGTTCATAGAGTTGCCAAAGTGAGTATTTGATTGTCTTTGACTCAGTTGACTTTGGTTTGTAGACAGGTTTCCATTTGATCTTGGTCAACTAAGCTTTTGCTTGAGAGATGAACTTGGTATTGTCTTCAAATGACAAGAATGGAATGAGAGTCTGTGTTCCATCAATAGTAGGCTTCGAAGAATACTTTCTATCCTTGAATAAGGCATAGTTAGTAAATTGAGAAGCTTTACGTTCAGCAGGTGATGAAACTTTGATCTTTGAGTTCTTTGAGATGGACTCAGTGCAAACGTTCTTTGGAGCATCAAGTTCAGTTGGAAATATTGGACTTGCATCATGATAAACTGATCCATCATCACTATCAGTATCATCCTTCTCAACTTTGTTGAAGTCTTTGAAGACTTTTCTCTCCGTGCTTAATAAAACAGTTGTCTTATCTTGCAACTCATTTGTCAATTTAGAGATTTGAGATTGCATCTCATTGGTCTTCTTTTGTAGAGTAAAATCGTTGTTCACAAGTTCAATGAGACATTTTGACAACTCATCTGTTAAGTTAGAAACTTTGATCTTTGAGTTCTTTGAGATGGACTCAGTGCAAACGTTCTTTGGAGCATCAAGTTCAGTTGGAAATATTGGACTTGCATCATGATAAACTGATCCATCATCACTATCAGTATCATCCTTCTCAACTTTGTTGAAGTCTTTGAAGACTTTTCTCTCCGTGCTTAATAAAACAGTTGTCTTATCTTGCAACTCATTTGTCAATTTAGAGATTTGAGATTGCATCTCATTGGTCTTCTTTTGTAGAGTAAAATCGTTGTTCACAAGTTCAATGAGACATTTTGACAACTCATCTGTTAAGTTAGAAACTTTGATCTTTGAGTTCTTTGAGATGGACTCAGTGCAAACGTTCTTTGGAGCATCAAGTTCAGTTGGAAATATTGGACTTGCATCATGATAAACTGATCCATCATCACTATCAGTATCATCCTTCTCAACTTTGTTGAAGTCTTTGAAGACTTTTCTCTCCGTGCTTAATAAAACAGTTGTCTTATCTTGCAACTCATTTGTCAATTTAGAGATTTGAGATTGCATCTCATTGGTCTTCTTTTGTAGAGTAAAATCGTTGTTCACAAGTTCAATGAGACATTTTGACAACTCATCTGTTAAGTTAGAAACTTTGATCTTTGAGTTCTTTGAGATGGACTCAGTGCAAACGTTCTTTGGAGCATCAAGTTCAGTTGGAAATATTGGACTTGCATCATGATAAACTGATCCATCATCACTATCAGTATCATCCTTCTCAACTTTGTTGAAGTCTTTGAAGACTTTTCTCTCCGTGCTTAATAAAACAGTTGTCTTATCTTGCAACTCATTTGTTAATTTAGAGATTTGAGATTGCATCTCATTGGTCTTCTTTTGTAGAGTAAAATCGTTGTTCACAAGTTCAATGAGACATTTTGACAACTCATCTGTTAAGTTAGAAACTTTGATCTTTGAGTTCTTTGAGATGGACTCAGTGCAAACGTTCTTTGGAGCATCAAGTTCAGTTGGAAATATTGGACTTGCATCATGATAAACTGATCCATCATCACTATCAGTATCATCCTTCTCAACTTTGTTGAAGTCTTTGAAGACTTTTCTCTCCGTGCTTAATAAAACAGTTGTCTTATCTTGCAACTCATGTTGAATGAAATGATCTTGATGTGAAACGGTCTTGAATAAAAGTGATTTTGGTTTGAAATTATTCAAGGAAATGAGACGATCTTGGTGAAGATCGTCTTGGGTTTTGAAGGTATGAAACGGTCTTGGTTAAGATCGTCTTGGGTATCTAGGAAATGAAACGATCTCGAATGAAGATCGTTTTAGATTTCTTCCCCAAAACTTCTAAGTATTTGAAATGACCCAACCAATCCTTTCGGATTAATTAGCCAGAAACAAACACTACCACAACATACTTTTGTTTAAAACGATCTTGTAAGGATCGTCTAACAAGTCACAAATCACTGGAACTAAAACGGTCTTAGGAAGATCGTCCTAGTGAAGATAGTCTTGGTCATCTTCTTCATCTCAACAGTTTTCCAGAAAAACTCCATTAACAACTTTTTAAAACTTCAATATCTTTTGAATTACTAGGAGTTAGATCACGAAATAACTGGCAAACTGTTTGAATTCATGTCCACAATCAAATTATGAACAAACTTCAACACAAAACACAACAGCTTCAAATCCCTCAAAATTCGCGCCAAAACTCAAAATTCAATCTCGAGATTTAGATTGAATTGGAACTTGAAACTTGACAGGATTATGTTTTCAACAACCACAAAACTATTGATGAACAAATAATTGTGATTTTATGTGATTTTATGTATGAATTTTGATGAACCAGTAGGTGAAAAATTACGAACAGAATTTGAAATTAAATTTGATTTTGATGAATTTGTGATTGAATTCAGGTATGGATCGTCATCAGATTGATGTTTCGCTCTGATACCAATTGTTAAGTAGAAATTTAAGCTCGATTTGAAGGTTTAATGGAGGATTTTGGTTAGTGTGTGAAAAGTGTGTTTGTGTGTGAAATGGAGGTTAAAGATGAGTTTAGAGAGAGAAAGTATAAGATTAGAGAGAAGTAACTATGGAATTATGTTAAAAAGCTTACAATTTTGGGTATGGAGAGGAGTATTTATACACTTGACTAACTTTCACTAATACTCCTTCCATTATTAAAATAATTACATTTTAACACCATTTTAGATTTCTAACACTTTGATCTGCAAAGATGGCTGACCAAATGTTCAATTCAGGCCCTGAACCTAATGCTAATGCTAATACAACTCCGCCCCCTATCATCAACAACAATATACCATCACATAATGTACATATACACTTTCAAAATAATCTTGTTCCCAAATTTGATGGGAACAGTGAAAAATTTCAAACATGGAAAGCATGCATGCTCAAATATATTGCTGGTGTTGAAAGACATTTGACCAATATTCTTAAAGAAGGACCCTTTGTCCCCTTGAATGCCTCCACTGTTGTCAGAAATGCCGATGGGACTCCTAGGGTTTCACCCAAGGAGAAGGATCATTGGTCTGAAGAAGATCATAGGCTGGTAGACCTTGATACCAAGCTGCAAAATATGATCTTGTATGCTATTCCTGAAACTCTTATGCCCACCCTTGTTTTACTTGAAAATTCAAAATTAATGTGGGAGGAACTCATGACATAATTTGAAGGCACCAATGAGACAATTGTCACAAGAAAAGTTGCTTTGAATAAAAGATATGAGTCTTTTTTTGCTATCCCTGGTGAAACTTTAACACAAACTTACATCAGATTCACTAATCTGGTAAATCAATTGAAAGCCCTGGGTGTAACTAAAGATAAAGAAATTTTGTTGGAAAAGTTTTGTGACATCTTACCTTCTAAATGGGAAAACTTGATCTTGGTTTTGAGACAAGGAAAAACATTGCACAGTCACACTCTAGCCTCCCTATATGGAGCCTTCAGGTACACTGAAGAGAACAAGGCTGAGAGAGCTGTGGCAGAGCAAGATGCCAAAAATCATGCTTCTACCAGTTCAGTCATGGTTCATAATTCTGAACCACATGGGACTGCTTCTACTATCTTCTGAGAGTGATCATTCTGACTCGATGAAGAAGATGGTCTCTGAAATGTTAAAAACTGGTATTTCTGATAATGTAATGCATAGTTGTGATGAGGATGACAATGATGATCTGGTTGCCATGCTGGCTAAAACGTTCAATCGTTTTAAGGCCAAATCTAATCGATATGGCAAACCGTTTGCTTCCAGTGCTTCTATTGATAAGTCTAATCTTGAATGCTTTAAGTGTGGCAAGAAAGGACACTTCATGAAGGAATGCAGATCTAGTCAACCTTCATCATCACAATCTGCCCCTAATCATTCTATTTTTCAGAAACCTGATGACAGCTATAAGGCTAAGTACAAGAAGCTGAAAGCCCAAATAGCTCTCATGGCTCAAAACAACTCAAGCAATAATGGTTGTATGATTGCCAAGACTGAAAAATGGGAGGAATCTGATGAATCATCTGATGATGAAGAAGAAGTAAGGGATATGTGTTTCATGGCACGTGAAGATCAAGGTCATCTGGTCAAATCTGATGTTGAATCTGGTCGTTGGGTGGATATTGTCATGAAAAAGGTTAGTGACTTTGGCTTTGAAAGCAATGAGGAACAAAAACTGGACCTTTTGGTTCTTTTGGAGGCAGACATTTCTTTTGTCGAAACTGTGCGTTCAAAAAGTCTAAAAATGTTTGAAAATAATACTTCTGAACTGAACGCCAGTCAGGCCAGACTAAAAGAACTGAAAGATGTTCATTTGGCTTTAAAAAGTTATAGGTCTATGGTTGCCACTTTAGAGTTGGAAAAAGAAGAATTAAAAACCATCCTTGAAAAAGAACAAGCAATAATTAAATCTTGGATGAGAGCACCAAGGCCAGATGCTGCAATTAAAAATACTTTTGCAACTCAAAGAACAACATATGAATCTGGTGACCTTCATTTGGCATCCATAATCACTAATTTAGATGCTCTTCCAAAGGAAATAAAACCTGAAATCATTTTTCCTAAAGTTGGCAAGCAGAAAACTATGACTGATAAGGCCCAGGAACAATCTGAGGGTAAATCTGAAACAGCTCAGACAACTGGTTCAGAAAGAATGGCTAAAACCAAAAAGCCATCCCCTCAGACTTCATCTAAGGTTTCTAAAAGCCAAAAGAAGAAGAAAAATATCTCCCCCACTGAGCCTTCTACCTCAGATTCAGGTAAGGCTCAGGTGTCTAATGAAGAATCTATTTTGTTGAGGTTAGAGAGTCAATTTCAGTTATTGGCTAGACAAGTGCAGAGTTGTAATGCACGTTTAAAAAATGTTGAAACCACTCCTCTTCAACCTAAACAAAATGCAAAACCTTTTTCCAAACAAATCAAGCTAAAATCTGAGAAGAAAAAGGTTGAGCTCCCCATCAAACCAACTGTTTTTATGTCATCTGAAATTATGACTGAGATCCCCTTTGATCCTTTTGTTCCTTATGAACCAAAGAAATCTGAGACTGCTAAGGGAGAGTCTAGCGAACCCATCACCAGATGGGCTCCCAAAAAGAACTAATCTTTGTGTTTGTGCAGGGAGACCGAAAGAAGATTATATGGTATCTTGACAGCGCTGCTGGTAGAACCATGACTGGTTATCAGACCCTGCTGGAGGAATACAGGGTGCAAGAGGGGCCCTCAATAACATTTGGAAATGATGAAAATGGAAAAACTGAGGGATATGGTGTTGTGAATAATGGACAAGTCAAATTCACACGTGTTGCATATGTGAACGGTTTGAAATATAACCTGATCAGTGTCAGTCAACTATGTGATGATGGCTTCAAGGTATTATTTGATATTTCACAAGGCACCATATTCAACAGGGATGGAAAGGTAGTTTTGATTGCACCTAGACAAGGAAACATTTATATCATTGATATGAATAGTTCACCCACTGAACAATGTTTCTACACAAAGGCTGATGAAGACACAAATTGGTTGTGGCACAAGAGATTATCCCATCTGAACTTCAAGAATATTAATAAGTTGTCAAGAAAACAATTTGTTGATGGGATACCCTCAATGTCTTTCAACAAAGACAAGCCATGTCCAGGTTGTGAAATGGGTAAGCAGAAAAGAGCTTCATTCAAGACAAAACAAAGTTTTAGTATAACTGAACCTCTTCACATGCTTCACATGGATCTCTTTGGACCAGTGAATGTTCAGACAAGAGCAGGAAAGAAATATACCCTTGTTGTTGTTGATGAATACTCAAGATATTGTTGGGTAATTTTCCTCAGATCTAAGAGTGAAGTTGCTGCTGAAATCATTGCTCTCATCAAACAAATTGAACTCAAGCATAAGCGAAAAGTTTGTCATCTCAGAAGTGACAATGGCACTGAATTCAGAAATGCCACTCTGGAGTCCTTCTGCACTGAAACTGGAATATCTCAGAACTTCTCCTCAGCCCACACACCAGAACAGAATGGTGTTGTAGAAAGAAAGAATCATACGCTAATTGAAGCTGCTAGAAGTATGCTGAATGAATCTGGTCTTCCCAAGAATTTCTGGGCTGAAGCTGTTGCAACTGCTTGCTACACTCAGAACAGATCTGTCTATCTCAAAAGACACAAGAAGATAGCCTATGAAGTACTCAGAAATAGAAAGCCTAATATTGGATATTTCCATGTATTTGGATGTCCAGTATACATTCTGAATGATTCCAGTCAGCTTGGAAAATTTGATGCAAAAGCTGATGAAGGGTACTTCCTAGGATATTCATCAAATCACAAAGCCTTTAGAGTCTTTAACAAGAGACTTGAAAAGGTTGATGAGTCAATTCATGTTACCCTTGATGAATCTAACTCTGCAATCTTTAAGAACTCCATTCCCGTACCACCCTCAGAAAGTCCAATAAGTTTCGGTGATTCTGATCCTATTGCTGAATCTGATCAGTCACCTAAACCTGCTTGTTAGGTCCAGATTTAGTCCAGATTTACTGGACTCGCTCCAGACTCGACTACTGGAGCCTCACTGAAGATCTGACCAGAATCGTGTTCTACTGGACCTACTCCAGACTTGGAATCTGGAGTCCCTCTGAAGATTTGTCCAGAATAATTGAAGATCAGTGAGCAAATACTTGTATAGGAAATCTGGAGTATTCTCCAGATTAGCTCACTAGACTTCACCCCAGTCCAGATCAACTCTACTGAAGACATTCTGACTGAAGTCAAAGACTGAAGTCTGAAGAAAGAAGACTTAACAAATGGCGGAGTCCACTGGAAAGTCTTACCAGATCTGTACACTGGAGGATTGTCAGTGTTCTAGATCCTACAAGTCTGAACACTGATATCAAGGATTGACCTTTGCCTTTACACACTTTCCAAAGAACAATCCACTTGTTCTTTACCAAAGTATACGTGTGTAAAGATGGTTGGATAAAAGGATACACTTGCACTTGATGTGACTTTATCCTTATTCCTTATCCAATACATTTAATGTTCTTGTCGGATCATTAAATGTATGCAACCATATTTGTACGGCACAAAATTCACTGGTGAATTTTGTTACCTATAAATACAAAGTCATTTCCTTGACATAAATACTTTTAAGCATACACTTTGCATGAAAGTGAATTTGTCCAAATACTCGATCTTAAACTGGGATACTTCACAACTTTAAGTATCTCGATCCAAAAGAGTTATTTGACAAATATAGATCATTTGTAACTCAGAGGTTGTTATGATAAATACTTAATTGTATTATCTTGATTCCGCAACAACCTTGTGTTTTATTTAACATCATAAATAAAATACCCATGAAAAATACATAATGTTCCACTTTATTTGTTTATTGCTTTAAGTCTTGTATTACTTTATTTATATACTTGCATTTATATTAAAGTAATACTAGTCCATTGTAGTGCTTATTAGACTTGTTGTATTATACACTTTCCTGGTTAACCATCGGACTTAAGGGACTCACATTTGGTATCAGAGCAGAAGGCTAAACATTGCCTAGATCTGTTTCTTGATGGCTAACCAAGAAAATACACAAGGTTTTAGTCTTGGTCCCGATCCTAATGCAAATATTAATGATCAAAATGAACCACCAATTGTTAATAACACTAATCCACCTCCTCCTCCTACTCCTGCTTCTCCACACGTGCATGTGCACTACTCAAATAATCCTGTTCCTAAATTCAGTGGGAACAGTGATGAATTTGGTACGTGGAAGGCTATGATGGTTTTGCATGTCACTGGTATTGAGAGAAACATGATGAAAATTTTAAACGAAGGTCCTTATGTACCAACATCACCTCTCAATCCCCTTCTTGATCCTTCTGGATCTAGAAGAGGAAGGGAAAAGAGGGAGGAACATTAGTCTGAAGAGGAGAGGAGATTGGTGAATCTAGACACCCTTCTCAAAAACATGATCCTCGGGGCCGTTCCAGAAACCCTAATTCCCACACTAGTTCTTTTTCCTAGTGCTAAAACCATGTGGGATGAACTTTTAAACCAACATGAAGGAGGAGATGACACCATTGTCACCAGAAAGGTCTCCTTAAACAAGAGGTATGAGTCATTTTTTGCTCAGCCTAACGAGTCTCTCACTGGTACTTACACCAGATTTATGAGTATCATAAACCAATTGAGAGGTCTTGGGGTTGAGAAAGACAAGGATATACTTCTGGAGAAATTTTGCGATATTCTACCCACCAAATGGTCTCACATGATCCTGGTCTTACGACAAGGTAAAACTCTGCACACACACACTCTCTCAACTTTATATGGAGCTTTCAGGTACACTGAAGAAAATCATGCTCAGAGAGTGGTGGCAGAACAAGATGCTTTTAACCATGCCTCCAGTAGTCCTAATGTGGTTAGTCAAACTGAACCACAAGGTACAGCACTGATATCTTCTAAGAATGTATTTTCTATGAAGAAGATGGTGTCTGAACTCATGGATTCTGGAGAGTCCAGTCATATCTCTCCAGACTGTTGTGATGAAACTGAAGATTGCTAAAACGTTTAATCGTTTCAAAGCAAGAGCAAATAGTCCATCTGGACAATTTGCATCCAGTTCTTCCACTGATAAGACCAATTTGACATGCTTTAAGTGTGGCAAAAAGGGTCACTTCATGAAAGAGTGCAGGTCCAACCAGTTTTTATCCAAGCCTGGTCCATTCTCTTCAAATAATAATAAGCCTGATGATAGCTATAAACTAAAATATAAAAAGCTTAAGGCCCAGATTGCTCTCATGGCACAACAAATTGAAAACAATAATAAGTGCATGATTGCAACAACTGAAGAGAAGTGGGTTCCTTCTGATGAATCATCTGCTGATGAAGAAGAAGAAAGAGATTGCTGTTACATGGCTCTGGAAGACGATGAGCACCTGGTGAAGGAAGATGTCACATCTGGACGATGGGTAGACATTGTTATTAAGAAGGTTAGTGATTATGATTGTGCAACTGACCAAGAACTAAAATTGGACATAGCTGAAGCTCTTAATTCTAATTTGATTTTTGTAGAAACTGTTAGATCTGATTGTGTAGATGGTCTAGATACAGATTCTTCTGAAATAACTGCTTTAAAATCAAAGTTAAAAGAACTTCAAGACATTGAACTGGCATTTCAAGCCCAGGTTCTGGTAACTGAACAATTGATTCAAGAAAAACAAGATCTTGAGATCATTTTAAAGAAAGAAAAACTGGTGATTAAATCATGGCTAGAAACCAAAAAGCCATATGATGCTGGAGTAAAACAATTTCCTGCTCAAAAACGTGCATACTTAGATGGAAATACTCATGTAGCATCATTAATACCAGTAATCGATCGATTACCAGAGGAGTTCAGGCCCACCACTGTCTATGATGAGCCTGTAACTCCCAAGACCAATTTGACATGCTTTAAGTGTGGCAAAAAGGGTCATTTCATGAAAGAGTGCAGGTCCAACCAGTTTTTATCCAAGCCTGGTCCATTCTCTTCAAATAATAAGCCTGATGATAGCTATAAACTAAAATATAAAAAGCTTAAGGCCCAGATTGCTCTCATGGCACAACAAATTGAAAACAATAATAAGTGCATGATTGCAACAACTGAAGAGAAGTGGGTTCCTTCTGATGAATCATCTGCTGATGAAGAAGAAGAAAGAGATTGCTGTTACATGGCTCTGGAAGACGATGAGCACCTGGTGAAGGAAGATGTCACATCTGGACGATGGGTAGACATTGTTATTAAGAAGGTTAGTGATTATGATTGTGCAACTGACCAAGAACTAAAATTGGACATAGCTGAAGCTCTTAATTCTAATTTGATTTTTGTAGAAACTGTTAGATCTGATTGTGTAGATGGTCTAGATACAGATTCTTCTGAAATAACTGCTTTAAAATCAAAGTTAAAAGAACTTCAAGACATTGAACTGGCATTTCAAGCCCAGGTTCTGGTAACTGAACAATTGATTCAAGAAAAACAAGATCTTGAGATCATTTTAAAGAAAGAAAAACTGGTGATTAAATCATGGCTAGAAACCAAAAAGCCATATGATGCTGGAGTAAAACAATTTCCTGCTCAAAAACGTGCATACTTAGATGGAAATACTCATGTAGCATCATTAATACCAGTAATCGATCGATTACCAGAGGAGTTCAGGCCCACCACTGTCTATGATGAGCCTGTAACTCCCAAGACCAATTTTTACCCAGTTCAATCCCCAGAGGTCAAGACTGGAGCATTCCAGATGACTGCTCCAGTTAAAGAGGTCTATCGGAATAAACCTTTGCCTCAGACCAATCCCCTACCTATGCCTAGGACTTGAAAGGCATTTTGTCCAGGTTAGAGAGCCAGATTCAAATTCTGACTCGTCAATCTCAAAGTTTTAATGCAAGATTAAACTTTATTGAGGGTACTTCATCTGGCCCTAGACAAAATACAAAACCTTTTACTAAGAAAGTTAAATCTATTTCTCCAGTTGAGAAAAAGAAAAAGGTTTCAAAACTATCAACCCCAGTGGTCTTTTCAACTAAGACCACTGTTGAAGAAAGTGAACTAAACCAGATTTCCCAGGGACCTATAAGGGAGGGTCCAGTGAACCCATTAGTCAATGGGTTCCCAAATCTAACTGATAAGTATCTGGTGTATGTGCAGGGCGATCGAAAGAAATATATTTGGTATCTTGACAGTGCTGCTGGCAGGACGATGACCGGATGTAAGACCCTGCTGGAGGAGTTCACCATTTCTGATGGACCCTCCATTACTTTTGGAAATGATGGTTGTGGAAAGACTGAGGGATATGGTGTTCTGAACAATGGACAAGTCAAGTTCAGACGTGTTGCATTTGTGAATGGTTTGAAATATAACTTGATCAGTGTAAGCCAACTGTGTGATGATGGCTATCAAGTCTTATTCAATATTGCTCAGGGTATCGTATTCAACAAGGACTGGAAGGTAGTGTTGATTGCTCCCAGAAAAGGGAATGTGTACATGATGGATATGGAAAGCTTTCCTTCAGAGCAGTGTTTCTATACTCAAGCTGATGAAGACACAAACTGGTTATGGCACAAAAGGTTATCCCATTTAAATTTCAAGAACATTAATAAGTTGTCCAGAAAACATCTTGCAGATGGGATACCTTCAGTTTCCTTCAAAAAGGAAAGGCCATGTCCAGGATGTGAGATGGGTAAGCAAAAACGTACCAGTTTCAAGACCAGACAGAATTTCAGCATTTCTGAACCTCTTCATATGCTTCATAAGGACCTCTTTGGTCCAGTGAATGTTCAGAGTCGTGCTGGTAAAAGATACACCCTGGTGATCGTAGATGAATTCTCCAGATATTGTTGGGTGATCTTTCTTAGGTCTAAAAGTGAAGCTGCTGCTGAAATCATCAGTCTTATCAAGCAAATTGAGCTCAAGTACAGTCGAAAAGTGTGTCAGTTAAGAAGTGACAATGGAACAGAATTCCAGAATGCAACTCTGGAGTCATTCTGTACTGACACTGGCATCTCCCAGAATTTCTCATCAGCCAGCTCTCCAGAACAAAATGGAGTGGTGGAAAGGAAGAATCGAACGCTGATAGAAGCTGCCAGGAGTATGCTTGCTGAATCTGGACTGTCTACCAGTTTCTGGGCGGAAGCAATTGCAACTGCTTGCCACACCCAGAATCGATCAGTGTACATCAAAAGACACAAAAAGACAGCCTATGAAGTCTTAAGAAATAGAAAACCAAATATTGGTTATTTTCACGTTTTTGGATGTCTAGTTTACATCCTGAACGACTCCAGTCAGCTAGGCAAATTCGATGCCAAAGCTGATGAAGGGTATTTCTTAGGCTATTCAGCCATTCGCAAGGCCTTCAGAGTCTACAACAAGAGACTGGAGAAGGTCCATGAGTCATCTCATGTCACATTTGATGAATCAAGTGCTGCAATCAACAAGAAGCCAGCCTTTGATACTCCCCCAGTAACTCCAATTGTCTTTTGTGAATCTGATTCTATAAACGACAAATCTGAAGATTCAAAAGACACAGTTTCCAGTCATCCTGTTCAGAAAAAGAAACTCTCCAGTAGTACTCCATTCTATCCTTCTATTGATTTCAAACTACCCTCTGAAATTAATATTAGTTCAGATGTTCGTACTGCTCCCCCAGTATCCGTGTCAGTTGAGAATAGACCAGAAATGCCTTCAAATGAAGAATTTCATGATGCAAATCGTGATTTAAATGACTCAGATGAAGATACTGAAGTAATCTGGCAAGATCCTCCTCTAGAAGCAACTCCAGAGGAGACTCAACTGAATTCTTGCACTGATATTGTTGTCTGTAACAATCCTGGTCAGTACTCCAGATGGACAAAAGCTCACCCTATTGATCAGATCATAGGTGACTCCAGTAAAGGAGTTCAGACAAGAAGAGCCTCCAGTAATCAATGCTTATACGTTAGTTTTCTATCTTTGATAGAACCAAAGAAGATTGACGAGGCTATGGAAGATCCAAGCTGGGTGACTGCTATGCAAGAAGAGCTTCACCAGTTTGAAAGGAACAAGGTCTGGTATCTGGTTCCTTTCCCAGTTGGAAAGAAAGAACCAATTGGAACAAGATGGGTCTTCAGAAACAAAGTAGATGAAGATGGCCACGTAATCAGAAACAAGGCCAGACTGGTAGCACAAGGCTACTGCCAGTCAGATGTCGACTTTGATGAATCTTTTGCTCCAGTGGCTAGACTTGAAGCGATCAGAATTTTCTTAGCATTCGCTGCTTATCATCAGTTCAAGGTCTACCAGATGGATGTAAAGAGTGCTTTCTTGAATGGAAAGCTTGAAGAAGAAGTTTACGTCAGACAACCTCCAGGTTTCGTTGATGAAAAGCATCCACATTGGGTATATCGTCTGGACAAAGCGCTTTATGGCCTCAGACAAGCCCCACGTGCCTGGTATGATACTCTGACTAAACATTTGTTGAAAAATAGTTTTAAACGAGGTGCAATTGACAATACCTTATTCATTCTTCATGAGAAAGGTAATCTGTTAATGGTACAAATTTATGTTGATGATATTATTTTTGGGTCTACTGATGAAAACATGTGCAAGAAATTTTCAAAATCATGTCCACTGAATATGAAATGAGTTTGATGGGTGAATTAACATATTTTCTTGGACTCTAGATTAAACAAAACAAAGATGGCATTTTTATTAATCAGGAGAAATATGTTAGAGATCTTTTAAAGAAATTTGATATGAACTCTTCACCATCTAAACCAACTCCAATTTCTGCACCACTGACACTGGACTCCAATCCAGATGGTAAACCAGTGAACACCACTGTCTATAGAGGCATGGTTGGCTCACTGATGTATTTAACTGCCAGTAGACCAGATATTATGTTTTCAACATGTTTATGTTCCAGATATCAGTCTAATCCAAAGGAATCTCATATGCTTGCTGTAAAGCGCATACTGAAGTACCTTAAAGGTGTCCCTAGTCTAGGTCTTTGGTATCCCAAAGGCTCAGGCATGGATCTAATGGGTTATTCAGATTCAGATCATGCAGGTTGTAAGATAGATAGGAAATCCAAAACTGGTGGATGTCATTTCCTAGGTGGCAAACTGGTCAGCTGGACCAGTAAGAAGCAAACTTCAGTTTCATTGTCCACTGCTGAAGCTGAATACGTGTCTGCAGCCAGTTGTTGTGCTCAGATACTCTGGATGAAGAACCAGTTGCTTGATTATGGTATTAAATATTCAAAGACTCCAATCTTTTGTGATAATACCAATGCCATCGCTATCTCAAACAATCCAGTCATGCACTCCAGAACGAAGCACATTGACCTCAGGTATCACTTCATTCGTGATCATATTATGAAAAACAACATTGAACTCCATTTTATTCCCACTGACAAACAACTCGCTGACATTTTTACCAAACTTCTGGATGTCAAAACTTTTGAATATCTTGTTGGTGAGTTGGGAATGTTAAATCCTTAAATCTGGTGACTGCTCAGATATTGAACGCCTATGTGTACTATCTTTGCATTATTAGATTTCTGGAACAACATTCCAGGGAAGACTTGAAAAATATTTTTCTATTAAAAGTGTTTTAAGTTCAGGGGGAATTTATTTTCTCATTGGACAAATTCTTCAGAAAATATTACTGGTGCTTTGTAAATGTGTCCCTCTCACTGGTAACTGGACAGGTTAAAGTGCGTGTTTGAGTTGACTTATGTCTTCTTGTAAATGTGTCCCTCTCATTTGTCTGTATTAGTTGACGTGCACGTTTGAGGTTACCAGTCTTTCAAAAATGGTTTTCACTGGTACTTTACTGGAGTGTCCCTCCAGTGTACCATCAGTACATGTTCACTGGACTAATCCACCAGTGATACTGGAAGGTCCAGTCAACCTCCAGATGCACTGAAATATGTCATAATATTTTCTAAATACTTGGTCTTTGTGTGTGCCACGTAAGCAAATCTTTTTGAAGATATTTTGTTTTATCCTATGTGGCATGTAAACTTTTTCAACGTAATGATGGTCTTTTTACTTTGGGAAAACAAAAAGTACAAGTTATTACTGTTTGTGGGCTGTAAACCGTCATGCATTTATGTGTGATGTGATGTAATTAATGCGGATCTCAGAACCCGATCAAAAATGTTATTTGATAAATTCAAATAAACCGTTTGAGTTCCACATTCCTTCTCCTATAAATACCCACTTTCAATTTCAATTGCATTTACTTCGAACATATTTACTCCCAAATCTTTCAAATTCCTTCATTAACTTCCTTCATTCAATTTTCCAATCATCATCATCTCTCATATTTACTCCATTTATATTCAATTCTTTCATCAAATCTTCATCATAACCTATATATTCAATTTCATTTTCATCTATTCCTTATAAATGGCACCTAGACAATCAAGAACTAAAAATCTGCTTGCCAATGAATACATTCCTTCGGAAAATGTTGCTAGGGCACCTCATATCAATCTTGAGGCAAGTGCCATAAGAATCAATATGAATAACTGGATGGCAAGACTCTCTCTGTCCAGTGTTCATGATGCCCAATCGATTATTGGGAGATTAAACTCGTTCTTTCTCTCTTGCCCATTATATGGTGCATTAACATTGAATCCAGGAAGAATGTACCACGAATATTTGTGTGAATTCTGGTACACAGCTACATATGACGATGAAACTTCATCGATCAACTATACTCTCAAGGGAGGTACCAGATCCCTTGGTTTCACTGAAAATCTGCTCAGGTCTGTTCTACAGTTAAACTATTTTGACCAGAATGAGCTCCCTATTGAGCTTCCCACTGGAATAAATACAAGGGAAGTATGCAGGCTGATGGGGCATACAGATATACTGGATGAGCATGGGCAGCTATCCTGAAAAGTGACTATTTACATGAGCAAACTGTCAGACTCATGGAGATATTTCTTTACACATATTGTTGAGTGTCTAGGAGGCAGCTCTGGAGGATTAGACCAGATTAATTAAACACACCTCCAGATTGCCTACTGTTTGTGGTTTGGGCTTAGAGTGGATTTTGCCCAAATTCTTTTTGATGACCTGGTAGAGCGCCTAAGAGTGAAGGGAAGAAAACCTTTTGTTCCATATATTCGTTTCCTTTCACTGATGTTTAAGAATGCTCTTGGCGACCAGTACGATTTTGATACTACTCACTTTTCTGTGAGTGAGTATATGAGGGACCTGGTCAATCTCAGGTCTCCACTGGATGAGGTAGATATTCCTCAGTCCATGCTTTCCTTGCAAAGGGAAGAAGCTGAAATGGGTCCAGATAGAGGTCAAGTTGTTGAAGTACCATCTGGTGATGATGTATAGATCATTGAGGCTGTACAGCCCATAAGACAAGTTGCTCCAGAAGGTCAAGGTACAGAAGTTGTTGAACCTTCCAGACGACCTAGAACTAATAGGCGTCTGATGAGAGCTGGACTCCAGGTTATTCCAGAAAGACATCCAGGTGATGTTATGAATCTGGATGGGTCACCAATCTTTGAATCTGAAGAGGTTGTTGGGCAGGAAACTGATGAACAAGCTGAAAATATTGCCCAGATTGTAGAACAGGTTGTTGTGGAAGTTGTTGAAGATGTTCAGACTGATGAACATGCTTCTGGTGAGCAAGAGGCTCCACTGGATTTAAATGTAGAGGCTGGTGAACAAGTGAATATAGAGACTGGTGAACAGTCTGGTGAACAGACAGTTGGGATTGCTCAAGAATGGGATGATGTTGAATCCCCAATGTCTGAAGGCTTTGATGTTAACTTGAATTTTCTGGGAGAAGATGTACAAGAAGAAGAAAATCTACCAGAAATGCCAACACCACCACCACCACCACCAAAATGCCACCACCAGAACCAAACATGCCACCACCACCACCACCTTCAATTCCAGAAAACACCCAATACTTCACGCCAGCAACCATTCAACCTTCAGAATCTCAACCTCCTCGTGCGCCGGAGTCACCAGTTGCAACATCTGAAGCTGCAACTGAAGAGGACTGGGCACAAGTTCCTCTAATGACCAGATTACCCTCAAATCTTGAACCTCCCACTGGTCTCTCCACTTCTTCTTCTGCCGAGGTCCAAGGCCTTTTAATTAAGGTGGCGGACCTGGAGAGATCACTCCAGACTTCATCTCAGGTTATTTCTGACTTCAAATCATTATTATCAAATAACCTGGCATCTGAGATGAATGTCTTTGCTGGGAATGAGAAGCTGGTTTATGAGAAGCTTGATGAACTGGTACTGGCCACAAACACCAACACTGAAAAGTTCAAGGTGGCAGTCCAGGGATTAGAGACTAGGTTGGTTACTTCTGTTCAGACTGCAGTCACTGGCGAACTGGCAGGTCTGAAAGAAGATGTTCAGAATTTGGTTTTCAGGGTAAGCTCTCTGGAGAGTAGACCCACACTGGAACAGGGTGCAGTTGTTAGCACTATAAGTGATGAATGTACAAGGAAGTTCAGAAACAACATGTTGAAAGAATTATGTGAAGAAGTTTCTGGGACTGTTCTTCGTAGCATTTATGATGGGGTGATACCCCAAGTAGAAAAGTTACTGGATGAAAAATTGCCAAAATACTTGCCTGAAGCTGTTACAAATGTTCAGAAGGAAGTGCAGGCACTTAAGAAAGTTGTGTCTGAAACAACTCCAGTAACAGGTACAACATTTGGTGCACTGGACAGACTTATGCTTGAAGAATTATGGAATGATCTCAAGTCAAAAACTGGAGATCGTTCCAAGGGAGAAAGGTCGTCTGGTGACCAAACTGAAAGACAAAGAGCATATGGCACTAAAGCCGGGCTACCTAAAGGAGCTACTGGTACTGAAGCCAGTGAGCCCCAGTTTGAGTCCTTCCCAGATATACCATCAACTCTGAAGGCTGTTAAAGGAAAAGAAAAAGTGGTATCTGGTGAAGAGGAAGAGCATACTGAAGATGCTGATGATGAAACTTCCAAGAAGTTAGAGCAAGAATGCATACTGATAGAGATTTTCAAAAGAAATCAAAAGGATGAACTGCTGGCCCATCAAAGGGAGATGGCAACAATGGGGACTCTGGACTCTTACAATGCTGGAAGGTTAGGCATTAACATTGAAGTATATAAAAGGATGAAAGATGACCCCAGAGTTCATCAATGCCTAAATGCATTAGATGATGTTCATGTACGCTCATTATACGCTGAAGAAGAACAGGTATATGATTTAATTATTTATGGCGTGAGTGTACTAGAACTCATCAGACAAAGAAAGGATGAACTGGTAAGTCTCCAGAAAAAGATAAGAAAGAATGCTGGTGCTCTGGAGATAGAGTACAGAAAGAGACTTACTGGTTTACCAAAGTTGACTGCCAGACAGATCAAAGCAATCAAAGATGCTGATGTAAGTACTTTCATTCCCCTGGACACTTCTCGAAAAATAATCGTCAAGAACTCCAATCTGCTGTAGAGCAAAGGAGAGTGTCCAAGGATACTGAAGCTTTGATCCAGCAAGCCAAGATGAAAGAAAAATACAATGAGATGTTGAATTTCAGGGCTGATGCAAGAAGGATCACTGGTGCTGAAATCAAGTTGGCTGAAGATCATGTAGGCATGTCAAAGTTTGAAGTAAAGTTGACCAGGGAGGGTAACTTTACTGACGAAAGGAAAAGTACTTCAGTCCAAGCTTTTAGATGGAGTGAACTGAAGGAAATCGCTTTAACGTTCAGGTGGAAGACAAATGTGTCGACTGATGTTAAGGCATTTCTGAAAAAGGGTGGAAAAGGTATGGAGAAGAAAGCAACAGATGGAAGTTGCAATGGGCATAAGATCACCAGATTCAATACCATCTTCTCCATCACCAAAGAGAAAGGCTACTGAAGATGCTCCAGAAAGGACATCGAAAAGAAGGGCCTGACTCTTATTATTTACTTATTGTAAATTATTGTCTTATGAAAATTGTATACTATTTATCAGTTGATGAATGTAATAATAGTTGCAATTTTTTATTCCTATAAGTAAATGATCAGATTTAGTCTAAGTTAGAACTTAATTGATGAAACTGAAAACACTCATGATCTATAAAGTGTTTTCCAGTAACTTAGATTTTTTAGACAAATCGAAACTTGTGTTTTTCAAGCTTACAAAATGTATAGATTCAAGCTTGAAAACACTTGCATTATTTCTAAACAAATAGGGGGAATTTGTTAGGTCCAGATTTAGTCCAGATTTACTGGACTCGCTCCAGACTCGACTACTGGAGCCTCACTGAAGATCTGACCAGAATCGTGTTCTACTGGACCTACTCCAGACTTGGAATCTGGAGTCCCTCTGAAGATTTGTCCAGAAATAATTGAAGATCAGTGAGCAAATACTTGTATAGGAAATCTGGAGTATTCTCCAGATTAGCTCACTGGACTTCACCCCAGTCCATATCAACTCTACTGAAGACATTCTGACTGATGTCAAAGACTGAAGTCTGAAGAAAGAAGACTTAACAAATGGCGGAGTCCACTGGAAAGTCTTACCAGATCTGTACACTGGAGGATTGTCAGTGTTCTAGATCCTACAAGTCTGAACACTGATATCAAGGATTGACTTTTGCCTTTACACACTTTCCAAAGAACAATCCACTTGTTCTTTACCAAAGTATACGTGTGTAAAGATGGTTGGATAAAAGGATACACTTGCACTTGATGTGACTTTATCCTTATTCCTTATCCAATACATTTAATGTTCTTGTCGGATCATTAAATGTATGCAACCATATTTGTACGGAACAAAATTCACTGGTGAATTTTGTTACCTATAAATACAAAGTCATTTCCTTGACATAAATACTTTTAAGCATACACTTTGCATGAAAGTGAATTTGTCCAAATACTCTCGATCTTAAACTGGGATACTTCACAACTTTAAGTATCTCGATCCAAAAGAGTTATTTGACAAATATAGATCATTTGTAACTCAGAGGTTGTTAGGATAAATACTTAATTGTATTATCTTAATTCCGCAACAACCTTGTGTTTTATTTAACATCATAAATAAAATACCCATGAAAAATACATAATGTTCCACTTTATTTGTTTATTGCTTTAAGTCTTGTATTACTTTATTTATATACTTGCATTTATATTAAAGTAATACTAGTCCATTCTAGTGCTTATTAGACTTGTTGTATTATACACTAACCTGGTTAACCATCGAACTTAAGGGACTCACACTACTTCTGAACATTTAAGTTCAGAACCAAGAATAATCAAGTCAAGCAACATTCCATTTTATCCCTCAGTCAGTTTTAAACTACCTTCTGAACTAACTATTGGATCAGATGTACATGCTGCTTCACCTCAGATATCAGGCTCCACAGAAGTACCCCAATCTGAACAGTTTCATGATGCAAATCATGATCTGCAGGAGGAAGATGATGAGACTGAGGTAGTCTTTTCTGAAGCACCTCCTGAAGTATCTCAGAGGAGTTCTTGCACTGATATCATAGTTCATCCTGGCCAATACACTAAGTGGACTAAAGCACATCCTATCGAGCAAATCATTGGGGATTCCACTAGTGGGGTTCAGACCAGAAGAGCCACAAGCGATCAATGCTTAAATGTCAGCTTCTTATCTCTAATAGAACCAAAGAAGATTGACGAGGCTATGAACGACCCTAGCTGGATTGAAGCCATGCAAGATGAGCTCAATCAGTTTAAAAGGAACGATGTTTGGGAACTTGTTCCTTGTCCCAGTAATCTAAAGAAAGAACCAATTGGGACAAGATGGGTCTTCAGAAACAAGATGGACGAAGATGGTCATGTTATTCGAAACAAGGCAAGACTTGTTACAAAGGGCTACTCACAAGAAGAAGGAGTAGACTTTGATGAAACTTTTGCACCAGTTGCTAGACTGGAAGCTATCAGAATTTTCTTAGCTTTTGCAGCTCATCATGAGTTCAAAGTCTATCAGATGGATGTTAAAAGTGCATTCTTGAATGGTGAATTGGAAGAAGTTGTGTATGTATATCAGCCACCAGGATTCATAAATGAAGAAAGACCTCATTGGGTGTACAGACTGAACAAAGCTTTATATGGTCTGAGACAAGCACCTAGAGCCTGGTATGATACTCTTACTAAGCATCTTCTGAAAAATGGTTTTAAAAGGGGTGCAATAGATAACACTTTATTCATATTGCATGATAAAAATGATATCTTACTTGTACAAGTTTATGTTGATGATATTGTGTTTGGGTCTACGAATAACAAAATGTGTGAACAGTTTTGAGTATGAAATGAGTATGATGGGCGAACTGACATATTTTCTAGGTCTTCAAGTGAAACAAACCAGTGATGGTATTTTTATAAATCAGGAAAAATATGTCAGAGACTTATTAAAGAAATATCAATTTGATTCAGTCTCATCGAAAGATACTCCTATTTCTGCACCATTAACTTTGGACTCAGATCCCAATGGAAAACCAGTGGATCCCACAAAATATCGTGGTATGGTGGGATCCCTCATGTACTTAACTGCTAGTAGACCTGACATAATGTTTGCAACATGCCTTTGTGCAAGATTTCAATCTGATCCCAGAGATGCACACGCAAATGCGGTGAAAAGGATTTTCAGATACCTTAAAGGTGTCCCCAGACTTGGTCTTTGGTATCCCAAAGGCTCAAGTCTAGATCTAATGGGTTATTCAGATTCTGATCATGCAGGTTGTAAGATAGATAGGAAAAGTACCACAGGTGGTTGTCATTTCCTGGGTGGCAAATTGGTTAGTTGGACAAGCAAGAAGCAGACTGCAGTATCACTCTCCACAGCTGAAGCTGAATACATTTCTGCAGCCAATTGCTGCGCTCAGATTTTGTGGATGAAGAACCAACTAACTGATTATGGTGTTAAGTATACAAAGACTCCAATATTTTGTGATAACACCAGTGCCATTGCCATCTCTCACAATCCTGTTATGCACTCCAAAACCAAGCACATCAACCTCAGGTATCATTTTATTAGAGATCACATTATTAAAGGTGACATAGAACTTCATTTCATTCCCACTGATAAACAACTCGCTGATGTTTTTACAAAACCCTTGGATGTCAAAACGTTTAAACATCTCATCAGTGAATTAGGTATGCTAAATCCTGTATAGCATCACCTCAGGGGGAAGTGTAAAATATTTTTATGTTAAAAAGAATTTCTCTCTAAAGGGGAACCTTGCTTTCAGAAAAATATTTTGACTGAAATGCTTCAGAATTTCTGAAATGATCTCAGAATAAGTATATAAACTGAGATGGCTCAGATTTCTTGATTCTAATCATGCTCAGATTTTGTATATCATTTCTGAAATGAGTCTGTCCTTTATAATGTATTTTGATACTTGGTCTTTGAATGAACACGTGAAGGTTACTGTTTAACGTTTAAATAATGATGTTTTTGGCTGACGTGGCACACAAGTGGCGCCGTAAAAGGAAAGTAATGATCACTCTTTCTTAAAAGTGTTGAAAAGTTTTGTGAAAATGTGGGGTCATTGTAACACCCCAACATGGCGGAATCATGGGGTATCACTTAGAAAAGCACAGCATGACATGGGAATTATGTAGAGTCAAACTATATGCATTCAATAGATTGAAACAATCCACAAGCTCATTACAATAATCAACATTCATCAAAATACACACTCAATCCATACTTAAAAGAAAAATGTTCAAACGATAGTAGTTGATCCTAAGCATAACCCGTTAAAGGGAAATAAGGATCATGGATCCAGAAAGTCCAAAGATAGTCTAAACCCTAGCAATGCAAGCATCTATTCATCCATTCTGTCTCTGATTAACTTGGTTACCTGAAAAGTGTACTAAAGAGCGTCAACATAAAGTTGGTGAGTTCGTAGGGACAAGTAACAAGGAATAACCGTGTCAGATAACAACCGTTAACGATAAGCGAGGATTAGAATATCTAATCAAGTCCAAAGAAACCCTAAAAGGTTTCACATTAGCACAAATCAATACAATCAACGTTACAACAACAACGATTTCATATAACGTTCAACAACGTTCCATAACAATCAATAACATTCAACAACGGTGCGGCTTACATAGTTAATAATTAACAATGCGCTAACGGTGCGACTTATATAATAAGTAATGCGCTAACGGTGCGACTTATATAATAAGTAATGCGCTAACATGTCCACATCAACAATTCAATCATACAATCAATCAAATCAACAATCAACAGTTAAACAAACATGTACACTTTTCAGCCCGAATCTCAATTGAGTAGGGAGGGTTTACGAAACTCACCTTATTGTTGATAGTTCAACAGCAAAATAGAAGAGATTGATGTAGTTAACGATGACGAGCGAGTCAACTGGCAACGTTACGTATTACCTAATTTCAATGGGAATTGATTTATATTCATGCTAAATTCCAAATATAGATATACAACTATAAGGTTACCTTATTAATACGCTTGTCAACGTAATTTATGTTATAAAAGTTTAAGGGACTAAATTGTCATTTTTGAAACTTGAGGGACTAAATTGTCAAATGTCCAAAGTATAAGGACGGAAAATGATACCTTTAAAAGTGTAGGGTAAAAATGTAACTTTCCGTATGTAATACGTATCCGTAGGATATATAAAGTATTCCTCTGATATTTCTAAATCCTTTTGAAGTATTTTTAAATAATAGGATTAATACGAAGAATGTATTAATCTTGTAACGAATAGATGTTTTCAATAGCAGAGATATGAAAAGATACATTGAATGGTATGTATTATAATCAATACAAAATGTATTGATTACAATTGAAGAGATACCTTAAATGACAGGAAAAACCAGCATTTTATTTCCAAGTTGTGTTAGGGTTGGCCTTGGGTCGTGAAGAATACCGGGGCGAATTAAGTTGCTTAGTGAATGCTTATGCAAACTTTTCACGAACTACCTTCCATTCCTCCAGCATAAGCCAAAGAGGCCCAAGGTGCAATCACTTTCGGAAACATTGTGCGGTTAAAAGCGTATCAAGGGTATATTCTATCCATAAATCAAACAATTCAAAAATACGAAATAATTCACAGATGGTGAATAGTAATTATATGAATTAGGATAGTTAGGTATATAACTATGCCCTTGTTTATATACCATAATAAGTATTTAAAATGATTTAATAAAAGTTTTACGATTTCTCGTACTTTCGCTAATAATTCATTTTTCGCAATAGTAACAATATTTCAATATTCATATATAAAAGCGATAGTTACCGTATTTAAATGCAATTATGTATCAATTGAGTATAAAATTAAGTTGACAGGCATTTCAATACATAACATATATTTCTAAAATCATAGAGCAAAGTATAGTAAGGTTTTATAAAAATACTTACAAAAAAGGAGAGTTTATGAACTCTAAGATCAAACTTTCGACGTACGAAGAACACGACTTCTGATTCAAATGAAATTCTTTCAAGACTTGGACTTGTTTACTTAATAATTGAAGATTATTCCCAACCCAAATTGAGTATTATAACTAGAACTTTTGAATATCTTAGAGAGATTTGTTGATAACAACTTCTCTTGACGATTTTCGGCGAACTTTGAGATCAAAGCGACTTTGCTTATACTAAAACAATCAAGTGTTCTTTGAAACTTATAACAAGAAGGGGGAAGATGATTTTAGACTTATAGAATGCTAAATAGAAGAGATTGATGTAGTTAACGATGACGAGCGAGTCAACTGGCAACGTTACGTAGTACCTAATTTCAATGAGAATTGATTTATATTCATGCTAAATTCCAAATATAGATATACAACTATAAGGTTACC
>CM067168.1:127394309-127420316 GCA_034093135.1 Erigeron breviscapus | reverse complement strand
ACATCAACTACTTTCATATATTTGGGTGTGTTTGTTATACTTTGAATGATCGGGAGAATCTTGGAAAGTTCGAGAAGAAAGGTGATGAAGGATATTTTGTTGGTTATTCCAAAACATCAATTGCCTATCGAATCTATAATCGTCGAATCAACACAATTCAAGAAACAATGAATGTTTGGTTTGATGAGATGTCAGGCATGATTTTTGAGCAAGAAGGTTTGCTGCCAACAAGTAATGATCCAAGTACTTCAAGTACTTCTACAAGGAATTCTACCTTAGCTTCTATATTCAAGAAGTTTCCAACTCCAACAAGTGATGAATTAGATATTCTTTTTGAAGAATTCTATAATTCAAAACCGATTCATGATCAAGAACCTCAGGTCATCTTTGAACCAATTCAAAACAATGAACCTCTTCATAACAACGATCCAGTTCCTGACAACATTCATGAATCTTCATCAAGTTCTTCAGAGCAAGAATCCTCTTCTACTGATATTTCTCCACCATCCTCTCAGGATAATTCTTCTCAAGTGAATGTTCAAGAACAACCTTCTCGATTAACTCAGACAAAAAATCCATTAAACACTCCAAATGTGTATGTACCACTTGATTTTGATCATCCAGCTTATGAGGAAAGAATTATACCAAGTTATGACTCCATCTCTCAACAAAACTCAAGTTTTAATGATGGTGATGTTGATCTTCAACAACAAGATCCTCTTCCTCATGCTCACAAGTGGACACGAATGCAGAAAGACCATCCTACTGATCAAATAATTGGAGATCCACAAGCAGGAGTAACTACTCGTACCTCAGTAAATGAGTGTCTTGTTGCACTTTCTCTTAGCAATATTGAACCCAAAACGGTATCTAAAGCTCTTCGTGATCCAGAGTGGGTTAAGGCAATGCAAGATGAACTCGCACAATTTGAAAGACTGAAGGTATGGAGATTAGTTCCAAATCCTAGAAAAGATGATCCAATCGGTACAAAGTGGATATTCAAAAACAAAAAGGATGAGAATGGAGTGGTAGTAAGGAATAAAGCTCGACTTGTTGCAAAGGGTTATTGCCAACAACCTGGTGTTGACTTCGACGAAACTTTTGCTCCAGTTGCAAGAATGAAGGCCATTCGAATATTCTTAGCTTATGCAGCATTCCGAAACTTTTCATCTCTTATGGTTAATCATTTTGAAATGAGCATGATTGGGGAAATGAATTATTTTTTGGGTCGACCAGTCAAACATTTTGCCGAAACTTTTCATCTCTTATGGTTAATCATTTTGAAATGAGCATGATTGGGGAAATGAATTATTTTTGGGTCGACCAGTCAAACATTTTGCCGAAACTTTTCATCTCTTATGGTTAATCATTTTGAAATGAGCATGATTGGGGAAATGAATTATTTTTTGGGTCTACCAGTCAAACATTTTGCCGAAACTTTCATCTCTTATGGTTAATCATTTTGAAATGAGCATGATTGGGGAAATGAATTATTTTTTGGGTCGACCAGTCAAACATTTTGCCGAAACTTTTCATCTCTTATGGTTAATCATTTTGAAATGAGCATGATTGGGGAAATGAATTATTTTTTGGGTCGACCAGTCAAACATTTTGCCGAAACTTTTCATCTCTTATGGTTAATCATTTTGAAATGAGCATGATTGGGGAAATGAATTATTTTTTGGGTCGACCAGTCAAACATTTTGCCGAAACTTTTCATCTCTTATGGTTAATCATTTTGAAATGAGCATGATTGGGGAAATGAATTATTTTTTGGGTCGACCAGTCAAACATTTTGCCGAAACTTTTCATCTCTTATGGTTAATCATTTTGAAATGAGCATGATTGGGGAAATGAATTATTTTTTGGGTCGACCAGTCAAACATTTTGCCGAAACTTTTCATCTCTTATGGTTAATCATTTTGAAATGAGCATGATTGGGGAAATGAATTATTTTTTGGGTCGACCAGTCAAACATTTTGCCGAAACTTTTCATCTCTTATGGTTAATCATTTTGAAATGAGCATGATTGGGGAAATGAATTATTTTTTGGGTCGACCAGTCAAACATTTTGCCGAAACTTTTCATCTCTTATGGTTAATCATTTTGAAATGAGCATGATTGGGGAAATGAATTATTTTTTGGGTCGACCAGTCAAACATTTTGCCGAAACTTTTCATCTCTTATGGTTAATCATTTTGAAATGAGCATGATTGGGGAAATGAATTATTTTTTGGGTCGACCAGTCAAACATTTTGCCGAAACTTTTCATCTCTTATGGTTAATCATTTTGAAATGAGCATGATTGGGGAAATGAATTATTTTTTGGGTCTACCAGTCAAACATTTTGCCGAAACTTTTCATCTCTTATGGTTAATCATTTTGAAATGAGCATGATTGGGGAAATGAATTATTTTTTGGGTCTTCAAATCAAACAATTACCAACTGGTATTTTTATATCACAAGGTAAATACATAAATGATATGTTGAAAAAGTTTGACATGACTTCATGTTCTTCAATTTCTACTCCGATGGCTGCTCGAACAAACATAAATACTGATACAAATGGAAAACCGTTTGACCAAAAGAGATATCGAAGTATGATTGGTTCGTTGTTGTACCTAACAGCATCTCGCCCAGATATAATGTTTGCAACATGTATGTGTGCTAGATATCAAGCTGCTCCAACTGATTTACATTATCAAGCTGTGAAACGAATCTTTCGTTATCTGAAGGGGACACCCGATTTAGGTCTCTGGTATCCAAGGGATACTGGATTCAATCTAACTGCATATTCAGATGCAGATCATGCAGGTTGTAAACTTGATCGCAAGAGCACTTCCGGTACTTTACAATTTTTAGGCGATAAAATTGTGAGTTGGTCTTCCAAGAAACAGAATTGTGTGTCTCTATCAACGGCTGAAGCAGAATATGTGGCTGCGGCTAGTTGTTGTGCTCAAGTTTTATGGATGAAGACACAACTAACTGATTATGGTCTGAAATATGATCATATCCCTATCTATTGTGATTCTCAGAGTGCCATTGCCATTGCAGTCAACTCAGTAAACCACTCTCGCTCAAAGCATATTGATGTTAGATATCATTTTCTCAAAGATCATATTGAGAAAGGTGACATCGAGCTCTACTTTGTGGGTACTGACTTTCAACTTGCAGATTTGTTCACAAAACCACTGGATGAAAAGAGGTTTAACTTTCTTATCTCCAAGCTAGGTATGTTAAATCTTAAACCTTAACTCTTTTGAAGGAATTCTTGACACATTCCAGAAAACCAAAATACAAAATTGCATATTTTCAAAAATAAACAAAAAGATATATTTCAGTGGCTTGCATATACTATGTATGCAACCCGTTCTTAAATGATATATTTATTTGTAGAGTGTTTTTACATTCTAAGCTTTTGTTATTATACATACAAATTGATATAAGATAACAAGGAATCGAACGCCTTTGTGTACTTCCAAGTGTTCTTATATGAATATGTATGTGTGATAGCAATCAAGTTGTTCAAATAAAGTTTTCAAAACTCTCAATTGTTGATATGAGACGCAAAGGATCGAACGCCTTTGTGTACTTCCAAGTGTTCTTATATGAATATGTATGTGTGATAGCAATCAAGTTGTTCAAATAAAGTTTTCAAAACTCTCAATTGTTGATATGAGACGCAAAGGATCGAACGCCTTTGTGTACTTCCAAGTGTTCTTATATGAATATGTATGTGTGATAGCAATCAAGTTGTTCAAATAAAGTTTTCAAAACTCTCAATTGTTGATATGAGACGCAAAGGATCGAACGCCTTTGTGTACTCCCTAGCTGTCTTACTATCAACATTGTTGTTGAAGCAAAACTTTATGTTTTTCAAATAAAAATCTTGTTCACAATAGACTCTCAAATGTTTGATCTCACAAAACCAATTTTTGCTCCACCTTTCTATGAAAATTTTTGATCTATTCTTGCATAGATTAAGGAGGAGTTTGTGATTTCAACAACCTTCAAAACTTCAAATGTGTTTCAAATGTTTTTTCATGCACACATTTGATGTTTTTCCAATGATTTTCAATCAAATGGAGTTCGGTGATTAGTTTGCACATGAGTGATAAGTATTTCTCAAAATTTACTCCATGAATTTCATCATCGCCGATGAGTTCTAACCCCGGAGTATTCACTTCTTTCATTAGATAGTGAGGGTATTTTGAGTGATGTTGTTTTGTGCAAATAGGATGGAGGGAGTAAAGTCGAAAAGTGAGAGGTTAAGGTGATATGATGTGAGAAAGGGCTAAAATAAACAAAAAGATATATTTCAGTGGCTTGCATATACTATGTATGCAACCCGTTCTTAAATGATATATTTATTTGTAGAGTGTTTTTACATTCTAAGCTTTTGTTATTATACATACAAATTGATATAAGATAACAAGGAATCGAACGCCTTTGTGTACTTCCAAGTGTTCTTATATGAATATGTATGTGTGATAGCAATCAAGTTGTTCAAATAAAGTTTTCAAAACTCTCAATTGTTGATATGAGACGCAAAGGATCGAACGCCTTTGTGTACTTCCAAGTGTTCTTATATGAATATGTATGTGTGATAGCAATCAAGTTGTTCAAATAAAGTTTTCAAAACTCTCAATTGTTGATATGAGACGCAAAGGATCGAACGCCTTTGTGTACTTCCAAGTGTTCTTATATGAATATGTATGTGTGATAGCAATCAAGTTGTTCAAATAAAGTTTTCAAAACTCTCAATTGTTGATATGAGACGCAAAGGATCGAACGCCTTTGTGTACTTCCAAGTGTTCTTATATGAATATGTATGTGTGATAGCAATCAAGTTGTTCAAATAAAGTTTTCAAAACTCTCAATTGTTGATATGAGACGCAAAGGATCGAACGCCTTTGTGTACTTCCAAGTGTTCTTATATGAATATGTATGTGTGATAGCAATCAAGTTGTTCAAATAAAGTTTTCAAAACTCTCAATTGTTGATATGAGACGCAAAGGATCGAACGCCTTTGTGACACTGACCATGAATTACATTCTTTAAAGCACTCTCGTGGTTGAAAAGCCGCAGATCGAACTATGTTAGAGAATTGTTTTGTGCATATCTCAATGATACATAGGAAATCCGAAAAATGTTATACATTTCAATCGGTCATTTCATTAATCCTTTTGATTTTTGAACATGCTAACGGATCATTTTTATCCAGTTTCACTTCTCATCACACAAACACAGAAAACACCAACACCATGATATAACGTTAGTACCAACAACTTCGATCTTACATTTTAGTCACCCCTAGGATTTCTTGGGTTGGGCTAATGGTTTGGGTTGATGTTTTGATGGTTGACATTTCTTCATGTGCTCATGTTATTCCTTTTGACATTTAATCAATCAAATGTGTACATAATGACATTGGTTCCCAATTTTGTCATTATGAGGGGGAGAAAATATTATGATTGATTTACTGATTGATAAGGAAACAAGGAGAAAAGTTTGTGTTTGGTTGTTTCAATAGGTTTTAGGTTTTTCAAAGTTTGTGTATAGAGGGAGAAAATTCTTCATGATGTGTCAATAGTCTCTTGTATTCAGATTTTCACTAGATTTTAGTTGATTGAGATTTTGGCTTTAAAAAGGGGGAATCTGAATTAACTTCAAAGATAAGAATGAAACCGAAGATGAAAGATTTTCACTTAAGATGCTTCAAAAATCCAAAGACACTCCAAAATGTTTATACTCATGGATTGAGGGGGAGCATGATTACTTCATAAGAAATTCATCCAAACTTCATTCAAATGCTTACTCTCCAAAGTGTTCAAGTTGATGTGAAAAAGATCAAAGCTTCAAAAAGGTTGAAAGATTTGTCAGAAGATTCAAGTCAAAGAAGTAAAGCTTCAAAAGAGTCTTCATCAAACACACTTCATGCAAGATCTTCAATTCATACAACTACATTTTATCAAGAAACTACAGTGCATACATCAATGGGGAGAGTACATATTCATGAAAATTTATTTCAAGAAGATGAGATTCACTCAAGAATCAAAGAATGAAGAATCGATAAGTTGAATTTCACTCAAAATTCGAAGATTGAAAAATCAAAACCAAGATTCATACCTTCCGCATTTCAAAAGACAACTCTGATTCATGATTCAACAATCCTCGAAGATTCAAAACACACGCATTCATTATTCTCTGTTCAAAAAGAACATTGAGAATCATCACATGATTTAATTTCAAGAAGTCCAAGACCAAGACTGAATCAAGTTTTCAAAGACAAAAGAGAAAGCTTTGAAGACTTGTTTCAACACTCCAATTGTCTTCGCCACCGGGCTCATCAAATTCATTCCTACGAGACAATATAACACGTACTTCATTCATTACAATGTATCACTAAGGGGGAGAATGTTAGAAATCCAAAAATAGTGATAAATTGTAATCTAGATTAGAGGAATTTCTTGTTATTAAATCATAGATAAATGATCACTAAGGTTGAGGGGCTAATTGTGACAATTAGCATAATTGTGTAGTTAGACTATAAATAGCCCTCTCATACCTTATAGATCATAACTTTTGTATAATCCTTTCATAACTTTAATACCTGACAACTTTAACACACAGTTCTCTCTCAAAACACACACAAACACCAAGAACACACACTCACCAAATCCACCATTGATGACTTGAATTCAGTGTTATAAATCGTGTTATAACAATTAGATACCTCGCCAGTTGGTTCAACAAATGTGCTAAGGTCAGCATCTCTTGTCAGTGGTCTTCTTGGTTGAGGAATCCTTCTTGGTGGATTCAATACCTTCTTCACAACCTTCTTAACATTTGCAATTCTTTTAAGAATCCCACTAGCCCTATTCTCTTTAGCCTTCTCCACTGATATGTTCAAACTTCTGGCATCGAATTCAGCTTCATCATCAGGATAGTGTCTGTCCAGTTCTACATCAAGCATTTCTTTCAACTGGTTAACTATCCTGGGATCATGCTTAACTCTGGCATACTCCTCCTTAGTGATTCCCAAAAGATTGGCATCACTCATATCAAGCAGTTTGATCTGTGCAAGATGTGCTCTGCCTTCAACTTGGTTGGCTTGTTTCATCTTCTTTCTTTCTTTAATTTGATTACCAAGTCTGGCCAGTTATTTGCTTACACTATCAGAAACCGGAGGAAGTACATCAGCATTGCCAGTTTCTAACATAGGAATATCAGTGGCCGGCTGGGCAGATGCATCAACAGCTAAACCTTTTCCCTTATCCAACACATTCCCCCTATCACCCATATCACCAGCTTCAGTACTGGTAGCTACAACCATTTCTCTTCCAACTTGACTTCCAGATGAAGTTCTTCCAGGTGCAACTGGTGGAAGGACTGCACTTCTTTCCCCCTTGGCAGCATCTAGACCTGCCCTAATACCTTCCCATTCAGAAGGGTGAGATGGCAACCGGTCAAGAGGCTGGCATGTTTGCATGTCCTTGCACTCCTTGAAAATCCCACACATCATCCTGAAAGACCTCCACAAATGGTTGGTCTCCTTTGACTGGGTCAAAACATTTGCAGTAATCTGTTCTTGACCAGTTTTTAATTCATTTAAGATTTTGGAGTCTTCATCCAAACCAGAGACAACCTTTTCCTTCACTTCCTCATCCTTCTTCTTCAAACTTTCCACTTCAGTTGTCAGTTTATCCAAAGACTGATCATGAAGGGATACCTAGGTGTTCAAATTTTCAATGCTGCCTCTCAACTGGTTGATCTCACTAGTGAGTGGTGCCAGATCAACCTGAGGAGTGGCCAGCTTGGTGATCTCAGACATCACCCTTTCAATCAATTGTGCTTCTCTTTCACCCAGCGTATCCTTTATCTTCTGACCAACTGAAGTCATCAACTGCTCTCCAAGTTCAGTCACATTTAGGCCAGGTTTTTCAATCAATTCATTTACCTGCCTTTCAATCTCCCTCAAATCTACTTCAGATGTTCTTACAGTGTTGCCAAGCAAATTGGAGATTGAACTTGTGACCTTGGACTGAGTAAGGTCAAAGGCTTCCTTTAAAGTACCAGCCAGATTGTTGCAGCTAGTGACCAACTCATTTAGCTTGTTAAACACCAAGTCTTCATTCGATGAAAACTTGTTAATCCCCAGATCAACCACTTTAATGTTTGTCAAGTGATCCTTGTGGTATCTGGAGAAGGACTTGGTATTTTTGTCAAGTGTCTTTTGAATCTCCTCCACCCTGGTAAGAAGGTTTTGGAGATCGGCTTGTAAAGAGACAACTTGACTGTCCAGTGACGAAGGAGAAGGTGTCACTGGACCAGCAGCAGTTACTACTGGAGCAACTGGAGGAGGCAAACTAAGAGAAATCTCCCCAGTTGTCATACCAGTAGTTGAAGAAATAATGGGAGTGGTGGTAGAAGAAAGGACTGGAAAAATAATGTGTTGTTCATGCTGAGAATGCTCAGGTGTGAACAACGGCGGCGGTGGGGTTGGCATTTCTCGAACAAGTGAGAATTGCCTAGTTGGTGAAGGAGCCATACGTCTGTTTCCAGACATACAGTTATAAGTTGGGAATGGTATTTCAGTAGGCACATTTTGTTGGGAGGGTGAAAGTGAAATTGATGCATCTGGAAACGAGACTGGAGATGAAGGGTTTTGATCTGGTACAGCAGAATCAAAATTCTCCAAGTCTGTTTCAGTACCTTCTGAATCCGAAGATTCAATAAGGATTTCCTCGTCATTAACATTCATGTCCAGATCCATGAATGTAACTGAGGGCTGACCAGAAAGGTCAGTCTCCAGATGACCTTCCCCAGTTTCTTGGATGGGTGCATCTGTTGGAGGATCAGATACCGAAGTATCTTCACCAGGGATAGATGTGATTGGAGTTGCTTCAGTTATGGTTGCTCTATCCTCAACCACAACATTAGACGAACTGGAGGGTCCCTCATTATTTTGAGATCCGCCCAATTGTCTTTCTGACTCACCTTCAATCGGTGCATCAGTTGAAGCGAATGCCAGTTGCATTCATTCTGGAATCTCGACCTCTCCAGCTTCAGATACCAGAGAGTCTAAATTCCTCAACATATCTGGCGCAGTGTACGGTGAATCTGTACTTAAATATGCTTCTCTGCCCAGAATATGTTTAAATTAGAGAGAGAGAAACCTTGAGATGGGGATACAAACACCCCTTGTGCCCTTCAGCTTTTGTACTAGGCTTCTAAACAGAGTATCTGCAAAGTCCACTCTCAATCCATTCCACAAGCAGTAAGCCATTTCTGCTTGTGAGGAGTTGATCTGGTCAAGACCACCAGAACTCCCACCCATACTCTCCACCAGGTGGATGAAAAAATACCTCCATGAAGGTGTAAGACCCTTCATGGTCATCGCACCCTTCGTCTTCAACACTCTATTCTCCAAGCACTCCTTGTGTCCCATTTCAAGGAGGACTTGGCGAAAATTAATATTTGAGGGTAAGACGACTGGAGATTCACCCTCTCTCCAGTAATTGAGGTGTAAGGCATCCCTCAATACATCAGCGGACAAGGTACACTTGATTGTTCCATCCTTTAATGTGAAACTGATGGAGGAACAATCGGAAGAAAGAGTGGCAGTGTACCAAAACTCACACAAGTAGTTGTGAAACAACTTGCGTGGGTTTAAAGAGAATGAGGGTCCTATTGGAAAATCCTTCAAAAAAATTTGGATTCTACCAATAAGGGTATTGGACCCTTGAGATCCTTGTAAGCTTGCCATCGGATTATTAGGATTGAGTTTGATGACCGAAGCATTACTAGGAGCACCAGATGCCGGTTTGACATCTGGTGAAGGAGCATATGGAACAGTCAAGAGATTTACATCTCTTGAACGAGATCATCTAGGTGCCATTGGAAAATGAATATGAAATTTGGGAATTAGGGTTCTTGATTTGTGAAGCAGAGAGAGAAATGAAGCAATTTTGATGATTGGGAAGTAAATGAAAGAATGTAGAAGGAAGTAAATGAGTTCGGAGTAAATAAGGGTATTTATAAGGGATTCATGATCCCAATGAAATTCAAAAAAATTATATTTTATTGAACAAAATCCATTTTGTAGATATTTTCACAATGTAAGTTTGAATTTTGAAATAAAACTATAATTTGCCATGTCAACATTAAATGCTACCATGTCAGCATTAAATGCTACGACGGCTTATCTTACCCACGCGCCCACTCACTTTTTATTTTCCCAATACAAACAGTTGTCAAGTACTAAAATGGCTTTAAACACGTCAGATCACGATACCAAGTGGTTTAAAACACTCGAGTACCATCACGTGTCACAAATATTGACCAAGTATTTCTAACGTTATAAAAACAAGACAAGACTGAACCTGGTTACTGGAGGGATCAGTCCAGTGCCAGTTTCCAACTGAAGAGTTCTCCAGTTGCCATTTCAAACAAAAAAAAATTTTAGTCAGAAAATTATTTTGAGTCTTTCCCCCTAAAATGATGATCCAGAAATCAATTAGTGCCAGGATAGTATCACAAAGGCGTTCGATAGCCTGGCGAGCAAAGATTATCTGGACCTCCTCAACTGGATAACTTTATCAGTGTCACTGACGCGTTCAATAACAAAGAAATCTCCAGTTTTAAGGATTTAACATTCCCACTTCGCTGATGAGATGTTTAAAGGTTTTCTCATCGAGAGGTTTTGTAAAAACATCAGCTAACTGTTTGTCAGTGGGGATGAAATAAATTTCAATGTCTCCTTTCATAACATGATCACGAATAAAATGATACCTGATGTCAATATGCTTTGTTTTGGAGTGCATCACTGGGTTGTGAGATATAGCAATAGCACTGGTGTTGTCACAAAAGATTGGGGTCCTTGTATACTTTTGACCATAATCTAGTAACTGGTTCTTGATCCAGAGAATCTGGGCACAGCAACTGGCCGCAGAAATGTACTCTGCCTCAGCAGTGGACATAGAGACAGAAGTCTGCTTCTTGCTGGTCCAACTTACCAGTTTTCCTCCAAGGAAATGACAACCACCAGTTGTTGATTTTCTATCGATCTTACAACCTGCATGATCTGAATCTGAATAACCCATTAGATCTAATCCTGAGCCTTTGGGGTACCAATGACCAAGATTAGGACACCCTTTCAGGTATCTAAAGATACGCTTTACAGCGTGTAAGTGTGATTCTTTAGGGTTAGCCTGAAACCTGGCACATAAACATGTTGCAAACATTATATCTGGTCGACTGGCAGTTAAATACATCAGTGAGCCAACCATACCACGATAGTCAGTTATGTTCACTGGTTTGCCAGTTGGGTCAGAGTCCAAATTTAATGATGCTGCAATAGGTGTGTTTTTCGATGGGATTGAATCATATTTGTATTTTCTTAACAAATCTCTGACATATTTTCCTTGGTTTATGAAAATTCCATTTTCAGTTTGCTTAATCTGAAGACCTAAGAAAAATGTTAATTCACCCATTAAACTCATCTCATACTCAGATGACATGACTTTAGAAAACTTTTTACACATTGCATCATCAGTTGAACCAAATATAATGTCATCAACATAAATTTGTACCAATAAGATATTACCTCTTTCTTTCAAGATAAATAAGGTATTATCTATTGCACCTCTTTGAAAGCCATTTTTAAGAAGATGTTTAGTTAAAGTATCATACCAGGCTCTTGGGGCTTGTCTTAGAGCATACAAAGCTTTGTTCAGTCTATAAACCCAATGAGGATGCTTCTCATCGATGAAACCTGGAGTCTGCTTAACATATACTTCTTCTTCCAATGTTCCATTAAGGAACGCACTTTTGACATCCATCTGGAAGACCTTGAACTCAGATGGGCTGCATAAGCAAGAAATATTCTGATGGCTTCAAGTCTTGCAACTGGAGCAAAAGTTTCATCAAAGTCAACGCCCTCTGCTTGACAATAACCCTGGGCAACTAATCTGGCCCTGTTTCTTACAACATGGCCATCTTCATCCATCTTGTTTCGGTAGACCCATCTTGTACCAATAGGTTCTTTCTTTAACCCTGGTGGACAAGGAACAAGCTCCCAAATATTGTTCCTTTCAAACTGGACGAGCTCTTCTTGCATAGCTTCCACCCAGCTTGGGTCTGCCATAGCCTCGTCAATCTTCTTCGGCTCAATTAGAGATAAGAAGGTGACGTTTAAGCATTGCTCACTGGTGGCTCTTCTAGTCTGAACCCCACTATTTGGATCTCCCACAATCTGTTCAATTGGATGTGCTCGAGTCCATCTAGTGTAATGACTAGGCTGGTGTAACACAATATCAGTGCAAGTCACCTGGCGATCTTCTTCAGTTGCAATAGCTTCTGGAGAAGGATCAGTCCAAACTACTTCTACATCCTCATCAGAGTCAATGAGGTCACGATTTGCATCATGAAATTCTTCATTCAAAGGCATTTCTTGAAGAACTGGAGAAGTTGGAGTTTGAACTGGTGCTGATATTAGAGTGGCACGTACATCAGATCCAACCACCAATTCTTGTGGTAAGTTGAAATTGATGGAGGGATAGAATGATGTGTCACTGGAGGTGTTCTTCTTCTTAACTGGTTCCAATTTGTTGTAACTGGAAACATCCTTTGGTGAAACAACTGACGGATGAACTTGGTCAGTTTCACCAAAATTGATTGGAACGATTGGAGTAATATCAAGGTTTGGTCTCTTGTTGATTGCTTCAGTTGATTCATCGAATGTGACATGAATTGTCTCATGAACCTTTTGGAGTCTATAATTATAAACTATAAAGGCCTTTCGAATATCTGAATAACCTAAAAATACCCCTTCATCAGCTTTTGCATCAAACTTTCCAAGCTGACTGGAATCGTTTAAGATATAAACTGGACAACCAAATACATGAAAGTATCCAATATTTGGTTTACGATTCCTGATTACTTCATAGGCAGTCTTCTTATGTCTCTTGATGTAGACTGACCGGTTTTGGGTGTGACAAGCAGTTGCAACTGCTTCAGCCCAAAAACTGGTGGGAAGACCTGATTCAGATAGCATACTTCTGGCGGCTTCTATCAGTGTACGATTCTTTCTTTCCACAACTCCATTCTGCTCTGGAGAGTGTGCTGATGAGAAGTTTTGAGAGATGCCAGTGCCATTGCAAAATGTTTCTAGTACCTTATTTTGAAATTCAGTACCATTATCACTTCGCAACTGACAAACTTTTCGAGTATACTTGAGCTCAATTCTTTTGATGAGAGAGATGATTTCAGCAGGTGCATCACTTTTGGATCTGATGAATACCACCCAGCAGTATCTGGTGAATTCATCAACCACAACTAGAGTGTACTTCTTTCCAGCTCTAGTTTGAACATTCACTGGACCAAAGAGATCCATATGTAGCATGTGAAGAGGTTCAGTGATGCTAAAATTTTACCTAGTTTTGAAACTGGCCCTTTTCTGCTTGCCCATCTCACACCCTGGACATGACTTTTCTTTATTAAAAGAAATTTGAGGTATCCCATCAACCAGTTGTTTGAGAGACAACTTGTTAATATTTTTAAAATTAAGATGGGATAATCTTTTATGCCATAGCCAGTTGGTGTCCTCATCAGCCTTGGTATAGAAGCATTGCTCTTTTGGAGCTGGTTCCATATCCATGATGTATACATTACCTTTTCTTGGTGCAACCATCACCACTTTCCAATCCTTGTTAAATATGGTGCCTTGAGCAATATCGAACAAAACTCTGAAGCCATCATCACAAAGTTGGCTGACACTGATCAGGTTGTATTTCAAACCATTCACAAATGCAACTCTTTTGAATTAGACTTGTACATTATTGAGCACACCATATCCTTCAGTCTTTCCAGATTGATCATTACCAAACGTCACTGTCGGTCCATCTTGGACAGTGAACTCTTCAAGCAGGGGCTTACATCCGGTCATAGTCCGGCCAGCAGCGCTTTTCAGATACCAGATATTCTTCTTTCGATCTCCCTGCACACCCACACAAATCATTAGTTATTTTTGTGAACCCATATTTTCTTGATGGGTTCACTGGACTTCTCTACAGAAGTCACAGTTGACAGTTGTGGTGTTGAACTGGAGGCTACATCTGGAGCATTTTCACTAGCTCCAGGTGCAGGAGTAAAAACGATTGGTACTAGATACTTACTCCCCTTATTTTTACCAGATTTAGTTCCAGATGGAACATTCTTTTGATTAGGTTTTGAAGGGAGTTGTTTAATATTTTGTTTGAAAACTGGAGGTAATGAACCTCCTTCCAGATTTTTAATCCGGGCAGTAGAACTCTGAACCTGTCGAGACAAAAGTTGGAGTTGACTTTCCAGATTAACCAAAATATTATTTTCATCAGGCAGCTGAACCTTGGACCTTGGTTCAGCTGGAGTTTTAGTCTGTCGGGTCTTGGGCACCTTAGACTTTTGAGGTAAAGGCTTGTTACCAGTGGCCTTTTTGACTGGAGCTTTAGCCTGTTTGGCTCCAGGTTTAACCTCAATGGGGGTGGTCTCAAAGGGTTCAATTTCAACAGCTTCAGGTTGATCATAAGGTGTTTCAACCGTGACAGCTGGAGGCAATGCATGAAGATCTGGTATGAGAGCTGCCATCTCCAGATCTCCAGATTTCCATGCATTCTTCTGGACATCGATAGTTCTTGAAAATGCATCATAGTTTTTGCCAGATGCTTTTACCCGTGACTTGATAATCTTTTGTTCTTTTTCAAGATCAGAAAATAATTTTTGATTATCAAGTTCCAAAGCCTCAATTTTTAAAACTGACTCCTTGAGAGCCAACTGGACACTTTGTAAATCATTCAGTTGTGGTTTAACATTGTTCAGTTCAATTAAGATAGTGTCAAGATATCTTTCACTATCTGCTCTTACAGTTTCCACAAAAGCTAAATCACCACTTAATGATTCAGCCAGGTCCAGTTTCAGTTCAGGGTCAACTTGGTGGTCATAATCACATACCTTTTTCAAGATGATGTCCACCCATCTTCCAGTGATGACATCTTCTTTTGCCACATGCTGCTGTTGATCTTCCAAGGCCATGAAACACATGTCCATTTCCTCTTCTTCATCAGCTGATGAGTCATCAGAGTACTCCCATTTTCCCTCAGTTTGTGCCATTAAGCACTGATCCTTTTCCTTTTCCATGGATAGGAGGGCAATCTGGGCCTTAAGCTTCTTGTATTTAGCTTTGTAGCTATCATCAGGCCGATTGAAATTAGGGACAGGGGGGCCAGTTTGGTTGTTCAACTGACTAGATCTGCATTCCTTCATAAAGTGACCTTTCTTACCACACTTATAGCAGGTAAGATTGGTTTTATCCAGAGAGCTGGAGCTGGAAGCATTGTTTGGGCCATTAAATCTTTTAGATTTATGCTTAAACCTGTTAAAGGTTTTAGCAATCATGGCTACCAGATCATCATCGTCAGTTTCATCACAACCATCACTGATTTCAGTGGTCAGGCCAGAGTTCAAGAAACTGTTTAACATCTTTTTCATTGAGTGTGCCTGGACACTCTCTGCAGACATTAAGGCAGCACAAGGTCGCTCAGGTACACTAGCAACCTTGGAACTCTGGGCATGGTTCATGGCATCTAGCTCAGCCACCAGTCTTGCAGCATTATTATCTTCAGTGAATCTGAAGGCTCCATAGAGCGATGCAAGAGTATGGCTGTGCAAGGTTTTACCTTGTCTCAAGACAAGAACCATGTTTTCCCATTTGGATGGAAGAATATCACAAAACTTCTCAAGAAGAATATCCTTATCCTTCTCTACACCCAAGCCTCTCAGCTGATTAATGAGGCTAGAAAATCTGGTGTATGTACCAGTTAGACTTTCATTGGGCAAGGCAAAGAAGGATTCATACTTCTTGTTCAAGGCAACTTTATAGCCTTCTGCTCTGATACAACTTGTAAGTCCCAACTCAATAGATGGTACTACTGAAGACACCTCTATGTCGATGGTGGAGTTACTTTGCAATATATGCACTGAACTGGAGACGACCAGTTGCAGTGTGTATATACCAAGTTCTAGATAGATTACCTATTTAATAGACAATAAGTAAAGAACAATGCAATAATACAAAATACTTGTAAAATAAATTGATGAGACAATATGTAATTTTCAAGTGTAATTTACTTATTGATGTTAAATAAATTACAAGGTTGTTGCGGAACCAAGATAATACAAGAATGTAAATATCCTAACAACCTATGAACTACAATTGATCTACACTCGGAATTTCTCTAAACAATCGAAACACTTAAAGTTGTGAAATGTTCCTTTTTACGATTGAGAGAATATTGCACAAGTTCACCAAGAATATTGCAGGTATGCAAAGTGTGAAGTGTTTTCACTATGTGATTTCACTTGAATATTCTTGTTGTGCAATGACTTTTATTTATAGGCAAAGTTAACATTGGGATGTTAACTTTGGTCGTACAAATATGGTTGAGAGCATTTAAGGAATAACATTTAATTCCTTAAAAAGCAGTATAAAGTTGCAGGATAAAGCAACTTTATTCAACCAGCTTTATGTACCTTTTATTACTTAAATAATAAGATAAGTCTTATTATCCAGGTAAAAGGACATAAAGCACAAAAGTCAATTCCTCGTAATCAGTGTAAAGCTTTGTAAGAGCTTTCCACTGAAGGTCTCCAGTTTGTAACTGACTAGAATGTCAACTGGGCTTCGCTGCCATTACCATTCTCTATCTTCCATTTGTTGTCTTCGACTTCAACTGGAAGGATTCTTCAACTGGTCAGTTCTCAACTGGAGGAAGTCTTCAGTTGCGTTGACTGTACGGTGCAACTGGACTTCAATATATTTCTGGACAAATCTTCTGGGTCTCCAGTTCACTGGACAGTTTCACTGGGTCTCCAGGTGCAACTGGAGACTGGCCAGTTTACCAGTAAACTGGTCCTAACACTTTGCCTCAGACCAATCCCCTACCTAAGCCTAGAACTGGAAAGGCTAAGGTATCATCTGATGAAAATGTTTTGTCAAAGTTAGAGAGCCAGATTAAACTACTGACTCGTCAATTTCAAAGTTTTATTGCAAGATTAAACTTTATTGAGGGTACTTCATCTGGCCCTAGACAAAATACAAAACCTTTTGCAAAGAAAGATAAATCTATTTCTCCAGTTGAGAAAAAGAAAAAGGTTTCAAAACTATCAACCCAGTGGTCTTTTCAACTAAGACCACTGTTGAAGAAAGTGAACTAAACCAGATTGTCCCAGGGACCTATAAGGGAGGGTCCAGTGAACCCATCAGTCGATGGGTTCCCAAATCTAACTGATAATATCTGGTGGATGTGCAGGGCGATTGTAAGAAATATATCTGGTATCTTGACAGTGCAGCTGGCAAGACGATGACCGGATGTAAAACCCTGCTGGAGGAGTTCACCATTTCTGATGGACCCTCCATTACTTTTGGAAATGATGGTTGTGGAAAGACTGAGGGATACGGTGTTCTGAACAATGGACAAGTCAAGTTCAGACGTGTTGCATTTGTGAATGGTTTGAAATATAACCTGATCAGTGTAAGCCAACTGTGTGATGATGGCTATCAAGTTCTATTCAATATTGCTCAGGGTATCGTATTCAACAAGGACTGGAAGGTAGTGTTGATTGCTCCCTGAAAAGGGAATGTGTACGTGATGGATATGGAAAGCTCTCCTTCTAAGCAGTGTTTCTATACTCAAGCTGACGAAGACACAAACTGGTTATGGCATAAAAGGTTATCCCATTTAAATTTCAAGAATATTAATAAGTTGTCCAGAAAACAACTTGCAGATGGGATACCTTCAGTTTCCTTCAAAAAGGAAAGGCCATGTCCAGGATGTGAGATGGGAAAGCAAAAACGTACCAGTTTCAAGACCAGACAGAATTTCAGCATATCTGAACCTGTTCAGAAAAAGAAACGCTCCAGTGGTACTCCATTCTATCCTTCCATTATTTTCAAACTACCCTCTGAAATTAATATTGGATCAGATGTTCGTACTACTCCCCCAGTAACTCCAATTGTCTTCTGTGAATCTGAACCTATCAACTACAATAAAAAAGATTCAGAAGACACAGTTTCCAGTCATCCTGATCTGGAACCTGTTCAGAAAAAGAAACGCTCCAGTGGTACTCCATTCTATCCTTCCATTATTTTCAAACTACCCTCTGAAATTAATATTGGATCAGATGTTCGTACTACTCCCCCAGTAACTCCAATTGTCTTCTGTGAATCTGAACCTATCAACTACAATAAAAAAGATTCAGAAGACACAGTTTCCAGTCATCCTGATCTGGAACCTGTTCAGAAAAAGAAACGCTCCAGTGGTACTCCATTCTATCCTTCCATTATTTTCAAACTACCCTCTGAAATTAATATTGGATCAGATGTTCGTACTACTCCCCCAGTAACTCCAATTGTCTTCTGTGAATCTGAACCTATCAACTACAATAAAAAAGATTCAGAAGACACAGTTTCCAGTCATCCTGATCTGGAACCTGTTCAGAAAAAGAAACGCTCCAGTGGTACTCCATTCTATCCTTCCATTATTTTCAAACTACCCTCTGAAATTAATATTGGATCAGATGTTCGTACTACTCCCCCAGTAACTCCAATTGTCTTCTGTGAATCTGAACCTATCAACTACAATAAAAAAGATTCAGAAGACACAGTTTCCAGTCATCCTGATCTGGAACCTGTTCAGAAAAAGAAACGCTCCAGTGGTACTCCATTCTATCCTTCCATTATTTTCAAACTACCCTCTGAAATTAATATTGGATCAGATGTTCGTACTACTCCCCCAGTAACTCCAATTGTCTTCTGTGAATCTGAACCTATCAACTACAATAAAAAAGATTCAGAAGACACAGTTTCCAGTCATCCTGATCTGGAACCTGTTCAGAAAAAGAAACGCTCCAGTGGTACTCCATTCTATCCTTCCATTATTTTCAAACTACCCTCTGAAATTAATATTGGATCAGATGTTCGTACTACTCCCCCAGTAACTCCAATTGTCTTCTGTGAATCTGAACCTATCAACTACAATAAAAAAGATTCAGAAGACACAGTTTCCAGTCATCCTGATCTGGAACCTGTTCAGAAAAAGAAACGCTCCAGTGGTACTCCATTCTATCCTTCCATTATTTTCAAACTACCCTCTGAAATTAATATTGGATCAGATGTTCGTACTACTCCCCCAGTAACTCCAATTGTCTTCTGTGAATCTGAACCTATCAACTACAATAAAAAAGATTCAGAAGACACAGTTTCCAGTCATCCTGATCTGGAACCTGTTCAGAAAAAGAAACGCTCCAGTGGTACTCCATTCTATCCTTCCATTATTTTCAAACTACCCTCTGAAATTAATATTGGATCAGATGTTCGTACTACTCCCCCAGTATCAGTATCAGTTGAAAATATACCAGAAATGTCTTCATATGAAGAATTCTATACTGAACCAGTACTTCAAGAAATACCTTCAAATGAGGAATTTCATGATGCAAATCGTGATTTAAATGAATCAGATGAAGATGCTGAAGTAGTCTGGGAAGATCCTCCTCCTGAAGCAACACCAGAGGAGACTCAACTGAATCCCTGCACTGGTATTGTTGTCAGTAACAATCCTGGTCAGTACTCCAGATGGACAAAAGCTCATCCTATTGATCAGATCATAGGTGACTCCAGTAGAGGAGTTCAGACCAGAAGAGCCTCCAGTGATCAATGCTTATATGTCAGTTTCTTATCACTGAATGGAACAAGAATTCCAGAATGCAACTCTGGAGTCATTCTGTACTGACACTGGCATCTCCCAGAATTTCTCATCAGCCCGCTCTCTAGAACAGAATGGAGTGGTGGAAAGGAAGAATCGAACGCTGATAGAAGCTGCCAGGAGTATGCTTGCTGAATCTGGTCTGTCTACCAGTTTCTGGGCTGAAGCAATTGCTACTGCTTGCCACACCCAGAACCGGTCAGTGTATGTGAAGCGACACAAAAAGATAGCCTACGAAGTCTTAAGAAATAGAAAACCAAATATTGGTTATTTTCACGTTTTTGGATGTCCAGTTTACATCCTGAACGACTCCAGTCAGTTAGGAAAATTCGATGCCAAAGTTGATGAAGGGTATTTCTTAGGTTATTCAGCCATTCGCAAGGCCTTCAGAGTCTACAACAAGAGACTGGAGAAGGTCCATGAGTCAATTCATGTCACATTTGATGAATCATTTGCTCCAGTGGCTAGACTTGAAGCGATCAGAATATTTTTAGCATTCGCTGCTTATCATTAGTTCAAGGTCTACCAGATGGATGTAAAGAGTGCTTTCTTGAATAGAAAGCTTGAAGAAGAAGTTTATGTCAGACAACCACCAGGTTTCGTTGATGAAAAGCATCCACATTGGGTATATCGTCTGGACAAAGCGCTTTATGGCCTCAGACAAGCCCCACGTGCCTGGTATGACACTCTGACTAAACATTTATTGAAAAATGGTTTCAAAAGAGGTGCAATTGACAATACCTTATTTATTCTTCATGAAAAAGGTAATCTGTTAATGGTACAAATTTATGTTGATGATATTATTTTTGGGTCTACTGATGAAAACATGTGCAAGAAATTTTCAAAAATAATGTCAACTGAATATGAAATGAGTTTGATGGGTGAATTAACATTTTTTCTAGGACTCCAGATTAAACAGACCAGAGATGGTATTTTTATTAATCAAGAAAAATATGTTAGAGATCTTTTAAAGAAATTTGATATGAACTCTTCACCATCTAAACCAACTCCAATTTCTGCACCACTAACACTGGACTCTGATCCAGATGGTAAACCAGTGAACACCACTGTCTACAGAGGCATGGTTGGTTCACTGATGTATTTAACTGCCAGTAGACCAGATATTATGTTTTCAACATGTTTATGTGCCAGATATCAGTCTAATCCAAAGGAATCTCATATGCTTGCTGTAAAGCGCATACTGAAGTACCTTAAGGGTGTCCCCAGTTTGGGTCTTTGGTATCCCAAAGGCTCAGGCATGGATCTAATGGGTTATTCAGATTCAGATCATGCAGGTTGTAAGATAGACAGGAAATCCACTACTGGTGGATGTCATTTCCTTGGTGGCAAACTGGTCAGCTGGACTAGTAAGAAGCAAACTTTAGTTTCATTGTCCACTGCTGAAGCTGAATACGTATCTGCGGCCAGTTGCTGTGCTCAGATACTCTGGATGAAGAACCAGTTTGAGGTGACTTTTTGTCTCCTTGTAAATGTGTCCCTCTCATTTGTCTGTATTAGTTGACGTGCATGTTTGAGGTGACTTTTTGTCTCCTTGTAAATGTGTCCCTCTCATTTGTCTGTATTAGTTGACGTGCATGTTTGAGGTGACTTTTTGTCTCCTTGTAAATGTGTCCCTCTCATTTGTCTGTATTAGTTGACGTGCATGTTTGAGGTGACTTTTTGTCTCCTTGTAAATGTGTCCCTCTCATTTGTCTGTATTAGTTGACGTGCATGTTTGAGGTGACTTTTTGTCTCCTTGTAAATGTGTCCCTCTCATTTGTCTGTATTAGTTGACGTGCATGTTTGAGGTGACTTTTTGTCTCCTTGTAAATGTGTCCCTCTCATTTGTCTGTATTAGTTGACGTGCATGTTTGAGGTGACTTTTTGTCTCCTTGTAAATGTGTCCCTCTCATTTGTCTGTATTAGTTGACGTGCATGTTTGAGGTGACTTTTTGTCTCCTTGTAAATGTGTCCCTCTCATTTGTCTGTATTAGTTGACGTGCATGTTTGAGGTGACTTTTTGTCTCCTTGTAAATGTGTCCCTCTCATTTGTCTGTATTAGTTGACGTGCATGTTTGAGGTGACTTTTTGTCTCCTTGTAAATGTGTCCCTCTCATTTGTCTGTATTAGTTGACGTGCATGTTTGAGGTACTTTTGTCTCCTTGTAAATGTGTCCCTCTCACTGGTTAGATAGGTTGAAGTGCATGTTTGAGGTGACTTTTTGTCTCCTTGTAAATGTGTCCCTCTCATTTGTCTGTATTAGTTGACGTGCATGTTTGAGGTGACTTTTTGTCTCCTTGTAAATGTGTCCCTCTCATTTGTTTGTATTAGGTTGAAGTGCATGTTTGAGGTGACTTTTTGTCTCCTTGTAAATGTGTCCCTCTCATTTGTCTGTATTAGTTGACGTGCATGTTTGAGGTGACTTTTTGTCTCCTTGTAAATGTGTCCCTCTCATTTGTCTGTATTAGTTGACGTGCATGTTTGAGGTGACTTTTTGTCTCCTTGTAAATGTGTCCCTCTCATTTGTCTGTATTAGTTGACGTGCATGTTTGAGGTGACTTTTTGTCTCCTTGTAAATGTGTCCCTCTCATTTGTCTGTATTAGTTGACGTGCATGTTTGAGGTGACTTTTTGTCTCCTTGTAAATGTGTCCCTCTCATTTGTTTGTATTAGGTTGAAGTGCATGTTTGAGGTGACTTTTTGTCTCCTTGTAAATGTGTCCCTCTCATTTGTCTGTATTAGTTGACGTGCATGTTTGAGGTGACTTTTTGTCTCCTTGTAAATGTGTCCCTCTCATTTGTCTGTATTAGTTGACGTGCATGTTTGAGGTGACTTTTTGTCTCCTTGTAAATGTGTCCCTCTCATTTGTCTGTATTAGTTGACGTGCATGTTTGAGGTGACTTTTTGTCTCCTTGTAAATGTGTCCCTCTCATTTGTCTGTATTAGTTGACGTGCATGTTTGAGGTGACTTTTTGTCTCCTTGTAAATGTGTCCCTCTCATTTGTTTGTATTAGGTTGAAGTGCATGTTTGAGGTGACTTTTTGTCTCCTTGTAAATGTGTCCCTCTCATTTGTCTGTATTAGTTGACGTGCATGTTTGAGGTGACTTTTTGTCTCCTTGTAAATGTGTCCCTCTCATTTGTCTGTATTAGTTGACGTGCATGTTTGAGGTGACTTTTTGTCTCCTTGTAAATGTGTCCCTCTCATTTGTCTGTATTAGTTGACGTGCATGTTTGAGGTGACTTTTTGTCTCCTTGTAAATGTGTCCCTCTCATTTGTCTGTATTAGTTGACGTGCATGTTTGAGGTGACTTTTTGTCTCCTTGTAAATGTGTCCCTCTCATTTGTTTGTATTAGGTTGAAGTGCATGTTTGAGGTGACTTTTTGTCTCCTTGTAAATGTGTCCCTCTCATTTGTCTGTATTAGTTGACGTGCATGTTTGAGGTGACTTTTTGTCTCCTTGTAAATGTGTCCCTCTCATTTGTCTGTATTAGTTGACGTGCATGTTTGAGGTGACTTTTTGTCTCCTTGTAAATGTGTCCCTCTCATTTGTCTGTATTAGTTGACGTGCATGTTTGAGGTGACTTTTTGTCTCCTTGTAAATGTGTCCCTCTCATTTGTCTGTATTAGTTGACGTGCATGTTTGAGGTGACTTTTTGTCTCCTTGTAAATGTGTCCCTCTCATTTGTTTGTATTAGGTTGAAGTGCATGTTTGAGGTGACTTTTTGTCTCCTTGTAAATGTGTCCCTCTCATTTGTCTGTATTAGTTGACGTGCATGTTTGAGGTGACTTTTTGTCTCCTTGTAAATGTGTCCCTCTCATTTGTCTGTATTAGTTGACGTGCATGTTTGAGGTGACTTTTTGTCTCCTTGTAAATGTGTCCCTCTCATTTGTCTGTATTAGTTGACGTGCATGTTTGAGGTGACTTTTTGTCTCCTTGTAAATGTGTCCCTCTCATTTGTCTGTATTAGTTGACGTGCATGTTTGAGGTGACTTTTTGTCTCCTTGTAAATGTGTCCCTCTCATTTGTTTGTATTAGGTTGAAGTGCATGTTTGAGGTGACTTTTTGTCTCCTTGTAAATGTGTCCCTCTCATTTGTCTGTATTAGTTGACGTGCATGTTTGAGGTGACTTTTTGTCTCCTTGTAAATGTGTCCCTCTCATTTGTCTGTATTAGTTGACGTGCATGTTTGAGGTGACTTTTTGTCTCCTTGTAAATGTGTCCCTCTCATTTGTCTGTATTAGTTGACGTGCATGTTTGAGGTGACTTTTTGTCTCCTTGTAAATGTGTCCCTCTCATTTGTCTGTATTAGTTGACGTGCATGTTTGAGGTGACTTTTTGTCTCCTTGTAAATGTGTCCCTCTCATTTGTTTGTATTAGGTTGAAGTGCATGTTTGAGGTGACTTTTTGTCTCCTTGTAAATGTGTCCCTCTCATTTGTCTGTATTAGTTGACGTGCATGTTTGAGGTACTTTCTCTTGTAAATGTGTCCCTCTCACTGGTTAGATAGGTTGAAGTGCATGTTTGAGGTGACTTTTTGTCTCCTTGTAAATGTGTCCCTCTCACTGGTTAGATAGGTTGAAGTGCATGTTTGAGGTGACTTTTTGTCTCCTTGTAAATGTGTCCCTCTCATTTGTCTGTATTAGTTGACGTGCATGTTTGAGGTTACCAGTCTCTTTCAAATGGTTTTCACTGGTGCTTTACTGGAGTGTCCCTCCAGTGTACCATCAGTGCATGCTTCACTGGACTAATCCACCAGTGATACTGGAGTGTCCCGTCAACCTCCAGATGCACTAAAATGAGTCATAATATTTTTTTAAAATACTTGGTCATTATGCGTGCCACGTGTGTAAAATCTTTTGAAAAGATATTTATCTTGATATTTATCTTATTATCCTACGTGGCATGTAAATTTTTCAAAGAAATAATGGTAATTTTACTTTGGGAAGACAAAAAGTGCAACTTGTGACTGTTTGTGGGCTGTAAACTGTCACACATTTATGTGTGATGTAATTAATGCGGATCTCAGAACCCGATCAAAAATTATATTTGATTATTTCAAATTAACCGTTTGAGTTCCACATTCTCTCTCCTATATATACCCACTTTCAATTTCATTTGCATTTACTTCGAACATATTTACTCCCAAATCCTTCAAAATTCCTTCATTTATTTCCTCATTCTTCATTAACTCCCATTCAATTTCCAATCATATATCTCTCATATTTACTTCAATTCATTAAATCTTCATCATAAACCCTAAATTCTTCAATTTCATCTTCATTTATCCATCATATTCAATGGCACCAAGACAATCCAATTCACCTAAAAATCTGCTCGCCGCTGAATATGCTCCTGTTCCAAATGTTATAAAAGCACCTCATATCTCATTAGAGGCAAAAGCTATAAGGATCAATATGAATAACTGGATGGCAAAACTCTCACTTTCCAGTGTTCATAATGCCCGTTCCATTATTGGGAGATTAAATACATTTTTTCTCTCATGCCCTCTGTATGGTGCATTAACCCTAAATCCAGGGAGGATGTACCACGATTATCTATGTGAATTCTGGTACTCTGCAATTTATAATGATGAAACTTCATCAATTACTTATACTCTCAAGGGAGGTACCAGATCCTTGGGTTTCTCTGTTAGTTTACTCAGGTCTGTTCTACAGTTGAATTATTTTGAACAAAATGAGTTGCCCATTGAACTTCCCTCTGGTATCAATACAAGGGAAGTGTGCAGACTGATGGGGCACACAGATATTGTGGATGAGCATGGCCAGCTATCCAGAAAGGGAACAGTCTACATGAGCAGACTGTCAGACTCATGGAGATTTTTCTTCACGCATATTGTTGAATGTTTGGGAGGCAGTTCTGGAGGGTTGGACCAGATAAATCAAACTCATCTCCAGATTGCCTACTGCCTCTGGTTTGGACTCAGAGTGGATTTCGCTCAGATCCTATTTGATGATCTGGTAGAGCGTCTTAAGGTGAAAGGAAGAAAAGCTTTTGTTCCATATATACGTTTTCTTTCACTGATGTTTAAAAGAGCTCTTGGAGACCAGTACGATTATGAAACTACTCACTTGCCACCACCACCACCACTTACCGCCACCGGTGCACCGCCAATACCTATCACCACCACCACCACCTACCACCACCACCGCCAGTCACCACTTGCCGCCGCCACCACCACCACCACCACC
>CM067168.1:127364309-127391809 GCA_034093135.1 Erigeron breviscapus | reverse complement strand
TCATCCCAGGTTATTTCTGACTTCAAGTCTTTATTATCAAATAATCTAGCTTCAGAAATGAATGTTTTTGCTGGGAATGAGAAGCTTGTTTTTGAGAAGCTGGATGAACTGGTACTGGCCACCAATAACAATTCTGAAAATATAAAAGTGGCAGTCCAGGGATTAGAAGAAAGGCTAGTCAGTTCTGTTCAGACTGCAGTGGAAAGTAAAATTGTACAACCACTGGCAGGTCTGACAGATGAGGTTAAGAAAATGGTTACCAGGGTGAGTTCATTGGAGAGTAGGCCATCACTTGATCAGAATGCAGTTGTTAGCACCATCAGTGATGAGGTTGCTAAGAAGTTCAGACTTAGTATGTTGAAAGAAATATCTGAAGAAATTTCTGGGTCTGTTCTTCGAACTATTCAAGATGGGTTGTTACCCCAAGTGGAAAAGATGATAGAAAAAGAATTGCCAAAACACTTGCCTCAAGAACTCGAAATTGTCAAAAAGGAAGTGCAGGCACTCAGAAAAATTGTGAATGATACAACTCCATTGGCTGGAAGAACGTTTGGTGAACTGGACAGACATATGCTCGAACAGTTATGGAATGATCTCAAGTCAAGAACTGGTGATCATTCCAAGGGGGAAAAGTCGTCTGATGTTCAAGAAGGTTTGGTTAGGAAGAAGAAAGAAGTGGTTACCAGTGCTATTGAAAAAGCCTTTGCTACTGAAAGCATCGTGCAACGAAAACAAGTGACTGGTACTGATACCAGTGCACAATTAGCACAAAGGGCACTTGGCACTGAAGCCATTGTGCAGAGTGAAGAGGCTGCTGGTACTGATACCAGTGCACAATTAGCACAAAGGGCACTTGGCACTGAAGCCATTGCACAGGTTGAAGAGGCTGCTGGTACTGATACCAGTGCACAATTAGCACAAAGGGCACTTGGCACTGAAGCCATTGTGCAGAGTGAAGAGGCTGCTGGTACTGATACCAGTGAGCCCAGTTTGAATCCTTCCCAGATATACCAACAACTCTGAAGTCTGTAAAAGGAAAAGAACAAATGGTATCTGGAGAAGAAAGTGATACTGCTGGAAGGTCATCAGAATTTCCCACTCCTGATGAAGACACCTCGAAAAGACTTGAACAAGAATGCATAATGATAGAAATCTTCAAGAGAAATCAAAAAGATGAACTGCTGGCCCATCATAGGGAGATGGCAATCATGGGGACTCTGGATTCATATAATGCTGGAAGGTCATCAGAATTTCCCACTCCTGATGAAGACACCTCGAAAAGACTTGAACAAGAATGCATAATGATAGAAATCTTCAAGAGAAATCAAAAAGATGAACTGCTGGCCCATCATAGGGAGATGGCAATCATGGGGACTCTGGATTCATATAATGCTGGCAGGTTGGGCATAAATATTGATGTTTACAAAAAGATGAAGGAAGACCCCAGAGTTCATCAATGTCTGAATGCATTGGATGATGTTCATATTCGTTCCAGGTATGCTGAAGAAGAACAAATTTATGATTCAATGATTTATAGTGTCAGTGTACCTGAACTGATCAGACAAAGGAAGGAGGAACTGGTGAACCTCCAGAGGAAAATAAGGAAAAATGCTGGTGCTCTGGAGATAGAGTACAGGAAAAAGATCAAAGGCTTGCCTAAACTTACTGCCAAACAGATCAAAGCAATAAAAGATGCAGATATAAGCACGTTCATTCCTCTGGATACTTCTCTCAAAATTAATCGTGTACAACTCCAGTCTGCCATGGAACAGCAGAGAGTATCAAAGGAAACTGAACATATGGTCCAGATGGCTAAGCAGAAAGCTAAGTATGATGAAATGTTGAAATTCAGGGCTGATACCAGAAGGATCACAAGTGCTGAAATCAAACTCGCTGAAAATCATCAAGGCATGACCAGATTTAATATAAAGTTGACCAGAGAGGGTAACTTTACAGATGAAAGGAAAAATGCATCAGTCCAAGCTTTTGGATGGACTGAACTGAAGGAGATAGGATTAACTTTCAAAGGTAAAACTGATTTGTCTTCTGATGTAAAGGCATTTATGAAGAGGATTGAAAAGGTTTGGATAAGAATTCAACAGATGGAAGCTGTTCTAGGTATGAGACCACCAGTGTCTGTTCCATCCTCTCCATCACCAAAGAGAAAGGCTTCTGAAGATGTTCCAGGACAGACATCGAAGAGAAGAGCCTATCTCTTATATCATTTACTTGTTGTTTGTATTTAATTTCTCAAAATTGTAACTTATTTTATGTTGATGGCTGTAAATATAGTTGCATATTTTGATTCATAAAGTAAATGATCAGATTTAGTCTAAGTTAGTATTAAAAGATGAAACTGAAAACACTGATGATCTATAAAGTGTTTTCCAGTAACTTAAATTTTTAGACTAAGTCAAAACTTGTGTTTTTCAAGCATACAAAGTTGTATAGATATAAGCTTGAAAACACTGATGATCTATAAAGTGTTTTCCAGTAACTTAAATTTTTAGACTAAGTCAAAACTTGTGTTTTTCAAGCATACAAAGTTGTATAGATATAAGCTTGAAAACACTTGCATTATTTCTAAACAAATAGGGGGAATTTGTTAGGTCCAGATTTACTGGACTCGCTCCAGACTCGACTACTGGAACCTTACTGAAGATCCGTCCAGAAATGGTATATTACTGGACCTACTCCAGACTTGGAATCTGGAGTCCCTCTAAGGATTTGTTCAGAAATAATGAAGAAGACCAGTGAGCAAATACTTGTATAGGAAATTTGGAGTATTCCAGATTAGCTCACTGGACTTCACCCCAGTCCAGATCTAGTCTACTGAAGACGTTCTCACTGAAGTCAAAGACTGAAGTCAGAATAAAGAAGACTGACAAATGGCAGAGTCCACTGGAAGTCTTACCAGATCTGTACACTGGAGGATTGTCAGTGTTCTAGACCTTACAAGTCTGAACACTGATATCGAGGAATTGACTTTTGCCTTTACACACTTTTCAAAGGACATTCCACTTGTTCTTTACCAAAGTTTATACGTGTGTAAAGGTGGTTGGTTAAAAGAATAAAGTCATATTGATGTGACTTTATCCTTGTACCTTAACTAATGCATTTAATGATCTTGTCGGTTCATTAAATGCATGCAACCATATTTGTACGGCACAATTTCACTGGTGAAATTGTTTGCCTATAAATACAAAGTCATTTCTTTGAGAAAATTACTTTTAGCATAAAGGTGAATTTGTCTAAATACTCTCGATCTAAACAGGGATACTTCACAACTTTAAGTATCTCGATCCAAAGAGTTTATTTGGCAAATATAGATCATTTGTAATTCATAGGTTGTTAGGATACATACTTATTTGTATTATCTTGATTCCGCACAACCTGGTATTTTATTTAACATCATAAATAAAATACACTTGAAAATATTACATTGTGTTCCACCTTTAGTTTATTGCTTTTAGTCATGTATTACTTTATTTATATACCTGCATTTATATTTAAGTAATACTAGTCCATTCTAGTGATTATTAGACTTGTTGTATTTTACACTTCTGGTTTTAACCATCTCGTATTTGGGACCTCACAGTCCTTCAGTCATAGCTTCCGTTAAGTCCTGCACAGGCTCTTGAACACTTGGTGCCGGTTCGTCCAAATCTTGTCTTGTCTCTTCCACCTCTGAAGAATATGTCTCCGCAATGAGCCCAAGAGACTCATTTACATTAGACACCTCGGATTCCTGACGTTGTCTCTTTCTGCTGAGACTTCTCCCTGACCCAAAAGGATCTTCTTCTTCTACAACTGGCCGGGAATCAGCTTCGGCCATGGGGAGATCCACTGCTACAGAAGTACTACCAACACCGTGACCTATGGGTACTCTGCCAGCAGCATTATCTTGACCATCATCCACGTCATCATCTCCATCATCATCCCCGTTACCTCCTTCTCCTTGGTTGACATCTCCTCCTATGTCATCGGCAACGTCTTCTTGGTTATCAATAACCATATCGTCGACGTGCGCTGCACCCAAACCCCTATCATCAACATCCATGTTGACTTCTTGGTTTTGTACAGGATTAAGTTCAGCAACGATCTTAGGATTTGGCTGAACATCCTCTTCCTGGATCAACAACACTTGAGGAGCCTCTGCTACAGCTGGAGGTGGTTGTTCTGGTTGTTGTTGTTGCTGCTGTTGTTGTTGTTGTGGTGGTTGTATCACCGGTGCAACAGGAGGTTGTGGAGGGACTGGCTGTGGAGCAGCAGCAACATCACCTTCAACATCAGAATCCTCATGCGCAAATCCATTATGTTCTAGAGCAACATAAGCGGGATTAACAAGCGCACCAAAAAGGTTTATGTCCCTCGGTCGAGCCTGTGGAGCCAGATTTCCACGGTATCGATAACTATCGTTAAAGATACAATTAGGCATCATTGTCACCGATTCAGTAGGACCCTCCGGAACAAGATTGGGTAGTCAAGCATTAATGATCAGCATCACGAACCTCGGATACATAAAAAACCTCTCATCATCCCTTGCCCTTATCTGCCTACACATCTCATTAAAGATATAACGAGAGAAGCTATAAGGCTTGTTCAGCACCAAAGAAATCACTTGTGATTGGGTTTCGACATTCAATGAATCGTAACCCGACTTCTTATTGCTCAAAGCAACGAGAATCACATGTGAAAAGAATTTCCATCTGCCCATCAAACAATATTTCTGGAATGTGTTTCGATTTGCAGGACCAACATACCCCATTCTTCTGAATGCTCCCAGTCTGAGTGCTTTGGGATATGTGGTTGGACCATTCACTTCTCCCTCTTTGTCTTCAGTTCCCAGGTTAAGAATACCAATCAAGTCAAAGGCAGTGAACTGGAAGGTCTGATTGTTCACCCTTGCTTCAATACTTGGGACAGCACCGAGTAACAATCTTGCAGATACCCAGAATTAACTTAAGAAAGTCAGATAGATAACTGGGTCAGCAGTGAGAACATGTCTGATCCTTGATTGCTGCAGAAACTCAAGAATCCTGACAAATCTCCCAGCATTGGCTTGATTCACATCCAGATCAATCAAGTAGTTATGATTCTTGTGAAGGTGTCTCTCAGCCATCTGCACAATGATACAGACAACAACCAAACAAACGATTAACAACAACAATTAAAGTCGAACTTTAAAGCTCTTAACATTTTCTAAACCCCTGAAACTCATAGTTTCATCGGTTCCGAGAATGTTATCAACTTTAACAATCGACAAACAAGTTGAACGATAAAATTCTTAACATTTTCAATGATATAGAAACCATTTGTTTCTTAATCAACCAAAATGTCACCAATTTTATCGAGTCAACAAGTCGATATTAAAACATTTAATGTTTTCCAAGATCACGAAACCGTTTGTTTCATAACCTTCCAAAACATTTAGTTTTAATAAACGACACTTTGAACTTTACTAAATTTAACGAAAACCATTTGTTTTTCTTAAATTTTTAAAGTTCAATATTATAAGGCAATTTGCATTTTCTAATTTGACTTATTTGAAGATTTTCCCATTTTGAAAATTTTCCGAAGTCCTAGAACGAGCAAATTCCTTATACACACACATATGGTGACAATACACACATATGGTGTCGGGTTTGACTAGATAATACGTGTTTTGTTTCATATTTTACTTATTTAAAATTTTTCCTAAATTTAAAAATTTTACAAGTCATGAAACACGCATATGAAGTAACAACACGCAAATGGTGACTAAACACGCATATGGTGCATTTTACTTAGAAACACGCATATTAGTCAAATGCGTGTTTGACTTTGATGATGTCACCAAAAAGACGCAAAATCTGGACGGTTTGAATTTCTGGGTTCATAAGAACACACATGTGGCTCAAGAACACGCATATGCAGTGTCACCCAATCAAAACCTAGCCCAGATGATTTGAACACCAAAAACTCTTAAATAGGTACAAATAACTTCATATATGTCCGATTTATCAATTTTTGGATTCCATTTCTCCATCCAAAACGTGTTTATAGTCCCATTTAGCAATTTTATAACCGAAAATAAAATTCTAAATATTTGGCCATTTAAACACTATATATCTACAAACGGCTAAACGCGGCGTTTTATATAAAACGGGGCGATAAACGCGGCGTTTTACATAAAACGGGGCGATAAACGCGGTTTTATATAAAACGGGGCGATAAACGCGGCGTTTTATATAAAACGGGGCGATAAACGCGGCGTTTTATATAAAACGGGGCGATAAACGCGGCGTTTTATATAAAACGGGGCGATAAACGCGGCGTTTTATATAAAACGGGGCGATAAACGCGGCGTTTTATATAAAACGGGGCGATAAACGCGGCGTTTTATATAAAACGGGGCGATAAACGCGGCGTTTTATATAAAACGGGGCGATAAACGCGGCGTTTTATATAAAACGGGGCGATAAACGCGGCGTTTTATATAAAACGGGGCGATAAACGCGGCGTTTTATATAAAACGGGGCGATAAACGCGGCGTTTTATATAAAACGGGGCGATAAACGCGGCGTTTTATATAAAACGGGGCGATAAACGCGGCGTTTTATATAAAACGGGGCGATAAACGCGGCGTTTTATATAAAACGGGGCGATAAACGCGGCGTTTTATATAAAACGGGGCGATAAACGCGGCGTTTTATATAAAACGGGGCGATAAACGCGGCGTTTTATATAAAACGGGGCGATAAACGCGGCGTTTTATATAAAACGGGGCGATAAACGCGGCGTTTTATATAAAACGGGGCGATAAACGCGGCGTTTTATATAAAACGGGGCGATAAACGCGGCGTTTTATATAAAACGGGGCGATAAACGCGGCGTTTTATATAAAACGGGGCGATAAACGCGGCGTTTTATATAAAACGGGGCGATAAACGCGGCGTTTTATATAAAACGGGGCGATAAACGCGGCGTTTTATATAAAACGGGGCGATAAACGCGGCGTTTTATATAAAACGGGGCGATAAACGCGGCGTTTTATATAAAACGGGGCGATAAACGCGGCGTTTTATATAAAACGGGGCGATAAACGCGGCGTTTTATATAAAACGGGGCGATAAACGCGGCGTTTTATATAAAACGGGGCGATAAACGCGGCGTTTTATATAAAACGGGGCGATAAACGCGGCGTTTTATATAAAACGGGGCGATAAACGCGGCGTTTTATATAAAACGGGGCGACAAACGCGGCGTTTTATATAAAACGGGGCGATAAACGCGGCGTTTTACATAAAACGGGGCGTTTCAGATGTGTTTTTATGAACAGTTGACGGTGTATCTATAGTATCACCCACCTCTATATTCTCATTCATATCCTAAGCTAATTGTTAGCTTATTATTTGTATTTCAACAAAAGCTTTTGAAAGATTTCTATAAAGATAAATGAGATTTAATTTATAAATATTTCAAAAATAAATTACAAAGGTTATTGAAAGAACCCGAAACTAGTTACGTTGACAAGCGTATTGATAAATAACATTATAAATAAATTAAGTTTAAACCAAGACTATAAATCAAATCGTATTTTCTATTAGGATAAATTGCTCGTTCGTCATCACCGTCATCATCAATCTTTTTACGTCACTAATCAGTCACCGAACTAAGGTGAGTTTCATGGATCCCTATTTATTATTTTGGGACTCAGAATACACAACTGTTTTGTTTTTATGGACACAATTGCTTAAATGATCCATGCTTATATTTTTGTTACAATGCTCTGGCTCGAAATCCCCTATATGGAACTTGGACCGATAAATTTACAACGCGAATATTATAAATAGTACTATTGGGTTGACACCCCTATCCTGGTTAGTCGCACTAACACATGCAAGGGATAAATAATATTTGAACTAAATCGTGATTGCGTTGAGCATTTAGCATCACAAGAGGGGTAATATATATACGTGAATCGTATGATGTTAAGGTATTCGGTTTCCAAGGTATGAGCATGTGATAAATAATATTGGTTTAAATAACCATGTTAACTTGATATTCGTAATGCATGCGATATCTTATATAAATCTTGTGATCCAAAGGTAAATCTTTATTATAAGAACTGTGAACTCACCAACTTTATGTTGACAAAATTTAACGTGTATTCTCAGGTACTTGAGCTATTTTGATGCATATACGTGATGCATACTTTTGGAGTCACAACATATACTAGAAGAAAACAAATTAGAGATGTCTAGTGATATATGAAAGAATCTCATTTGTACTTATTGTATGCTCATTTCCATCTTTTGTAAGAATAAATGATTATAATAATGAAAATCTTCAAAAACGTCTCATTATAGAGGTCGTTTATTATAGTTTGTGTTTGTGATTTCCTCTATTGTTCACACTTTCCGTTTCCGCAAAATAAAATATTTTGGGGGTGTGACAGATTGGTATCAGAGCCACAGGTTATAGTGAACTAGGTTGCATTAGTGGGCCTGATATATGAACTATTAGGTTGCATTAACTTAGTCTATAACTGTTTTGTAACAATGTGCTTATACATGCTTAGAATATACACTTTCATGCCTTTGTTTATAAAAGCCTTAGTTCGATCATGCCTTAGATTTCTCATGCTTTAGTATTTTGTAAATACAGAAATGGCCAATAATAATGGATGGATTTTGGAATTTAGTGGGAGTATAAATCTAGAGCTAAACCATAATGGGTGGATTTCAGACTCCGACGATAGCGTCAACCAAGTGTTTCCTGTCATGGAAATGGATGATAGTGATGATGGTTTGGGCCTTAGCTGTTGGAATTCGTCTGCCCAAGACACATATTAAATTGACGTGGCTAGTACGTGATGATCCAAGTCGGGTCATACCCAATAACAAGCTAGACAAACACTTATGGTATTTATTTATATGATTTGATCTTTAAATAAATATCAATACTTGAAACATTTAGAAAGTGGTTTTCTGAATAATTGTACTTGAGATATGTAAATAAATTATATGGATAATTTATTTTGAGAGAAATGTAAATATGTTTATTTGGCAAAATAAACATTTATATGTGTTGTGTATAATATATAACATGTTACATAAGGTATGTAACAAGTTACAAGACTTTTATATAAAATGTTTTATATAAAATACAAGTTTATAAAATTGGTGGAAATTGTCCATGTGATGGACCTAGGGGCCGGCCCCCCCCCCCCCATGTGCATATGATGTGTTGTTGGTTTCACACATACACTAGTCTTTCAATACACAACTTACAATACACTAGATAGAGTGTATCACAACATACATGCATTGAGCAAGAATTCTCTCAATTTTCTCAAGTGCAAAACTCTCTTCTTTTCTCTTTTAATTTCGGCATCAAGGAGGACAAAAGAAGGGTTTTTCAAGTTTAAATCCTAGCACATTTGGGTGTTTGTTGATAGTTTGGGGTATACAAGCTTGAGGTTCTTCTAGGTTGAAGACTTGCCACTTCAAGATCATCATCTCCTTCATATCAACCTTCTCATTAGCTTGGAAGAAGGTAGTCTTCTAAACACCCTATGGTTGTTGTTTTGTATGTATGTTATTCATATACATGGATCCTTATTGTTTGGGTTTTCTTTTATAAGTTAAACTTTGGTTTTTAACTATATACCAACATATTGAAAGGTTTAATTTTTCCGCTGCGTTTTAATATTATAAGGATAATATTACTTTGATAAAAACCCAAAAATCCCAACAATGGTATCAGAGCCGGTTATATGGATACATACATCAAAAGTTGATATTTTGTTTGGACAAAATCCAATGTTTTGGCCATTTTGGTTATGGCCGAAACTAATACACAAAAAAAGGAGGTTCCTTTTTTTTCTTGTGTATTTTAGTGTCACAACTTAGCCAAGAGACCTTGTGATTGTTTGTGATTTGTGGATGTGTTTGTATTCTATTTAATTATTAAATGGTTGTAATAGTTAAATAGGATTTTCTTCATTCATTTGGTTATGTAATCTATTTATTTCATTTGGTATGTAATAAGTAGATTAGTTGCATTTTTTCTTGTAAATGTAATCTCCAAGAAGAAGCATCAAAAGGTTTGGGGCTGAAGTTGGAGGCCAAATGAAGAGACCAGTGAGTTCCCACTGCGGCGCAGTGGGAATATGTCAAACCCACTGCGGCGCAGTGGGGGATAATGCAGCCGAAGACAGTGAGTTCCCACTGCGGCGCAGTGGGAGTATGTCAAACCCACTGCGGCGCAGTGGGGGATAATGCAGCCGAAGACCAGTGAGTTCCCACTGCGGCGCAGTGGGAGTGTATTAGACCCACTGCGGCGCAGTGGGTTATCAAAACACAAAAGGTTACTTGAAGCATTTGGATGCAAGATCAAGTGGGAGCTCAACTAACACAATATTTTGTGTTACTTTGTCCCTTAGGTTGAGACCTTTTGACCCACTTGTTTCGGCTAACAAGTGTGGTCAAAATAGTTGGCTAATGTTGTGCACTTATTATTATGTTTGTCTTGTTTGTTTGGTTGTTTATTATTTTGTCATGTGGATGCTTAAAAACCAACAAAAGACACACATAAAGATTAAAATTGGTTTTAATATTGACATTAACTTGGTAAAATAAAATGGGTTTTATTAAAAGTTAATGGTCACAATTATAAAAATGGATTTTATAAAAGAACCTTGAAATTTGGATTTCAAAATTCATTATGGTACATAGTTTTTAACTAGAATATAAAAACTCAAACGACCCTTTAAAACAAGTTAAACGCCATCCTTTTATACAACACTTAATTATTTGGGAACTCTTTGTAGGATAAAGGTCACCTAACTACTTTGAGGGAACTTATAAGTTAAGGTAAATTTATTGTACTTATGGGATAAAGGTCACCTAACCACTAGTATAAGATAAATTTACATGTGTGTATAAGTAGGACAACTTGATTTGGAAGCCATGTGATTAGGGTCACCGAAGCATGGTAACCAAAGGCGTTGATGGGATTAAACATGCCAACTTAATATGAGATATTAAACCGGTCCCATACCACTAGAAATTGCAAAGTGTTGCAATTGTCAAACGTTGACTACCTTGTTAATTTAGATCATGGGATAAAGGTCACCTAACCATCATTTAAATGTAACGTTGGATTCTAGGTTTTAATTATTAATTGTCCATGGGACATAAAAGGGTATTAACAATTAAAATTTATATTTGATATCGAAAATACTAATAAAGAACTTTGTTAATCTTGTAGATGGCCGCTAACAATGCAATAAACCCCAACCAAAACGTCCATAATTTTTCACTAAGATCCATCCTTGAAAAGGATCGTCTAAACCAAAACAACTTTGTGGATTGGTTTCGTAACTTGAGAATTGTTCTTAGGCACAAAAAGAAATCCTATGTGTTAGACGATCCTATTCCTGATGAGCCCGAAGAAACTGAAGTTGAAGCCTATAATGATTGGGTTAAGTATGTCGAGGACTCCGTGCAAGTTAGTTGCATAATGTTAGCGAGTATGACTCCCGAACTCCAAAAGGAGTTCGAAAACCATGGGGCCTACGACATGATTACCCAACTCAAGGAAATGTTCCAACAAAAGGCAAGGGTTGAGCGCTTCGAAACGGTTCGAGCACTTCATGCATGTCGCATGGATGATTCACAATCCGTCTCAACTTATGTTCTTAAAATGAAAAGCTATATTGATCGCCTCGAAAGGCTAAATTGTCCCGTTTCAAATGAGCTAGCTACGGATATGATCCTTAACTCATTATCTAAGAGATTTGAAACCTTTGTGTTAAATTATAACATGAACGGATGGGACAAGACCGTTTCCGAGCTCCATGGGATGCTCAAAACGGCCGAGGCTAGTATGGGAAGAAAAGTTCAACCCGTTCTCATGATCAATGAAGGCGGAAACAAAAGGGCTAACTCCGGACCCAAGGCAAATGTTGCTAAGGGAAAGGGTAACATCAAAAGGAATTTCAAAGGCAAAGGAAAGGGAAAAATGGATACCCCAAAAGCGAAGAAGCAAAAGGTTGCTGTCAATGACCCATGCTTTGAGTGTGGGGAGGTAGGACATTGGAAACGTAATTGTCCAACCTATCTCAAACAGTTAAAAGCTAAGAGGGATGCAGGGCAAACCTCAGGTACAATATTTATGATATATATTGAGCTTAATACTGTTTTTTCTTACATATGGGTATTGGATACCGGATGTGGAACTCATATTTGTAATATGTTACAGGGTTCATAAGAAAGAAGCACATCAAGAAGGGAGACATTAGTCTCTTTATGGGCAATGGTGCATTGGTGCATGTTGAAGCCCAAGGAGACTATCTTTTGAAACTTCCAAATGGTTTGGAAATTGTATTGAACAATGTTTTGTATGCACCTAGTTTGACTAGGAGTATTATTTCTGTTTCCCGTTTAAGACATGTTGGATATGATTTTAATTTTGTTAACAATGATATCCATGTTTCTATGAATGATGTATTTTATTTTAAAGCTATGCCTTTAAATGGTATTTATGAATTAGTTCATGAAAACCAAACATATGATAACTCAATGTACCAAGCTACCACCAAGAAACTTAAATTAGATTTAAGTGAAACCTATATTTGGCATTGTCGTCTTGGCCATATAAATAAGAATCGCATACTAACACTTCAAAAGAATGGTCTTTTGAAAACAAAATCAAATGATTCATTAAATGTATGTGAATCTTGTTTACAAGGCAAGATGACTAAAGCACCTTTCAAAGGCACTAATGAAAGGGCAAAAGATTTATTAGGTATCATACATTCGGATGTATGTGGTCCTTTTAAGCCAATGACTAGGAATGGTGAAAGATACTTCATTACATTCACCGATGACTATAGTCGTTACGGTTATGTATACTTATTAAAACATAAGAGTGAAGCTTTTGAAATGTTCAAAATTTTCAAGAATGAAGTAGAAAACCAACTCAGTAAGTCAATAAAAATTCTTCGTTCTGATAGAGGAGGTGAATACCTAAGTGATGCTTTTCAAGATCATCTTAGAAGTTGTGGGATTATCTCACAACTTACTCCACCTGGAACACCACAACATAATGGTGTGTCTGAAAGGAGGAATCGAACTCTATTAGATATGGTTCGTTCCATGATGAGTAAAAGCTCACTACCTCTATCATTTTGGGGATATGCCATAATCTCTGCTGCCCGAATTTTAAATATGGCTCCCACCAAGAAAGTGGAGAAAACACCTTTTGAAATATGGCATGGAAGAGTTCCATCTTTATCATATTTAAAGGTATGGGGTTGTGAGGCTTATGTAAGACATGATGCCTCAAACAAATTAGAGCCCCGATCCACTAAATGTATCTTTGTAGGATATCCTAAAGATGATTTGGGATATTATTTCTACAATCCTAATGAGCAAAATATATTTGTTGCTCGAAAGGCTGAGTTCTTGGAAACTAAATTCCTTATGGAAGGAACTAGTTCCAGAACAGTGGAACTTGAAGAAGATCAAGAACCACTGACAGATACATACTTGGGTGACACTAGCTTTCAACAAAAGGATGTTGAAGATGATCAAAGGGTTGATCAAGACACACAAAACGTTCGTAGATCTGGTAGAGCTACTTATCCACCTGAGAGATATGGATTTCTCGTGGATGAATGCTACATGGTAGTTTCTGATGAACCTACCACCTACCACGATGCTATGTCCAAATCAGATTCGGACAAATGGCTAGAGGCCATGAATGCTGAGATGTAATCCATGTATGACAACCAAGTTTGGGAATTGGTTGTTGAACCTCCTAATTCCAAAGTAGTTGGAAGTAAGTGGGTGTTCAAATTGAAACACGATATGCATGGAAACTTGAGTACTTATAAAGCTAGACTTGTAGCAAAAGGTTTCACTCAAACTCGAGGGGTCGATTATGATGAAACTTTTTCGCCTGTGGCAATGCTAAAGTCTATTAGGATATTATTTGCCATAGCCGCACATTATGACTATGAGATATGGCAAATGGATGTCAAAACCGCTTTTCTAAATGGATATCTTGAGGAAGATGTCTATATGGATCAGCCTGAAGGTTTTGTCGATCCAAAACATCCTAATAAAGTATGCAAGTTAAAGAAATCAATCTATGGGTTGAAACAAGCATCAAGAAGCTGGAATCGTCGTTTTGATGAAGAAGTCAAGAAATTTGGCTTCATCAAAAATGCCGATGAAGCTTGTGTGTATAAGAAGGCTAGTGGGAGCATCATTACTTTTCTAGTATTATATGTCGATGACATTCTACTATTTGGAAATGACATTCCAACCTTGGAAGGTGTAAAAGCCTGGCTTGGAAGTTGCTTTTCCATTAAAGATCTTGGTGAAGCCGCCTATATTTTGGGAATAAGGATCTATAGGGATAGATCAAGGCGCTTAATAGGTTTGAATCAAAGTGCATACATAGACAAGATCTTGAAAAGGTTCAAGATGGAAAACTCCAAAAAGGGTTTGGTGCCTATTCAAAGAGGAACTATATTGAGTACTTCTCAATCTCCCAGCTCAAAAGTTGAGCAAAAGAGAGTGAGTGGAATCCCATATGCATCTGCTATAGGATCCATCATGTATGCTATGATATGCACGAGACCGGACGTGTCATGCGCTTTAAGCATGACAAGTAGATACCAGCAAAATCCAGGAGATAGTCATTGGATGGCTGTCAAATATATATTGAAATATCTTAGAAACACTAAAGATATGTTCTTAATATATGGATCTGGTGAGGAGGAACTCGTTGTAAAGGGTTACACGGATGCGAGTTTCCAAACTGATCGAGATGATTCTCGATCACAATCGGGGTATATCTTCATTCTAAATGGAGGAGCTGTTTCTTGGAAAAGCTCAAAGCAAGATGTGGTTGCATTGTCCACTACAGAGTCTGAATACATCGCCGCTTCTTTAGCAGCACAAGAAGCTGCATGGTTGAAGAAATTCATTGCCGATCTAGGGGTTGTTCCTTCCATTCAAGAACCCCTAGAAATTTTTTGTGATAACGAGGGCGCGATTGCTCAAATCAAGGAACCTCGTGCACATCAAAAGACTAGGCACATTGAGCGGAGATTCAACTACATAAGGGATGAAGTTGAAAAGGGAAAGATATGTATTCACAAAGTTCACACTGATCAAAATGTTGCGGATCCACTCACGAAGCTCCTTGAAAGGCCTAAGCATGAGAGTCATACTTGTGCCATGGGACTTCGATATTCTAGTGATTGGATTTGATCTATTTTATGTATTTGGATATCGGAACACTTGTATTTATTAACACTATTTATATGAATATTGGTATTATGCATTTAAATTGTGTTATGTTCCATTTTTGCATGTTTAAATCCATGAATAAGTTAATTATTCTAAATGTCCGTAGTCGATCATATTTGTGGGAACAAATATGAATGTAAGATTATTATGAACTTGGATTGGTAGATATTCAAAAGGTTTTGAATATAAAGCAAAGTGTTGCTACCAAGGTTCATAGATATTTGTGGGATACAAATATTGGACTGACCTGCAATCAAGCATTACTACATGGAATCTCTGTGATTGATCATAAGTAATCTTGAGTTAAAAGGCGAATATCATTGTATCCTCAGACCTGAGATACATATTGGGTCTTGATATTCACTGAATATTATACTTTGACTTAGCTTTTCGCTGTTCTGAAACATGGCAGTACATAAGACTAAGCTCAGGTATGATATAAGGTGATTGTGAAGGACGTATGTAGTCGAGATGGAATTTGTCCCTCTTATTCGTTGAGAGTTAGATGTCTAAGGCCTGTTACAAAGTTAAATCAATAGAGAATGATCACTCTGTGTCTCTAAGATTTAACATGACATCTGTGACAAAAGGATAAATGATCGATTCACCTAAATCATTTCAAGTAAGGGACTTGAAGAGGATGATGTTATTGAATGGCACTTCGTCATACGTATTAGGGGTAGCAAACCGTTGTTAGGCGGTATTTGCTGCTTGCGTCAATCTTCTATGAATCTTGTGCAAGTGGGAGATTGTTGGAATTCGTCTGCCCAAGACACATATTAAATTGACGTGGCTAGTACGTGATGATCCAAGTCGGGTCATACCCAATAACAAGCTAGACAAACACTTATGGTATTTATTTATATGAATATGGTATTTTGCATTTAAATTGTGTTATGTTCCATTTTTGCATGTTTAAATCCATGAATAAGTTAATTATTCTAAATGTCCGTAGTCGATCATATTTGTGGGATACAAATATTGGACTGACCTGCAATCAAGCATTACTACATGGAATCTCTGTGATTGATCATAAGTAATCTTGAGTTAAAAGGCGAATATCATTGTATCCTCAGACCTGAGATACATATTGGGTCTTGATATTCACTGAATATTATACTTTGACTTAGCTTTTCGCTGTTCTGAAACATGGCAGTACATAAGACTAAGCTCAGGTATGATATAAGGTGATTGTGAAGGACGTATGTAGTCGAGATGGAATTTGTCCCTCTTATTCGTTGAGAGTTAGATGTCTAAGGCCTGTTACAAAGTTAAATCAATAGAGAATGATCACTCTGTGTCTCTAAGATTTAACATGACATCTGTGACAAAAGGATAAATGATCGATTCACCTAAATCATTTCAAGTAAGGGACTTGAAGAGGATGATGTTATTGAATGGCACTTCGTCATACGTATTAGGGGTAGCAAACCGTTGTTAGGCGGTATTTGCTGCTTGCGTCAATCTTCTATGAATCTTGTGCAAGTGGGAGATTGTTGGAATTCGTCTGCCCAAGACACATATTAAATTGACGTGGCTAGTACGTGATGATCCAAGTCGGGTCATACCCAATAACAAGCTAGACAAACACTTATGGTATTTATTTATATGATTTGATCTTTAAATAAATATCAATACTTGAAACATTTAGAAAGTGGTTTTCTGAATAATTGGAAAGAGACCATGGGATGGCCTGAGTACGAAAAAGCACCATTTGAGCCAAGGGATTTTCCCATCACTCATGAGCCACCTCAGCACACTGTGCCTATTCTTGTGGCAAGACTCCATGAGCTAGAAGCCAAACTTGCAACAACCGAATATGAAATGGAACTCTTAGCAAACCAAAACAGTGTTGCTATAAATAGGGAAGGGGTTAGAGATATGAGGGAAACTTTCAATAAGTTCGCTGAAGACTATAATGATAACATGCATATCTTAGATGCATTGCAGGGAGACCATGAAAAGTTGGTCGATGATCTCAACACAAATAGGAATATCGACGTTAAGAAAATGAAAAAGTTGACTACTAAAATCAAGAAAATGGAAAAGATGATAACTAATCTCAAAACCAAGTTGCCCTCCACTTCTGGAAAGGCCACTTCAAGTAGCAAGAGAAACCGAGCAAATTCACCCTAAGAACAAGATGCCGAAGAAAGAGCAAGCTACTAGAAGCCTATATATAGTAGGAAATATATATAAAAGATGATGTATTAGAATCCCATATTAGGAAATATATATATTAGGATGACGTAATATATAAAGTTCATGAGTAGGTTAACTATTTAGAAAGAATACGGTTCTCTAATTTTGATGTACTAGAGAACTCGTATTAACAAGGAAATATATATCCTTGTTGCGTTAGTTAAATCATTGTACTATGTAATTTTCCAAATATAATACATTGGTACTTTGATATACAACTTGTGTCATATACTTGCAAGTCTTTACTTTATTTTAAGTAAGAATTCTATTGTTGTTGTGGAATTTACTTGGTTAAAGTATTAATTAAGTTAAGATTTTAGTATACTTCTAACAAACTTACTAACTCGAAACATTTTCTTTATCTAAGAAAATGGCGCCTCCTAAAAACGCGACTACAGTAAGAAGGTCAACCCGAGCTAACCCCGATCCACAAAAAGAAAGTCGGAACCTACTAAGAAAAAGCAACCTGAACCAGCCAAGAAAGTAACTCAATCTAAACCGGCTAGGAAAACGAAGCCAACTGAGCTAGAACCTACTAGTGAAGAAGAGGAAGAAGAAATCATCCCCATGACACAAAGTGAAATTGATAAACTAGTCGCCGAACAAGTTGCGGACATCATAGCGGCAGAAGCAAGTAAATATACTGGAAAGAAAGAAACTGCTAGTCAGACAAAAGGCAAGGGTACGGTTGCAAGTAAGACTAGCCAACTATCAGGAGGAAGTTCTAGTAAGGTAGGTTCATACAAGGATTTCGTGTATTGCAAACCGATATACTTCCATGGTACTGAAGGGGCAGTAGGCCTGTTGCAATGGTTTGAGAAAACAGAATCTGTATTTCGCTTATGTGAATGCACTGACGATAACCGAGTCAAATATGCCACCGGCACACTTCTGGGTGGTGCTCTTTCTTGGTGGAATGAATATGCCAATGTTATAGGAATAGACGCAGCTAATGCAACTCCTTGGGACGAAGTTAAGGAAATGATATTCAGAAGTTAGAAATGGATTTTTGGGGTTTGACAGTCAAAGGAAACAATATTGCTGCCTATACTAGGCGTTTTCACGAATTGTCGGTACTATGTCCTACAATGGTTAAGCCATTGTACAAACAAGTTGAGCGATACCTTTGGGGACTTCCCCAGTCTATCCAAGGGAATGTGATGGCATCAAAACCCGTTACGCTTTCGAATGCTATCCGTTTATCTCATGATCTCATGGATCAAGCAATTCGTCACGGGGCAGTAATCAAGACTGCTGAAGTTAGGAACTTCGATAATAAAAGGAAATGGGATGGCAACCAAGGGAGAAACTTCACTCCTCGACCGTTCAGGAAACCTGGTAATATAAGAGCCTACAACGCCGTTCCAAGCAATAACATGCCTAATAGGGGAAACCCGTCAGTTTGTGGCCAGTGCAAGCGTAGTCACCAAGGACCTTGCAAGTTCTGTGAGAAGTGCAAAAGATATGGCCATCTTACAAGGGATTGTAAGATTACCACACCTACTAATAACAGAACCGCACCTGGAGGCTGTCACCATTGCGGAGATAAGGGGCACTGGAGGCCAAATTGCCCAAAGCTGAACGTCATGAATGTCCAACCAGCTCGTGGGAAAGCATTTGTTATCACACCAGAACAAGCTCGGAATGACCCTAACTTCATTACGGGTACGTTCCTTATCAACGATTTCTATGCATCTGTTTTATTTGATACTGGTGCTGAAAAATGCTTTGTATCTGGAGAATTCACCCCATCACTTAATACAATTCCCGATAAATTAGATGCTAAGTATACAGTAGAATTAGCTAACGGAAAACTCATGTCTACCGACAAAATATTTCAAGAATGTACTCTAAACTTAGCTGATCACCCTTTTCCAATAGACTTAATGCCTGTAAAATTAGGAAGCTTTGACATAGTCATCGGTATGGATTGGTTGTCGAAACATCATGCCGAAATCTTCTGCCACTATAAGGCAATCCGAATTTCTCTCCCGAATGGAGAAGTGATTATCATACAAGGAGAGAAAAGCGGCACGCCACTAAACATCATTTCGTGTATGAAAGCTCGAAAGTGCTTGAAGAAAGGATATTTTTCTATCCTAGCACACGTGAAAGAAAAGAAATCAAATGAGAAACGATTAGAAGAGGTACCAGTAGTAAAAGAATTTCCCGATGTATTTTCGGAAGAATTACCAGGACTCCCACCATCTAGACAAGTAGAGTTTCATGTTGATTTAACACCTGGAGAGAAACCAGTAGCTCGAGCACCTTATCGTTTAGCCCCGTCAAAAATGCTTGAATTATCTAATCAGTTACAAGAACTGTTAGATAAAGGTTTCATTAGACCAAGTTTCTCACCTTGGGGAGCTCCAGTCTTATTCGTTAAGAAAAAGGACGGATCCTTTAGAATGTGTATAGACTATCGTGAGTTGAACAAACTAACGATAAAGAATAGATACCCTCTTCCAAGAATCGACGATTTATTCGACCAACTTTGAGGTTCTAAATTCTACTCAAAGATAGATTTAAGATCTGGTTATCATCAACTGAAAGTTAAGGAAGAATACATCCCTATAACAGCTTTCAGAACTCGTTATGGCCACTACGAATTTCTAGTGATGCCATTTGGTTTAACAAACGCACCGGCTGTGTTCATGGATCTGATGAACTGCGTATGCAAACCATACTTAGATTAATTCGTCATTGTATTCATCGATGACATTCTCATCTACTCTAAAAGCAAAGAGGAACACGAGCAACATTTGAGGAAAATCTTAGAGCTGCTCAAGAAGAAGCAATTGTATGCCAAATTCTCAAAATGTGATTTCTGGATTGAGAAAGTACAGTTCTTAGGTCACGTCGTTACTAGCAAGGGTATTCACGTGGATTCTGCAAAGATAGAAGTTGTGGAAAAATGGGAAGCACCCAAGAAACCATCAGAAATCCGTCAATTTTTAGGTCTTGCTGGCTATTACCGACGATTCATCGAAGGTTTCTCTAAAATAGCTCAGCCATTAACCTCCTTAACCCAGAAGGATAAGAAATTCTTATGGACTGAGAAACAAGAAGAAGCGTTTCAAGTGTTGAAGAAGATGCTTTGTAGTGCACCGATTCTTGCTTTGCCAGAAGGTAACGATGATTTTGTCGTATATTGTGACGCCTCCTATCATGGGTTAGGTTGTGTTTTAATGCAACGACAAAAGGTCATTGCTTACGCATCACGACAGTTGAAAATACATGAGAAGAATTACACAACTCATGACCTGGAATTAGGAGCCGTAGTATTTGCCTTAAAGATGTGGAGACATTACTTATACGGTACAAAGTGTACTGTGTTCACTAATCACAAAAGCCTCCAACATATCTTCGATCAGAAAGAGTTAAACATGAGGCAACAACGTTGGGTTCAATTGCTAAATGATTATGACTGTGAAATTCGTTACCACCCTGGCAAAGCAAATGTAGTTGCTGACGCTCTTAGTAGAAAAGAGAATCAAACCTTTAAGAGTTCGAGCAATGAACATCATGATTCAGACAAACCTCACCTCTCAAATTCACGATGCTCAACAAGAAGCAATCAAGAAAGAACATGAGAAAGTAGAATCCTTACGAGGAATGGACAAGCACTTTGAAATTAAGAAAATGGAACTAGGTATTCTATGGATCGGATATGGGTACCTCGTTATGGAAATTTTAGAGATTTAGTGATGAATGAAGCACATAAAACTAGATACTCTATACATCCGGGATCCGATAAAATATACCACGGTTTAAAGGAATTCTATTGGTGGCCAAACATGAAGGCATATATCGCTACCTATGTCAGCAAGTGTTTGACATGTTCCAAGGTGAAAGCTGAATATCAAAAACCCTCGGGATTGTTACAACAACCAGAAATACCTCAATGGAAATGGGAGAGAATAACAATGGATTTCATCACAAAACTACCAAAGACGACAAATGGTCATGACATGATTTGGGTGATAGTCGATCGTCTTACCAAATCAGCACATTTTCTACCGATAAAGGAAACCGATAAAATGGAAAAATTAACTCAGTTGTACTTGAAAGAAGTCGTCTCAAGGCACGGAGTACCACTTTCTATCATCTCCGATCATGACGGTAGATTCACATCAGACTTTTGAAAGTCACTGCACAAAGCACTCGGTACTCGCTTAGATATGAGCACCGCGTACCACCCTCAAACCGATGGTCAAAGTGAACGGACCATCCAAACCTTGAAAGATCCACTACGAGCATGTACTGTAGATTTTGGAAATGGTTGGGATAAGCATTTGCCTTTAGCAGAATTCTCATATAATAATAGTTATCACGCTAGCATCAAGGCAGCACCTTTTGAAATACTCTATGGAAGGAAATGTAGATCACCAATTTGTTGGACTGAGCTTGGAGAAAGTCGGCTCACAGCTCTAGAAATTATACATGAAACAATGGAAAAAGTCATGCAAGTTCAGCATAGGCTAAAAGCTGCTCAAGATCGTCAAAAGAGCTATGCTGACGTTAGAAGAAAACCTTTAGAGTTCGAGGTCAATGATAGAGTTATGTTAAAAGTATCGCCATGGAAAGGCGTTATCCGCTTTGGAAAGCGAGGGAAGATGAGTCCCCGATACATAGGCCCATTCGAGATACTTGAACGTATCGGTCCAGTTGCTTACCGTCTGAAACTACCCCAGGAATTGAGTAGTGTTCATGACGTTTTTCACGTTTCAAACTTAAAGAAATGTCTATCTGAAGAGAATGTCATCATACCTTTGGCTGAGATTCAAATCAACAAACGACTCCACTTTGTTGAAACCCCGGTGGAAATCATGGACCGCGAGGTTAAACAGTTGAAACATAGTCGAATCCCCATAGTTAAAGTCCGATGGCATTCAAAGCGAGGTCACGAATTCACATGGGAACGTGAGGATCAATTTAAGAAGAAGTATTCGCATCTATTCGAAAAGCCTATACCACCAAAGGCTTCATCTTAAATTTCGGGACTTAATTCTGTTTGACGGGTAAATACTGTGACAACCGTCAATTTTCCATTCTATTAACTATCCCTAATTATGTTTAATTAGGCTAATCTTTACTAATTAAGGGCTTATTAATCTAAGATAGGGCATGATTAAGTGTTAAGCATGTTATGTATCTAATCAATTTTTATATGAACTACGTTAACGAATTTTTAATTTTTGATGACGAACAAATATCAACAAAAACTTTATTAAGTGGTTACCTTGGTATGGAAATAAATATACATGCACTCATATATAGAAATTTTGACAAAATAAATTTACATATATACATATACATCTCGACATATACATATAGATAAAAGGAAATGCTAGCAACTTGTAGTACTTTTAGTCATCCAATATTTAATTTATTCTTCTCACTATTTTGCACACAAAAAAAAAAAATTCGGCCCTACACTACAAGCACAAGTATATTCATTCATGGTACATCATAATGAAAATAAAAGAGAAATAAACAAATTCACAAGACATGATGGTCTTTTTCCTTCTTTGATTGCACGTGTAAGAATAAGAAACAAAGGTCCCACTCAAAATTAATTCAAGCCATGAATAATAAAGTCCATACTAGTTTCTTTCTTTTATTTACAAAATAAAAGTGATATTCATCAATTTAGAATAGATTGGAGATCAAGGAAAAACAAGATATTTTGCTACATGCTTGATCGTGAAGGGCAAGTTTGTTACAGTGCTCTTCCCTTTTCTTTTTTTTTACACGTCCAACCTTACTGTTACTGCCTTAACTACCAAGTTTTACTAATTTATAAATAGCAAGCATTCTTTTACTTCAAATTCACCAATTCACAACTCTCAATTATTTCCTCTTTCACTCAAAAGTTACATCAATAATAATCTAAGAGTTTTATCCAAAGATATAAGGGTTCTCAAAGAAAATGATAAAGAAAGTAATTTAGAAAGTTGGTTTTGATCTTCAAGTTCTAGTATACTTCATCAAAGGTTGTTATAATCTTCAAATTCTAGTATTCATATTCAAAGGTTGTTATAATCTTCAAATGGTCTTCTAAAAGAGTGTTCTTAACATTTTCTTCAAAGATTCAACTCCATCTTATAATCTTCTTCCACCATTTATCTTGGTTTCTTCTTTTAAGATCATTTTGATCTTAAATTATATAAAGCCTTCTATCATTGTAAGTTTCCATGAACCTTGTTCAATACACTCTTTAAATATTTACATGATTATATGACTATATATGTTGTGTATTGAAATGTTTGTCAACTTATTTTATACGCAAATGATACGTAATTGCATTTAAATACGTTAAATATCTCTTTTATATGCATAATGAATTGTTGGCACTTTTATAGAAATGCATGAGCTTTACACTTTTAATGAACCTTTTTATATATACTTCCATTGAAGTATAATCAAATGAATATTCATATAATTACTAATCACTATCTGTGAATTGTTTTTGCATTTTCGATTTGTTTGGTTTATGGATAGAATATATCCTTGATACGCTTTTAACCGTACTATATTTCTAAACGTGATTGCCATTGACCTTGGGCATCTCTGGGGTATACCAACGGAGCGGATTGTAGTTGTCAAACGGTTTGCAATTCACATTCTAAACGCAACTTGGTTCACCGTCTGGATACTACACGACCCAACGTCAACCCTAACACAACTTGAAATATAATACTTATTTTTTTCTACCAGTTAAGGTATCTCTTCAAATTGTAATTAATACATTTTTGTATTGATTATAATACATACTATCAAAGTATCTTTTCATCTATAATTAATACATATTTTTGTATTAGTTATAATTCTTTACATTTAAGGTATCTCTTCAATTGTAATTAATACATTTTTGTATTGATTATAATACATACTATCAAAGTATCTTTTCATCTATAATTAATACATATTTTTGTATTAGTTATAATTCTTTACATTTAAGGTATCTCTTCAATTGTAATTAATACATTTTTGTATTAATTATAATTCTACTATTTAAAGTATCTCTATATTCTCATTCATATCCTAAGCTAATTGTTAGCTTATTATTTGCATTTCAACAAAAGCTTTTGAAAGATTTCTATAAAGATAAATGAGATTTAATTTATAAATATTTCAAAAATAAATTACAAAGGTTATTGAAAGAACCCGAAACTAGTTACGTTGACAAGCGTATTGATAAATAACATTATAAATAAATTAAGTTTAAACCAAGACTATAAATCAAATCGTATTTTCTATTAGGATAAATTGCTCGTTCGTCATCACCGTCATCATCAATCTTTTTACGTCACTAATCAGTCACCGAACTAAGGTGAGTTTCATGGATCCCTATTTATTATTTTGGGACTGAGAATACACAACTGTTTTGTTTTTATGGACACAATTGCTTAAATGATCCATGCTTATATTTTTGTTACAATGCTCTGGCTCGAAATCCCCTATATGGAACTTGGACCGATAAATTTTACAACGCGAATATTATAAATAGTACTATTGGGTTGACACCCCTATCCTGGTTAGTCGCACTAACACATGCAAGGGATAAATAATATTTGAACTAAATCGTGATTGCGTTGAGCATTTAGCATCACAAGAGGGGTAATATATATACGTGAATCGTATGATGTTAAGGTATTCGGTTTCCAAGGTATGAGCATGTGATAAATAATATTGGTTTAAATAACCATGTTAACTTGATATTCGTAATGCATGCGATATCTTATATAAATCTTGTGATCCAAAGGTAAATCTTTATTATAAAAACTGTGAACTCACCAACTTTATGTTGACGAAATTTAACGTGTATTCTCAGGTACTTGAGCTATTTTGATGCATATACGTGATGCATACTTTTGGAGTCACAACATATACTAGAAGAAAACAAATTAGAGATGTCTAGTGATATATGAAAGAATCTCATTTGTACTTATTGTATGCTCATTTCCATCTTTTGTAAGAATAAATGATTATAATAATGAAAATCTTCAAAAACGTCTCATTATAGAGGTCGTTTATTATAGTTTGTGTTTGTGATTTCCTCTATTGTTCACACTTTCCATTTCCGCAAAATAAAATATTTTGGGGGTGTGACAGTATTGGGTAATGACACTATGCTATCTGACGTGTCCATAGGTATTTCAGACATATAAGATGCATGAATATGTGATAATGTTACAAAGATGTGAATTTTATCGTAAACGTTAAATGTGAAGGATTTGTGGTAATGATGTGTGTCAATGTGTGACAAATTGTGATGAACTATGACAAGTTCGAGAATAATATATGATGAAAGTGATAAGCTTAACTCATACTTAAAGGAGTTGGTGTGATATGGTGACCACTTGGGGGTAATCGTGATATACCTCATTAAGGATAGTTATTTTGACATGCGTATTCCGGGTGGCGTGACTAACCACTAAAAGAATCAAACCGTTTACTCTTGGAATGTCTATGCCTTTTCTAAATGACTATCTTATATTCGAGGGAAAAGATGAAAATAAAGTGAATTGAGTGATAGACACTAATTAGGATAAAGGTGCATTCTCATATGTTAATGCGGTTTTGTACTAATAATGATGATATACACGTTTTGCTAAATGTATGAGTTGGCAAATTTTCAATGTGACGGTTAAGTAGTGTAAACTACTTAATTAGCTCCATGTAACGATTAAGTAGCATAAGTTACTTAACCATATGTGAAGAAATAACGTGATACTGCAACGACATGATGATGTGGAAGTTTATATAGTTGTTGATGTCACAGTTAAGTGGGTGTGTTTCTTAACCATATGTGACAAGTGGTGTGAACTACGTGAACATATGCATAGACATAGGTAGATGATGCGAAGAGGTTGACGTTGATGACATTGTTGGTGATAAAGTGGCGAGATATTAAATTTTGCCTAACGTTATGCTTGTGACAGAAAGAGACTTAGAGAGAGATGTATGTTATGGATTGTATGCCGTGAGAAGATTCTGAGGACAGAATCCTTTTAAGGAGAGGATAATTGTAACACCCTAAACCATTTTTCGCATGCCTTTGACTTAGCCATTAGGCAAATGATAACTTCCATTAGTCTCGTTGTAAGTCTTAGTTTGAAATCATTAATTGATGTTTTATTAAATGTGAAATGCATCTTAATTGTGTTTAATTATGAATAATGCAAATGATAATGTGTATTATATGTTATACTATGTGGAAATATGTTGAGTCCCAATGTCTGTTGTAAATTTAATGATGACAAATCTGACCTATAAACACTTAGTAATCTTTTGGTTCTTGTAAACGGATTTGGGTCAGACTAAGCTGACACAGCTTGCGATAGGTAACTGACCCAGATCATGCTTCATGTTCGTAATTGTAATACTATATGGAAGCAAGTGTTATTCAAGCTGCATCAACAATATTAAAGCATTCAATCCAAGTCGAAGAGGAGGATTGAAGATAGAGGACCAAACTGTTAGTGGAAGACAGATTGGAACTAGCAGTCAGCTTGGAACACTTAGGCAGATTGGTGCCGTGACAAACCGCCCAATCTGTGTCAACAATCAAAGTGAAGATAACAACCTGGATTGAAGATAAGGACTATGACGTGACTAGGAATATTCCTAGTATCCAGGTTGGTGGTTGTTTACATATGCGTGTCCATACTCATATTGGACGATGAAGAATGTGCTGCAGTACGTGGGGGACCACAAGTACGATGAAGGCACGATCGATTATTCTTTTGATCGTCCAATACAAGAAGACTACGTGGTTGATTTGGACACCAAGTGACGAGGAGCTTTCGCCTATAAAAGCAACACTCCTTGTATGCATATGCGTGGCATTTCCTGAGAATCATTCTTCACACAAAGTTTCTCTGCTCTTACACACAGCTTAGTCTGTATGAGATCAGCTTGGGCTGAGTCTCTTGAGCTGAAACTTATTGATTGTTGTTTGTCATTTCATAGGGTTGTTTA
>CM067168.1:127290719-127363309 GCA_034093135.1 Erigeron breviscapus | reverse complement strand
TCGCTCGTCATCGTTAACTACATCAATCTCTTCTATTTTGCTGTTGAACTATCAACAATAAGGTGAGTTTCGTAAACCCTCCCTACTCTAATTGAGATTCGGGCTGAAAAGTGTACATATACGTGTTTGTTAAACGTGCTTGTTGAACGTTGTTAATCATTATATGGAATCGTATTTGTAGAACGTGCTTGTTAAACGTTGTTAATCGTATATGGAATCGTTGTTGTTAAACGTTGTATTGTATGAAACGTAAACGTTGTGATCATGCCTTTGAAATATATGTAAGTCATGCCGTTATACATGCTGTTGAAAGACACATAAGTCATGCCGTTATACATGCTGTTGAAAGACACATAAGTCATGTTGTTGTACATGCATTTGGAATATATGTAAGTCATGCTGTAATGATCACGCCTTTGGAAGACATGTAAGTCGTGCTGAAACGTGTTGAATTGTGATATGTGTTGATGTTGTGCTAACGTATACCCTTTTAGGGTTTTCTTGATGTGATTAGGTATTCTAATCCCCGTATATCGTTAACGGTTGTATTTCCCGATACGTTTATTCCTTGTTATATGTCCCTACGAACTCACCAACTTTATGTTGACGCTCTTTAGTACACTTTTCAGGTAATCAAGTTAATCAGAGACAGAATGGATGATTATATGCCTGCATTGCTAGAATTGGACTTGCATTAGACTGTCTGGATCCGTGATCCTTATTTCCCTTTAATGGGTCATGCTTAGGATCAACTACTATCGTTTGAACAGTTTCTTTTAAGTATGGATTGAGTGTGTATTTTTGATAAATGTTGATTATTGTAATGTATTTGAATGAGCTTGTGGATTGTTTCAATCTATTGAATGCATATAGTTTGACTCTACATATTTCCCATGTCATGCTGTGCTTTTCTAAGTGATACCCCATGATTCCGCCATGTTGGGGTGTTACAGGAAAACTGAAGCTGGGTCAAGTGGTTTGAAAGTCTTGACCCAAGAAGAAAAAGATTGGGAGCTGGCTGCTCAAAATGCACCTGGACTCAAAATGACAATTAAACAGGCTTATAAGTTGGTAGTGGAAGACAGACTAGAAAGAGAAAGAGTTGCTGCAACTAAGTCCGATTCTGAAATTGCCAAAGCTGTTCAAGAACAATTGAATAAAGAAGATGAAGAAGATCTTGCAGCCATTGGTACTAAAAGGAAAGTTGTGAGCAAAGAAAAGAGAAAAGTGGTGGTTCACTCAAAACCATCACAGAAAGTTAGAGATGTGGGGCAGAGTGTGAAAGCCCATAGTTGGTTTGATGCCTTGGAGAAAAGACAGGTAACTGAAAATGTTCATTATAGAAGGCATCCAGAACCAATCGTTCAGGTTATCTTGAAAAGAAGAAAGGGAAAAAGCATTCCAAGCATAAGGTGTACGAGGAAAGGTTTTGAATCCAACTGGGAAACCTATGATCTTGACAAGCTGCTTGATCTAGGTTATACAGAATGGGTTGAACTGCATGACCAAATCACTGGTATGCCTGGAATCCACAAAGAGGCTGTCTTGGAAGCCATTGAGAAGAAGCTAGCTGCCATTGTGAAATACAAAATTGATATCACTGGCCTTCCAAGACCAAGAGCATATGATTTGGATGATGAAGATGAGTCATAAGAGCCACTCAAGAAGAAGAGGAAAAGAAATGTTAGGCTCGAAGCTCCTGAAGGTGATCACATAGACTTCCTCAGAAATTTGAACCCTTCAGAGTTTCTTGGGTTACTATCTACTGATGCTCTAGACAGACTTCTAAGTCATCTTAATCTGTCTCTACCTGCTGGAGTGGAAAATGCAAGAAGTGGAATGCACATTACTAAACCTGAACATGGCATGTATTTCGTTGATACAAAAGGGAATCTTGTATTCCAAAGGACTGCTGAGCTAAAAGAGGTACCAACTATGCACCTTTTTACCTTGTACAGATTTTGTGTTGCTTTCAGTGAACAAGGTAATGGGTATGAGCAGTTCCTTATTAATGAAGGACTAGATAGGAAGGTAGATGTGACGATTGCTCCATCTTTTGAAGTTAAACAAGAAACTGTAGAGTTAATTGGGGAATAGAGTATTATTGTAACACTTTGTATTTCTTTAAATATACAAGTAGTTGTACAAATTCAGTTGTCTTGTTAGAATTTCATATCAGATTGAAAAGAACCCAAAAGATTCAAAGGGTCACAAGCTGTTAGTCATATTTTTCTTTGATTCTTTGTAAGCTGATAGTTAGAAGTGTAGTTGGGTTTTGTCATCATCAAATAGGGGGAGATTGTTGAGTCCCAATGTCTGTTGTAAATTTAATGATGACAAATCTGACCTATAAACACTTAGTAATCTTTTGGTTCTTGTAAATCGGATCTGGGTCAGACTAAGCTGACACAGCTTGCGATAGGTAACTGACCCAGATCACGCTTCATGTTCGTAATTGTAATACTATATGGAAGCAAGTGTTATTCAAGCTGCATCAACAATATTAAAGCATTCAATCCAAGTCGAAGAAGAGGATTGAAGATAGAGGACCAAACTGTTAGTGGAAGACAGATTGGAACTAGCAGTCAGCTTGGAACACTTAGGCAGATTGGTGCCGTGACAAACCGCCCAATCTGTGTCAACAATCAAAGTGAAGATAACAACCTGGATTGAAGATAAGGACTATGACGTGACTAGGAATATTCCTAGTATCCAGGTTGGTGGCTGTTTACATATGCGTGTCCATACTCTTATTGGACGATGAAGAATGTGTTGCAGTACGTGGGGGACCACAAGTACGATGAAGGCATGATCGATTATTCTTTTGATCGTCCAATACAAGAAGACTACGTGGTTGATTTGGACACCAAGTGACGAGGAGCTTTCGCCTATAAAAGCAACACTCCTTGTATGCATATGCGTGGCATTTCCTGAGAATCATTCTTCACACAAAGTTTCTCTGCTCTTACACACAGCTTAGTCTGTACGAGATCAGCTTGGGCTGAGTCTCTTGAGCTGAAACTTATTGATTGTTGTTTGTCATTTCATAGGGTTGTTTAGATATTTGTAGGCTATCTTTATTCCGCAACAACCCTGTAATTCTTTGTATAGATTATTTCTTAATAAAGAGTTACATTTGAAAATCACAATCTGTGTTCAAGAATGCTTTTATCCTTTACTGCTTTACTGTTTTAATGATTCTTGTTCTTTACATGCATTAAGTATTTTGAGTCTTAAAACGTTGCTTAAAAGGTTTGTAAAGTTCGAGAAAAGTTGTATTCACCCCCCTCTACAACTATCCTGTGTACAATATACTTTGGTATATCGATACACCCTTGGACGTAACAAAATATCTTAATCAAAGTTTCATATGCTAGTGAAATGTGTTTATTAGCATAGTTAGGGCTCAAATGCTAGAAAAGAGATCTTGAGGGACTTAGAGTGACAGGTTGGGAAAAAAATGGCTGGAGGATTAAGTTTAATTAGGTCATAATAACCTTTATTGGTACGGTAACGGTAACGGTACCCAATCCCGGCATAACCAGGGTACGGGGGAGGTAAGATGTAGACAGACCTTACCCCTACTCAAAGTAGAGAGGCTGCTTCCAGATCCACCGAGGTGGAAGGGACCTCCGGCCCAAAGATGAAAAAAATATGGTTGGATCCACCGGAGTGGAAGATAATCTCGATCTCAAGCTCTCAATCTCAAAACTCGATCTGGATCTCGAAACCATATGCTCAATCTCCGATCTAAGATCCAGGAGAAAGAGCCGTTTGAAGATCAGAGAGTGGAGAGAGAGAGAGAAGAGAGAGAAACCAACGGCTCATAATAACCGTTATTGTTCCCCTTAATCACGAAATATGCAGCCCTCATCCTTTCCATAACCCTTTTCACGATCTAGAAGCTTTTCGGTAGAGATTCTAGGTTGTTATGAGCTTTAAATCGTTCCTTTCATCAAGTCCAGGTTAAAGGTAGTATTTTTATTTCATTATAATGTCGTTTTCAGGTTTTGAAGTGATGGTTAAATCTGGATTTGGTTCTAGGGTTTGTATAATTGATTTCATAATCGAAAATTAACGTTTTAGGGTTATATTGTTGGTCAATTGAGTCCCAATACCCAAGAGGGTTTGATGGCCGATTTTATGGCATAAACAAGGCCTGATATAATCATTTTTGTGATCTGGAAACAATGGGGTTTGGTTTGGGTCGATTAGGGGTCGAAAGGATTTGCGAAAACAAGGTGTTATTTGGTCTGAAATTTTAGCCATGTTACAAAAATCATAGTAAATTCATGGGAACGAGTTAGAAGATGAATCTTATGTTTTTGAAAAGGTCTATGTGTCGACTAAATCCGTCTAGAACAATGTTTTTCTTGATTTTTCCTACAAATGGTTCAAAAATGTCGATTTCCAGAAAGGGTCAGATTTTGGACGAAAGCTGATAGGGCTGGGTATGATAGACCTTTTAAGCAAGTTAAAGTTATTGAAAAATTCTAGAAAAATTCAAGAATACTCTTAAGATGTATTGTTAGATGTTGTAAAAAGCTCATGTCTTGAATCACTTAGGATCCACACTAAAAAGCCTCTCAAAAAGAGCATAGTTTTATGAAACATGTCTTTGGGTTGCTGGGTTTGGGTCGTTGTCCTGGTCACTGACCTAGTCACTGACTGGTTGCTGCTGAGTCTATTCCGTTGTTGATCAGTCCCTGACCTGGTCGCTGGGCTGAACCATCATCTCATATTCATTAGCAACTCTTTTGATCAGTCACTGAACAAGTCGCTATGCTGATTGCTTGATTGTTTGTCTAACATAAGCTTGTACGCTTTATTCATAGGTTGTGGGAACATCTAGCAAGCTTAATTACATTGTTTGTGTGTTCTTAAGCTGCTTTCAAGGTAAAATATCAGATTTCCCCTGTGAGACATAATCAAAATGTGTTTTCCTATTAAATGTGAATCGGATAATTGAACCCTCGTGTCCTTATATTGATGAGCTATGCCTGGAGAGTTCTGGTGGGTTTAATTGAAAGGGATACTTATGATGTAAAGACTAAATGGGAGGTATTTGAGTTGTTGTCCCTTACCATATATTATCCTGTTCGTAGTTGATAGCGATTGCATGTATTTAGCTACCCTTATGTCTAGTTAATGCTTGGTTGATGTGGGAGGGTGCTAATGGTTATGAAAGTATGCAGGATTGTGCTTGATATGAATGTGACGTATGGGTTTGATAGTTGCCCATCTTATTGTTTTGACTCTCCTTATGTTCAATCGTGGGTATTGAACTATGACAGCAGGGTGATTAAATTTGCTTGATATGCATAGTGTACTTGGGATTTGTTGTGTTATACCATATATTGTGTTATTATGCTATATATACATTGACATTGATCGTATAATTGCATGTCATTGAGCTTTAGTGATTGATTTGGTTGCTTGTAGTATCATTAGTAACCATAGGATCTCCACGATCACTTGTGCACGTGATAGGGCCTGAAATGTGTATAGGTAGCTTGTGTTGTTGCTAGCCTATAGAAATAGTGATTTCTTAAGAATGGATAGTGTATAGTGATTGATACTATCTTATCTCATGGTGTATCGTGTAATTGGCACTATGTTATCCCATAGTATATCGCGTAAGTGAAACTTTGCTATCCCGTAGTGTACCGTGTAATTGACACTATGCTATATTGTGGTGCGATTGAGATAGGATTCCTTTGTGTGTAGGAACCCGAATGTGATGAAACAGATAGGCACATTCATAGGATTGCGGGCTAATCCTATATGTTGTATATGTGTTAATGATTTGTTGCAGGTTGTATTTGTTGGAGATAATCTGAGGCGATATATATCTGTTATTAACAAATATAGGATTGCGTGTTGATCCTATTCGGAATATATGCATTGTTGATCGGGCGTGTTACCTGAGTAGAGCGACCCATGATGAAATAAATATATATATAACTTTTTTCAATAAACTGTTTTGGGAATATACTTATATAATACCTTTATCTTACTCAGCTTTATAAGCTGACACTTGTTTCTACTTTGTCGATTGTGTCTCGCAGAGTAGCATGGATAAGGGATCGATCGTGTGAGGAGCATCGGGTAGACTAGTGCTTATAGTCTTGCAGAGGCCTTAGCTTCTAGTTATGCTTAGACATTTAATTACTATCATTATTTCGGGCTAATGTTTGTCCATGGATTTATATTTCGGGTTTTTTTTATTGATGTTTATGAGATTAGCTAGTAACACTTTTTGAAACATTTATTATTCAACTTGAGTTGTAGGTTGACAATGTTTACATTTAATAAGACCTTTTCCGCCATTCGTGGTCTTTACTAAAAAAAAAAAAGAAATCCGGAATTTTTAAAGTTTGGGTGTTACAAAACACATAAAAACATAATTACTAGTAGCAAAACAAACAACAATTTCTCATATATTTTCATGTTTGAGTTTTTCAGCTTCAATTCTTCCCTAAGCTTCAAGACCTCCAAAGTTGGTTCTCCATCTTCCTCACTCCTTGCAGATATTTCACTGACTAGTTTTCTCCCCATGTTTTTATGCAACTGGAATATCAAGTCTTTGTAGTATTCACTTGGCATTTCTTGATCCAAGAACCTATATACCCCACACTTATTTCTTGAATCCTTTTGTGGACACGATATGAACCTTCTGCCTGGGTTTTTGGCTGTCCACGATGTACGAGGGGTTAATTTGTACCCACAGTCGCAATACCCATTGCATGAATTCTCTTTTGATCTGATTGAAGAAGATGAAGACATGGCCGACATGAATTTTTTTGGTGGTTACTCTTGGATCGTAATTAACGATTTGGGATTTAGGGTTCTAACTATGGTCGTAATTTACGAATTGGGATTTAGGGTTGTATTTGGAATTAGGGTTGGGGTATATAAAGAGGATAAAAAGCCACGGTGAAATTTAAAAAATGAAAAAACCCACTATTATTACAAATACCACTACCCGGTTTTGACATATGTTAACATAGATGGTGTTTTACAATATATAACCCACGTTATACGAAATTAAAGAATGATACCTATAAAAGTAAAAATGGACAAGTTAGATACCTTTAGAAATGAAAAACCCTAAAAGAAAATAATAGAGTTTTTCAAAATGGGATATATGTTTGACAGCAAAATAAGCAAAAGTTTTAATTTAAAAAGGGTTCATTTTTGTAGAATTTAAATTCAAGGGGGTTTCCATTACAAGTTTTAAGGACTAGGTTTTCAGGTTGATCCTATATATTGTTTGTTATGTTAATGATCCAATCTTACTTAGATTATTATCTCCGATTCTCATTTAGTTAATGCATCATTGATTGATGAAGGCCTTAAGGGAACCCTTAATAAATCAATCCATGAAATGAATAAATCCCCTCATATTTCCCAAAGCCTTCCGTTTACGAATTCCAAACGTTCCTGCAAACTTTTATATAAACTCATTTTAGTCTCTCAGCATTCTTATAACAAGCACTCTCTTTCACTCATGGCATTTCACAAACACATAATCCCCTTCATTGCATTCACCACGTTCTTCATATATGCACACACTTCTTCAACAAGGAACGTTTCAGTTTCTGTAAAACTCGATGCCATGACAAACACTACGATCAATGGTACGACAATCCTCGGTGACTGTTGGAGTGCTATGAATAATGTGAAATCATGTAGCAACGAAATTGCTTCATACTTGAAGAACGGAACTATAGATATCGGGCCTTCTTGTTGTCAAGCAATAAAGACTATAACACATGATTGTTGGCCAAACCTCTTGACTACACTTGGTATCACCGTTGATCAAACTAATATTCTTCGTGGTTATTGTGATGCTGCTAAGTTGTCGTCGTCTTCTACTATTCATGTGTTTCGGGATTTTCCTAAAGCTGATTTGGTTAACAATGTGAACTGAAGAACAATCTACTTCTATAAAGTTTATGTTATTGGTAGCGTGAGGTCATAATTTAGTTGGCAAAACAGAACAAATATGAGGGTGTTTCTTGGTGTCAGATGTCTTGAATTTCTTCTTATTCATCAATTTGTTTTGCCTACACACATATAACACATATGATTGTTCTTTATAACTAACATTTTGAATTTGATTTCCAAACTATTATTACTCAATAACTATTTAATTTTTCTAAATATCATAATCTGAGAAACTGGAAGGACAACATACACTTCTTAAACAGTCACAACTCACAACACGATGTATGTGAATCCGTTAGCAAAAATCATCGACAATATTCAGCACAAATATATACAAGAGAGATATCTAGTGAACATAAATATACAAGAAATATATGTACATAATGAATGTTTGCACTTGATTCTGTACAAGTGCAAGAAAGAAAGTAATGCGCCTGCTTGCTATACACAATAAATACAGATAGAATTCTACACATCATAATTACAATGAGAACTCAATAGATCGAGCAGAGGACAATAACATAATTCTAAGCTCCGTATTTTGGAGCTCTTAATAGTCTATCGACTAAATCATTCCAGTTAGCCTGACTATGTTTTGCATTCTGGACATCTCTATTTTCATGTTTTGAGGGCTCAACATTCAAATCTTTTGAAGATGGTTCCTCTTGCTTGTAACATTCTTCAGTTTTGCTAGTTAACGGTTGCTTCTCCTCATCTTCTGGGCTCATCATTGTTTCTGCATGAGGTATCTTAAGGCTAACTGCTCTTTCTAATGCCTCCTTGTGTTCATTTTTAATTGATTCTAACCTATCAAATCTTTGTACCTTAGGTGGTGCTGTAACTGGTTCAGAACTTTTCTCCTTTAATAACTGCAACAAGTCAACAATACTTATAAAATACAGGTGACGAATTTCACACATTTACATAGTTCCAAAGGGAGACCAGTCAACTGGGTTGAAAGTCAACCCAAAACGTATGTTGATGTCATAATCCTATTAAATAGTTTAGTCAGAAACTATCAGACTACTATCCAACACTCTTTTGAATTTAAATCATTAACTATGTATAAAAAGGAATAAAAAGAAAAAAGAAAAAAAAATGAAAAGAAAATAGTGGGTCAACCCATGAGAACTATTTTGACCCGCTACCCAGTCCTCCTGGCCCTCTTTGTCTCCCACTATGCTAAACCATTTAGCTTCAGTGATTGTATTTCTCAAACAGTAGAAATGTGCCAGACCAAAATGAAACAAGAACATATTCAGGTTAATAATTAACTCTCACTTACAAGCAAAGCCTTTTCTGCTTCTCTTTCAATCCATACAATTGCATGATCAGATGTAGCATTGCAGGACAACACTATATGTTCAAATCTACCGTCAACAGGAATTGCTGTTCTGACCTCAGGAGGGTATCTTCCACATCTGTTACATTTGTTCATGAGCTTAGTGCCAGATCAAAGAAAACATAATTTTCATTTATCAATATACTAAACAAGAACCTCAATCAGATTATGGTTGAAAAAAAATTCTACAAATACATAATGAGATGTCGGAAAATTGGTGTCAGATAGATCTCTCTCTCACAACTCAAGTGTTTTCAAGCTAATAGAAAATATGGTTACCAATCAAGTAAAGAAACAAAACAACAATAGTGGGGGCAGTTTCAACTTATCTATGTGAAAACGGGTCAACTTCGGTTAATTTTATAGCTAATGTGACAAACAGATAATATTTGTTGAGATAATATTGACCTATGTATTTGCAATGGATTAAATTGGGTTATCTAACCGGCTTGAATAAATTATCTTTTGCCAACAGGAGAAGGGTCAAATAAAATACTTAGTGTTATTCTCGACATACAACCTCCAAATCACACAAGTAACTAAGCTACATTAGATTGAAATTGTGAGATTACACCTTTTGTAATAATATTTAGTTATCATACAAAAAAAGGTGCTCAAGGGGTAAACCCAATCCAATCTACCCACTTAAAATCAGAATTCGGGTGACCCATCAACAAAGATGTTCTGCGTCCATGTCTTAATTGAGACGCATATATAATCATGAATTAAGGGTGCATTAGTCTTTGCTATTCTGAAAATAAAGACAACATTTAGAAAGTACAACTTTACCTGCAAAACTTTCTCTCTACAATGTGGTATAGCCGGCCTGGAGCATACAGTCTTCTAGGATCTCTGAGCATCTTATCTTCAGGTACAAATGTGTCTCTCAAACAAACCATAAGTAGCAAACAGGGCAAGCTGTCCAAAGCATCAATTCCTGGTTTGAGAAAGTTTCGTAACACTTTACCCCACAAGATGGAGCCATATAATGGATAATACAAATATTCAGTTTTTTTCACTGTGACCTTAAAGAACTAACCAGAAAATGGATTCAAATATATCTTCGAGGGGAGTAGGAGTCCTAGGCAAGAAATCATCCTGTAAAAGATTATGGTAAAAACACACTCATTAATCAAAAGATAGCTTACTAAAGGCAACAATTTTAGTAACTAAGGGCTGTTTGGATGCGTGTATTCAAGGTAATTATTAGTAGAACCATAAACAGTTAATCACTTGGTTAAAGATAGGAATAACTATGTAAATTTACAACAATCTCACCATGAATGGCTACTGGAGGTTGAAGATCAATTAGAAACATAACATAATAAAAACGATTCATCAAGCATTACAACCATCAACAAGTGGTCTAGTGGCAAAAAGTCTTGTTTCCTTATAAGATAACTTAGGTTCGTATCAAGGTGGGGATGGCCAGGGAAATGGTTGGAACCATGACAAAGAAACTAAGTTAAACCGTTACATCTGAGTCAAGAAATGGCCTGCCATCCCCGTGTAACGCTAAGAGGGAAAACCACCTTTAAAAAAACCATCAAGCATAACATTAAATAAACTTATACGCTCTTATTTGTACATTATTGTATATCTAACTTGTCAATTACCCAATATCATTAACACAATAACACTTACCACTTAAAACGTTGCCAAACATGTTACCAATATCATCTAAAATCAAGATTGTTGATTAATTGTCTCAAATATGGGGTAAGAGGGTAACAATCGAATTGTCTCAAATATGCTAGTAAGTAAATATACCTGCAACACGATGGAGTAAATGACATCCGCATACTTAACAGCAAGATTTAAGGATAGACACCTAGTAGGTGCAATTGCATAACACTTGACCATCTCTCGTGGTATGCCATCAAACATATCCCTATGGTTCACAACCAAAACCGTCAACAAAGAAGCAACACCGGCCCCTAACGAATGACCAACAAACACCATCTTATAACACCTGCCATTCTCCATCCACAAACGTCGTAAATTGTCAGACTCTTGATTCAACAACCAAACCGCAGATTTCAATAACCCATGATGCACATAGCCACCATCAAACATATGTTTCCCTAATCTATTATCCAACAACATTTTGTAATCACTTTCTTTCTTCAAATTCAGTCCTCGGATAGCCATTACGATTTCACGACGTGTGTGATCAAGGTAAATGAGGTATGGCGGGGAGTGTCCTTGTGTTTGTTGGTAAGTCACACGTTTGAATACGAAATCAGGGTTTAAACGGTAGCCACCAAGTGGGGGGAATTGAGGGTGGTTGAGATCTTCCTCGTACACAGCCAAGGTTATTCGACAGAGATGAGGAACAGTTTCGAATTCGTCGACAGTGGCAGGGGGCCACGTGGCGCTGTCGTCTGCACCGACATGAGTACATCGTTTCCAACCCCAACGAAGGCAGCCTAAACCAACAAAACAACCCACACAACACGCAGACATGTAACGGTTTTCAACTTCTTTTATGATTTTACAAATTAAGTTAGAACGGATATATAATGGCTAAGAATGGGAAAGTAAACAAAAAGGGAGAAAAATCAGATGAAAATGGGGAGGGAAAGAAGAAAGAAATGAGGAATAAAGGGTCGTTGACGAGGAGTATTCTAGAGACGGCGCGGACAACACATGATTCAATTGTTCTTCTAGATGATGTCTTCCTCTACGAAAAGCGCAGTGTAACTAACTTACTTTTAGAGGTGTACAAAACCGGTTTAAAACTGATTTGGGTCAAAAACCCGTTCAAAATGGTGAAAAACCCAAACTCATCTTAATTGGTTAAAATTGGTTGGGATTTAAAATCCAATTGTTACTGGTTTTTCTGGTTTTATATATATTGTTTCTAGGTAAAATAAAACAACTATTATAGGAAAAACAAATAAAACAATAAATTTCTCTAAACCGAAAATTACCGTGAATCATGAAAATTATCGTGCATCAATTATATATTTGTGTTTCGTGAATTTTAATGCATCAATTTTATCATGATACAAGGGTCAAGATCTTATCCTATTTGTTTTTTACTTTAATATTTGTTTTACAATAACCAACCCCTATATATATTAAAGGAAACGAACTTACATTATAAATTTTATTGGGTAAACCATTTCGAATCTTACCAGAGGCAAAAATTGAATTTAAGTGGTTGAATTACCTTGACACTATCCTTGCTGGGGGTTATGTGGGTACCAATTCGGTACATTGGATCAAGCGGTTCCTATCAATCTACCATTGATTGTGCACAAAACCGCGTCAGATGCTTTGTAAATAAAGAAGATGATTTAAAGATGGGTTAGAAATGGTTTTAGGTTTTATTGGCGATTCCCCGAAGGTAGGACAATGCCTCTTTACGCTAACTATGTGTGAGTTAGGGTTTTCGGCCAATTGTGTGATCGTGTCAATGAAGGAGAAATCCTTCTCCTTTTATAGGGGAATGTTTCTTGGAGGAGAAGGTTAGGGTTTTACCCTTCCTTCTTGAATTCGATATACACTTGCCATGTATATCTTGATTTAGTTGCTATCTATATCCCTTAATGGGATACGATGTGCTATTGTTTAGGAAGAGATTTGTATTGATCTCTAACCATTATAATTAACTCAAAACACCTCCGGGCTTAAGCCCTTCGTGAGAGTGCTTCGTATTATAAGAGCTTTGTATAATGGATCGAAGGGGTACATCGTCAAGCCCCCCAGTCTAATATTATAGGCTGCTAGGGCTATGATTTTAGACTATACTCTTTTTGTCTTCTCGTCTTCGAAACTTCTTAACTTTGATGAATGTGCTTCGCAATCTCAAGGTCTAAAGGTAGGTGACTTTTTGTGAAAGGGGGTAAAGTAAAAAATGGGTGTTTAAATTGTTGAGGAAGCTTTGGGCGGTTTTTTCAAAATTCAAAATTTGATCCAAAAATTAATATCCTTATTAATTCTTTTTCATTCCTTCTTCTTCCACTTCTCCATTCCCCTTTTTTGTTCTTTGAATTTTCCATCGTCATACTCGCCGTCTTCCGATCTTCAATTCAGGTAATATTTCTTTCAAAATTCTTCTGATTCGATGGCTAAAATAGGCATAGAGACTACGTTTTCCATCGTTACTCGAGATCAATTCAATGATTTCGTGAATAGGTTTTTTCCGGGTCGGGTTGAATCAATTAGGTTACCCGATCGTAAACAAAGTATTCTTTCTCCCCGGATGGTTTCATCGGGGTGTATCTTAGGTCTTTCACTCATGGTAGCGTTAGGTATCCTTTTACTTCCTTCTTTTTGTCTAACTAAGTATTATGGGAATCAATTATCCCGCTGTCATCCTCAAGGTCATTCAAAAATCATGGCCTTTGAGGTCTTATGTCGTGCTTACGGTGGTGAACCGTCTTTGGAACTTTTTAGGAGATTCGCATATGTTTACGATGCGGGGGATTGGGTTACCATTGCAACTAGATCTAGGGAGAATTCTTGTTTTGTGAAAGGACCAGGAGGCGTAGATATAAGAAATTGGAAGAACAAGTTTATTTTTGTAAGTGTTGATTTGATGCCCCAAAATTGTGATGTGTTGGTAAATAGGGAGAATTTGAGTGTAGTGAAAAAGCGTGTTGACCCGGTACCCGATAGTGAGGAATCTGGACTTTTGTTTAAGCAGATCATTAGTCCCCCCATATTAGTTGTGTCGTACCCTGATAGTATTTTGTTCAAAGCCAAAGTAATCGGTTCGTTGCCTGCTGGGGAAGAGGAATTTGATGGTGAGTTGTATATCTTTCTCTATTTTCTTCATGACATTTGTAGCTTGACTCTATGTTGTCTTCATACTTGCAGACATGTCTTTCATGAATTTTGTTAGAAAAGGTGGTCAGGTTGTAGCCGAAGCTCCCTCTGGTGCTTCTTCCCATGTTCCTTCTGATGCTGAGCGTACTCCGAAGGCTGGGGGAAGTGTCCCTTTTAACCTTGGTTCTTCGTCTGGTACTTCCGCCCGTCCCAAGGGGGAATCCACCACTTCTTCTGATCCTAACCAGGCTATGGATGATGAGGTTATTATAACTGGTGAATGTAAGGATGAGGGGCATGCTGCTCCAGTGGAGGGTGTAGACTCTCATCTTCGTAAGAGGGGTAAGGAGACACCTTCTACTGCTCCTGCTTCGAAGAAAAAAAAGAAAGCTGTTGAGGAGAAGAGTGGTGCCACGAGTAATCGATTCTTTTCTCTCCCTTTCCTTCCTCTCCTCTTCTTCTTTTTATATTTTCCTTGTGGTTTTGTAGTTGATATCCGTCGTATGGAAACAAGAGCCTTCGCACAGTTTTACAAGGAACGTTCTGATGAAAGGAGTATGTTGGATGCTGAGATGGTTGTTCGTTTGAATCATCTTTTGGGTGCTCAACTTGAGGCTGGGAGACTACTTGAAGAGAAGAAGGCAGAATGTTCTTTACTCCAAGAATCAATGAATAATGTTGCTTCGGATTTGGGTGAGGTGAAGTCTTTGAAGAGCAAACTTATGGAAGCAGATGCTGCTGTGAAGATCCAGGAGGGTGAGCTTGCTGATTTGAGGTTAAAGTTGACGAAGACCATGGCCGAGTTGAGCATGGAGAAGAAAGTCTCTCAAAATTTTTCGTCGTCTATCAGCAAACATATTTCCCAACGTGCTGGCCTGATAACCGAAGTGATTCCCCATGCCTGCAGATATTTAATCGATAGTGAGGAGTTTGGAAGATTGCTTGGGGAGGTGATTTCTACTCATAGGGATGATGAGAGGTCCCTCATGTGTCACACCCCGTTGTAGCGGAAATACAGGGTTAACAAAAAATTGCGTACTAATCAGAAGGTGAATAGAGATTACATCCATTAATCCAAATACGAGTTTATTACAAGTATAATCGTTCAGATGTGGACCCCAATACACGGATACAAACTATCCTCAATTGGAAATGGGCCCACAAATACACTAATAACATTTGGACATTCTAGTACAATTAGGACTAATAATACGATAGTCCTCAGAGGTCTTACGCTAATTGTACGTCCAAAGTTCAAAAGATGGCTTCTAAAATGCCATATGCGCTTCCAATACTTACTGTTGGTTCCCTGAAAAGCATGAAATTTGATAGGATCAACTATCGAAATAGTTGGTGAGTTTACAGTATGTTTGACCAATGTTTATTCGTCATTGTGAGCACACAAATGACATATAGTTATAAAAGACCAGACAGTCAGTATATCTAAATCTGACAACACTTTTATAACAAGACAGCCAGTATATCTAAATCTGGACACATCTTATATCACAATTTATAATAAGATAGTCAGTATATCTAAATCTGAACTCATCTTATATCACGTCAATCAGTATATCTAGATCTGATGACAGCATATGCCTCACACAGGATTTCCCTTCAACAATGGGGTGCGGACCATAACCTCGCACAGGATTTCCCTTCGACAATGGGGTGCGGACCACAACCAAGATAGTCGAGATATCTAGATCCGACAATACAACCAATAGGGGAAACATTTTAGTTTGTCAAACACAAGAAACCATTTAATCAGCCATCACACGGCAATTCAACGTCATTTCATTCAACATTTAATAAATGACACGTATACACGTTTTCGACAGCCCAACATGGCAAATTTAAGTCAAATGATTTAAGCATCCATATCACATGGCATACACAAAAACAATCATTTATTTAATAAATAGTGTATACAACAGTACATGCTTTTCAGGCCCAAAGTAAAAGGAAAAGGGCGCCATAAACTCACCTTAGCGATCTAAGTGCTAAAAGGTGCAATGTAGCTCAAGAAGATCAACTGTCAATTCTCCACGTTATCCAAAACCTATGATATGATTACCAATAGTGAGGATCCAAGCTCACAACGACAAGTATCCTATGTAGAACTACTTAGCTATAGACCCTAGAATGCCATAACCGAGAATGTGATTTAAACTTTCATTTTATTTAACTTTAGTTGGTAATATCAATGACATTGTCATTATAAGGTAGTCTAAAGTACCATTCGATATTCACCAAGTTCAATCGTTCAAGTTAACGAAAACTGAAAATGTTAAACAGAACAAAATCTCGCGGCGCGAGGTGGCACGTTCGCGACGCGAAGACCATTTTCAACTGATTCGCGGCGCGAGACCTGGAGGGTCGCGGCGCGAATGCAGACCTGCATGAGTGAAAGTGCAGTTTTTGACCATTTTTGCCAAACCAAATCGTTTCCATTTCAAATCTTTTCATTTCAACAAGTACCAACAGGTTTAATTACCTGGAAACAATCCATTTCGTTTACCATTTCACAAATCCAACACTTTTGATTTCCAAAACCTAATTCTAATCAATTTCATTTTATTTAACTTTAGTTGGTAATATCAATGACATTGTCATTATAAGGTAGTCTAAAGTACCATTCGATATTCACCAAGTTCAATCGTTCAAGTTAACGAAAACTGAAAATGTTAAACAGAACAAAATCTCGCGGCGCGAGGTGGCACGTTCGCGACGCGAAGACCATTTTCAACTGATTCGCGGCGCGAGACCTGGAGGGTCGCGGCGCGAATGCAGACCTGCATGAGTGAAAGTGCAGTTTTTGACCATTTTTGCCAAACCAAATCGTTTCCATTTCAAATCTTTTCATTTCAACAAGTACCAACAGGTTTAATTACCTGGAAACAATCCATTTCGTTTACCATTTCACAAATCCAACACTTTTGATTTCCAAAACCTAATTCTAATCAATTTCATTTATCCAACAAAACTAAAAATCCATTTCATATTCAAAGGCTATCAATCTAATCAACTAAACTGAAATCAAACCCATAATTTGAATCTACTTAAAAATCAAAGTTCAATTTAAAAAGAGATTACTTACCAAAACTTGAAATCCTTGAAATAATTTATGAAGAAGATGAAGATGGTGATGATGTTAATACCAATTTATCATTGAAATGATTATTTCCTTTAAATTAATCCTTGCCAAAACCGATTTTGATGATGATAAGATAGAGGGATTGAGAGATTTTAGTCTTGTGTGTGTGTTGTATATGTTTTGGTGTGTGTTGGTGTGTGTGTGTCGACTAGAACAAAAGAAAGGGAGGGAAGGGGGTGTTTGGTGGTTACTCCCCTGCCACAAACAAAGAAAACCGGCCATGTGGCCCTTTTCTTGATATTCTAATACCCCAAATTTGGTAAAATGCTTACGATTAAATACCATTTGACTAAAAGGTTATAATTTAAAGTAAAGGTATTTTCCCTCGTTTGATTTTAGTTAAGACAAGCCAATAAAACATCGTCAAACTAAACTTTAGAAATATTAAGTTTAGACAGTCTGTTTACTGTGTTCAATACATAACCTTTAAATCTTTATTTAAAGTTATTTTTAAGACCCGGCATTCGTCTAAATAGCTAATAGTCTACGTCATCAGGATATGTCTAATTGAACTATATCAAATGTTCAATTATCTAATAATTTCCACGTCATAATCTCTAAATTAGACAAAATTATAATAATGATCGAGATTAGGACTAACTCGTTGTTAATAAATTACGAGTTGTCACAGCATCCCCTACTTCTAAGGATTTCGTCCCGAAATCAAGTCTTGCTCAGTAAAGAGATGAGGATACTTATCTCTCATATAATCTTCACGTTCCTAAGTAACATCGGGTCCGTGTTTTGAATTCCAACGAACTTTTACCAACTTGACGCGACTTCGTCTAGTTTGCTTGAGGTGTTGATCTAAATTTTCAACCGGTTCCTCAATGAATTGAAGAGAGTCATTCACTTGCAACTCTTCCACAGGTACAACTAATGTTTCATCAGTCAAACATTTCTTAAGATTCGATATATGAAATGTGGGATGAACATGTTCCAGCTCTTGGGGTAAATCGAGCTTATATGCCACGGAACCAATCCTTTGAACAATTTCAAATGGTCCGATATAACGAGGACTAAGTTTTCCTCTCACGCCAAAACGTGCAGTGCCTTTCCAAGGTGACACTTTCAACATAACTTTATCTCCCACTTGAAACTCAAGTGGTTTCCTTCTACGATCTGCATAGCTCTTTTGGCGATCCTGAGCCGCCTTCAGCCGTGCCCTAATTTCAACAATCTGGTCAGTAGTCTTCTGAACCAGTCCATATTTGTACAAACGACGCTCACCAGCATCAAGCCAACAAACAGGCGATCTACATTTTCATCCGTACAAAGCCTCAAAAGGCGCACATTTAATGCTTGTGTGATAGCTGTTATTATACGAAAATTCAGCTAACGTCAAAAAAGTATCCCAACTACCTTTGAAATCAATAACACATGCCCGTAGCATGTCTTCCAACGTCTGAATGGTACGCTCACTTTGCCCGTCCGTTTGTGGATGGTAAGCCGTACTCAAATTCAACTGAGTGCCTAAGGCGTCTTGAAAATATCTCCACGATTGTGAAGTGAAACGACCATCACGATCAGAGATAATAGACACAGGAACACCATGAAGTGACACGATCTTCTCAATATATAATTGAGACAATTTCTTTATTTTCCAATTCTCCCGTATGGGAATGAAGTGTGCAGACTTCGTTAATCGATCAACAATGACCCAAATAGTATCGTATCCTTTCAGGGTTCGAGGTAACTTCGTAATGAAGTCCATAGTGATCTGTTCCCATTTCCAGTCAGGAATTTGGGGTTGCTGGAGCAGCCAAGAAGGCTTTTGGTGCTCCGCCTTAACCATTGAACAATTTAAACATTTTGAAACATACGTGGCGATATCTCTTTTCATACCAGGCCACCAATAAAAATCCTTTAGTCCGGTACATTTTGTCAGCACCAGGATGGATCGAATACTTAGATCGATGACTCTCGTTCATCAAGAGTTCTCTAAGTCCATTATATTTGGGAATCCACACTCTGCCCTTGACATGTCGGATCCCATCACTATCCAATTCAAATAACCGTTCAGCATTCCACAATGCTTCTTTCTCGTTACGCCCTGTTTGTAGGGCCTCGTTTTGATCATCCAAAACTCTATCTCTTAATGATGAGCCAAGATAAGAACTTGCTCTTGTTATGACAGATAGTGAAATCCTATCTTTTCTACACAACACGTCAGCAACCACATTTGCTTTACCTGGATGATATTTGAGTTCACAATCATAATCACTGAGTAATTCTACCCATCGTCTGTGTCTCAAATTCAGCATTTTCTGATCGAAGATATGCTGAAGACTTTTGTGATCTGTGAACACCGTACACTTGGTACCATACAAGTAGTGCCTCCAAATCTTTAAGGCAAAAACAACCGCTCTGAGTTCGAGATCGTGTGTTGTATAATTCTTTTCGTGGATTTTGAGCTGTCTGGAAGCGTAAGCAATGACCTTACCTTTTTGCATAAGTACACATCCCATGCCCTGATGTGATGCGTCACATTATACCACGAAGTTTTCAATTCTATTGGGTAATGCCAAAATAGGAGCATTACATAGCTTGTCTTTCAACGTTTGAAATGCCTTTTCTTGGGCATCCTGCCAAATAAATTCCTTGGTCTTTTGAGTCAACAACGTCAAAGGTTGAGCAACTTTTGAGAAGTTCTCAATAAATCTCCTATAATATCCAGCCAATCCAAGAAACTGGCTAATTTCTGTCGGAGTCTTAGGGGCTTCCCACTTCTTTATTGCTTTGATCTTAGATGGATCTACGCGGATCCCATCCATATTCACTACATGACCCAAGAAGTGTACTTCTCTAATCCAAAATTCACATTTTAAGAATTTCGCGTACAACTTTTGATCCTTGAGTAGTTGTAGAATGGTTCTCAGATGACCTTCATGTTCATCTTTATTTCTCGAGTAGATCAGTATGTCATCAATGAATACAATGACAAACTTGTCAAGATACGGTCGACATACTCGATTCATTAAGTCCATAAACATAGCAGGTGCATTGGTTAAATCAAACGGCATAACCAAAAACTCATAATGTCCATAGCGAGTTCTGAAGGCTGTTTTAGGAATGTTCATCTCTCTGACTCTGAGTTGATGATACCCAGATCTGAGATCAATCTTGGAAAAGTGTGATGCACCTTCCAGTTGGTCTAACAAGTCGTCAATACGAGGCAAAGGGTACCTGTTCTTTCCTGACTTGTCCCCTTGCACAATTAGGGTTTCGCCTTTCGGTAGGGGTATTCCAACAATCTTCTCATAACAACTTATATCAGCTCTAACCTTAGATAACCAGTCCATACCAACAATCACATCAAAACTACTTAGTTCTATAGGAATTAGGTCAATTTTAAAAGTCTTACCGGCTAATACCAAACTGCAATCTACTAAATGATCTCTAGCAATATACTTTTGACCGTTTGCATATTCGACAACATAAGTGTCTTTCATAGGGATAGCCACTATACCAAATCGAGACTTAAATTCTAAGGATATGAAACTTTTATCATCACCAGAGTCGAATAACACAAATACATAATGATTATTGAGTATGAATGTACCTATCACAACGTTAGGATCACGTCGTGCATCAGCAGCATCCAAAGTAAAATACTCAAAGTAAATTGGTGAGACAATATGTAATTTTCAAGTGTAATTTATTTATTAACTTTAAATAAATTACAAGGTTGTTGCGGAAACAAGATAATACAAAGTATGTAAATATCCTAACAACCTATGAACTACAATTGATCTACACTTGGAATTTCTCTAAACAATCGAAACACTTAAAGTTGTGAAATGTTCCTTTTGTGATTGAGAGAATATTGCACAAGTTCACCAAGAATATTGCAGGTATGCAAAGTGTGAAATCTTTCGAAGTGTGTTCGAAGAAGTAATATTCTTGTTGTGCAATGACTTGTATTTATAGGCAAAGTTAACATTGGGATGTTAACTTTGGCCGTACAAATGTGGTTGAGATCATTTAAGGAATAACATTTAATTCCTTAAAAAGCAGTGTAAAGTTGCAGTTGCAGTATATAGCAACTTTACTCAACCAGCTTTATGTACCTTTTATTACTTAAATAATAAGATAAATCTTATTATCCGGGTAAAAGCACATAAAGCATAAAAGTCAATTCCTCGTAATCAGTGTAAAGCTTTGTAAGAGCTTTCCACTGACGGTCTCCAGTTTGTAACTGACTAGAATGTCAACTGGGCTTCGCTGCCATTGTCATTCTCTATCTTCCACTTGTTGTCTTCGACTTCAACTGGAAGGATTCTTCAACTGGTCAGTTCTCAACTGGAGGAAGTCTTCAGTTGCGTACAGCAGACTTGATGTCATTATTTGATACCTCGCCAGTTGGTTCAACAAACGTGCTAAGGTCAGCATCTCTGGTCAGTGGTCTTCTTGGTTGAGAAATCCTTCTTGGTGGATTCAAAACCCTTTTCCAAAACCACTACCGGAGGCCTGATCAGTCTTCTCTTGATCACTTCAGTTCCAACAGAAGAACCAGTGGTTCTTTTCAAATCTATCACCATCCGATTGGTCGCACTAACTGCCGCTTGAAGAGTCAAGGGATTAAAAGCGGCTACCAACCTTCGGATGTCCGGTGACAAGCCATAACAGTATCTTTCCACTAACTTTTCCTACGTATCCACCATACGAGGAACAAGTCTTGTCAGCTCATGAAAACGAGTAGTGTATTTCTCGTTGTCTAGCCCGACCATGTTATGATTCCAAAATTCGCCCTCCATTTTCTGTACTTCCTCCTTAGGACAATACTTTTCCATCAACATTCTTTTAAAATCAAACCAAGGTATCTTATTAGCTTGGTCTCGACCTCGGGTCCTAACCTGCTCGTTCCACCACAACAGAGCGTGCTTTTGAAGTTGAGTGGAAGCATATTCCACTTTGTGTTCTTCAGCACAACGACTGATATGAAGCACCGCCTCTATACTCTCTAACCAGTTGATTAGACCTACCGGGCCCTCGGTACCATGAAATTCTTTTGGTTTACAATAAGTGAAGGTTTTGTAATCACCCACTCGAAGTTGAACTCGAGGAACAACTTGTTCAGCAGTAGGTTCCACATTGTTGCTATTGTCAGCATGATGATTATTATTGGCGTTCATGCTTGCCGTGATCTGAGCAACTAAAGTAGGCATAGCGGCCAACAGTTGTGGTGTCACAAATGCCACCATATTATTTTCCCCGCCAGCATGTGGGGTAGATCCAGGACTAGTGTTCACATTGCAGCAGCAGTTTCTGGTTCTTGCTGGATCATAGGTTCTTCCTGTTCAGCTCCATCAGGTCTAGGGTTTTGTAAGTCCCAACTCAATAGATGGTACTACTTGAAGACACCTCAATGTCGATGGTGGAGTTACTTTGCAATATAAGCTCTGAACTGGAGATGACCAGTTGCAGAGAGTATATACCAAGTTCTAGATAGATTACTTATTAAGTGACAATAAGTAAACAACAATGCAATAAAGTAAAATACTCAAAGTAAATTGGTGAGACAATATGTAATTTTCAAGTGTAATTTATTTATTAACTTTAAATAAATTACAAGGTTGTTGCGGAAACAAGATAATACAAAGTATGTAAATATCCTAACAACCTATGAACTACAATTGATCTACACTTGGAATTTCTCTAAACAATCGAAACACTTAAAGTTGTGAAATGTTCCTTTTGTGATTGAGAGAATATTGCACAAGTTCACCAAGAATATTGCAGGTATGCAAAGTGTGAAATCTTTTGAAGTGTGTTCGAAGAAGTAATATTCTTGTTGTGCAATGACTTGTATTTATAGGCAAAGTTAACATTGGGATGTTAACTTTGGCCGTACAAATGTGGTTGAGATCATTTAAGGAATAACATTTAATTCCTTAAAAAGCAGTGTAAAGTTGCAGTTGCAGTATATAGCAACTTTACTCAACCAGCTTTATGTACCTTTTATTACTTAAATAATAAGATAAATCTTATTATCCGGGTAAAAGCACATAAAGCATAAAAGTCAATTCCTCGTAATCAGTGTAAAGCTTTGTAAGAGCTTTCCACTGACGGTCTCCAGTTTGTAACTGACTAGAATGTCAACTGGGCTTCGCTGCCATTGTCATTCTCTATCTTCCACTTGTTGTCTTCGACTTCAACTGGAAGGATTCTTCAACTGGTCAGTTCTCAACTGGAGGAAGTCTTCAGTTGCGTACAGCAGACTTGATGTCATTATTTGATACCTCGCCAGTTGGTTCAACAAACGTGCTAAGGTCAGCATCTCTGGTCAAGTGGTCTTCTTGGTTGAGAAATCCTTCTTGGTGGATTCAAAACCCTTTTCATAACCTTCTTTACATGTTCAATTCTTTTTAGAATCCCACTGGCCCTGTTCTCCTTCGCCTTCTCCACTGATATGTTCAAATTTCTGGCATCAAATTTAGCTTCATCCTCAGGATAGTGTCTGTCCAGTTCAACATCAAGCATTTCTTTCAACTGGTCAACTATCCTGGGATCATTCTTTACTCTGGCATACTCCTCCTTAGTGATTCCTAAAAGATGAGCATCACTCATATCAAGCAACTTAATCTGTGCAAGATGTGCTCTGGCTTCAGCTTGGTTTCTTTGTTTCATCTTCTTTCTTTCTTTAATTTCATTGCCAAGTCTAGCCAAATCTTCTGCTATCACTATCTGAAACTGGAGGAAGTACATCAGCATTGCCAGTTTCTAACATTGGTACATCAGTGGCCGGCTGGGCAGATACATCACATGCTAAACCTTTGCCCTTATCAACAACATTCCCCCTATCACCTACATCACCAGTTTCAACAACTCTTTGCTCACCAGCTTCAGTACTGGCAGCCACAATCAATTCTATACCAGATTGACCTCCAGATGGAGTGCTTTCAGTTGCAATTGTGCAAGAACTGCACTTCTTTCCCCCTTGGCAGCATCTAGACCTGCCCTAATCACTTCCCATTCAGAATGGTAAGCTGGCAACCGGTCAAGAGGCTGCCATGATTGCATGTTCTTGCATTCTTTGAAGATTGTGCACATCATCCTGAAAGATCTCCAAAGGTGGTTGGTTTCTTTAGACTAGGTCAGAACATTAGCTGCAACTTGTTCCTGGCCAGTTTTCAATTCATTTAAAATCTTGGAATCTTCATCCAAACCAAAAACCACCTTATCCTTGACTTCTTCATCCTTCTTCTTCAAACTTTCTACTTCAGTTGTCAGTTTATCCAAAGATTGAGCATGAAGTGATACCTGGGTGTTCAAGTTATCAATGTTGCCCCTCAACTGGTTGATCTCATTTGTGAGTGGGGCCAGATCAACCTGAGGAGTGGCCAGCTTGGTGATCTCAGACATCACCCTTTCAATCAATTGTGCTTCTCTTGCACCCAGCGTATCATCTATCTTCTGACCAACTGAAGTCATTAACTGCTCTCCAAGTTCAGTCACATTCAACCCAGGTTTGTCAACCAATTCCTTTACCTGTTTTTCAATCTCCTTTAAATCCACTTCTGATGTTCTAACAGTGTTGCCCAGCAAGTTGGAGATTGAGGTTGTGACCTTGGACTGAGTAAGGTCAAAGGCTTCTTTTAAAGTACCTGCCAGATTGTTGCAGCCAGTGACCAACTCATTCAGCTTCTTCAACACCAAGTCTTCATTAGATGAAAACTTGTTAATCCCCAGATCAACCACTTTAATATTGGTCAAGTAATCCTTGTGGTATCTGGAGAAAGACTTGGTGTTTTTGTCAAGTGTCTTTTGAATCTCCTCCACCCTGGTGAGAAGGTTTTGGAGATCGGCTTGTACAGAAACATGCAACTTCTTTTTTTTTTTTTTTTTTTTTTTTTTTTTTTTTTTTTTTTTTTTTTTTTTTTTTTTTTTTTTTTTTTTTTTTTTTTTTTTTTTTTTTTTTTTTTTTTTTTTTTTTTTTTTTTTTTTTTTTTTTTTTTTTTTTTTTTTTTTTTTTTTTTTTTTTTTTTTTTTTTTTTTTTTTTTTTTTTTTTTTTTTTTTTTTTTTTTTTTTTTTTTTTTTTTTTTTTTTTTTTTTTTTTTTTTTTTTTTTTTTTTTTTTTTTTTTTTTTTTTTTTTTTTTTTTTTTTTTTTTTTTTTTTTTTTTTTTTTTTTTTTTTTTTTTTTTTTTTTTTTTTTTTTTTTTTTTTTTTTTTTTTTTTTTTTTTTTTTTTTTTTTTTTTTTTTTTTTTTTTTTTTTTTTTTTTTTTTTTTTTTTTTTTTTTTTTTTTTTTTTTTTTTTTTTTTTTTTTTTTTTTTTTTTTTTTTTTTTTTTTTTTTTTTTTTTTTTTTTTTTTTTTTTTTTTTTTTTTTTTTTTTTTTTTTTTTTTTTTTTTTTTTTTTTTTTTTTTTTTTTTTTTTTTTTTTTTTTTTTTTTTTTTTTTTTTTTTTTTTTTTTTTTTTTTTTTTTTTTTTTTTTTTTTTTTTTTTTTTTTTTTTTTTTTTTTTTTTTTTTTTTTTTTTTTTTTTTTTTTTTTTTTTTTTTTTTTTTTTTTTTTTTTTTTTTTTTTTTTTTTTTTTTTTTTTTTTTTTTTTTTTTTTTTTTTTTTTTTTTTTTTTTTTTTTTTTTTTTTTTTTTTTTTTTTTTTTTTTTTTTTTTTTTTTTTTTTTTTTTTTTTTTTTTTTTTTTTTTTTTTTTTTTTTTTTTTTTTTTTTTTTTTTTTTTTTTTTTTTTTTTTTTTTTTTTTTTTTTTTTTTTTTTTTTTTTTTTTTTTTTTTTTTTTTTTTTTTTTTTTTTTTTTTTTTTTTTTTTTTTTTTTTTTTTTTTTTTTTTTTTTTTTTTTTTTTTTTTTTTTTTTTTTTTTTTTTTTTTTTTTTTTTTTTTTTTTTTTTTTTTTTTTTTTTTTTTTTTTTTTTTTTTTTTTTTTTTTTTTTTTTTTTTTTTTTTTTTTTTTTTTTTTTTTTTTTTTTTTTTTTTTTTTTTTTTTTTTTTTTTTTTTTTTTTTTTTTTTTTTTTTTTTTTTTTTTTTTTTTTTTTTTTTTTTTTTTTTTTTTTTTTTTTTTTTTTTTTTTTTTTTTTTTTTTTTTTTTTTTTTTTTTTTTTTTTTTTTTTTTTTTTTTTTTTTTTTTTTTTTTTTTTTTTTTTTTTTTTTTTTTTTTTTTTTTTTTTTTTTTTTTTTTTTTTTTTTTTTTTTTTTTTTTTTTTTTTTTTTTTTTTTTTTTTTTTTTTTTTTTTTTTTTTTTTTTTTTTTTTTTTTTTTTTTTTTTTTTTTTTTTTTTTTTTTTTTTTTTTTTTTTTTTTTTTTTTTTTTTTTTTTTTTTTTTTTTTTTTTTTTTTTTTTTTTTTTTTTTTTTTTTTTTTTTTTTTTTTTTTTTTTTTTTTTTTTTTTTTTTTTTTTTTTTTTTTTTTTTTTTTTTTTTTTTTTTTTTTTTTTTTTTTTTTTTTTTTTTTTTTTTTTTTTTTTTTTTTTTTTTTTTTTTTTTTTTTTTTTTTTTTTTTTTTTTTTTTTTTTTTTTTTTTTTTTTTTTTTTTTTTTTTTTTTTTTTTTTTTTTTTTTTTTTTTTTTTTTTTTTTTTTTTTTTTTTTTTTTTTTTTTTTTTTTTTTTTTTTTTTTTTTTTTTTTTTTTTTTTTTTTTTTTTTTTTTTTTTTTTTTTTTTTTTTTTTTTTTTTTTTTTTTTTTTTTTTTTTTTTTTTTTTTTTTTTTTTTTTTTTTTTTTTTTTTTTTTTTTTTTTTTTTTTTTTTTTTTTTTTTTTTTTTTTTTTTTTTTTTTTTTTAGGAGGAAGAAGGTGTCACTGGACCAGCAGCAGTTTCTACTGGAGCAACTGGAGGAGGCAAACTTAGAGAAGTCTCCCCAGTTGTCAGTCCAGCAGTTGAAGAAATAGTAGGAGTGGTGGTAGAAGAAAGGACTGGAAGTTCAATGTGTTGTTCATGCTGAGAATGCTCAGGTGTGAACAACGACGGCGTGGGGGTGGCATTTCTCGAAGGAGTGAGAATTGCCCAGATGGTGAAAGTGCCATACGTCTGTTTCCAGACATATAGTTATAAGTTGGAATGAAATATCTGTAGGCTCATTTTGTTGGGATGGTGAAAGTGAAATTGATGCATCTGGAAGCGAGACTGGAGATGAAGGGTTTTGATCTTGTACAGCAGAATAAAAAATCTCCAAGTCTGAAGCAGTACCTTCAGAATCCGAAGACTCTATAAGGATTTCCTCGTCATTAACATTCATGTCCAGATCCATGAATGTAACTGAGGGCTGACCAGAAGGGTCAGTCTCTAGATGACCTTCCCCAGTTTCCTGGTTGGGTGCATCTGTTGGAGGATCCGATACCGAGGTATCTTCACCAGGGATAGATGTTATTGGAGTTTCCTCAGTTATGGTTGCTCTATCCTCAACCATAACATTAGACGAACTGGAGGGTCCCTCATTATTTTGAGGCCCGCCCAGTTGTCTTTCTGACTCACCTAGAATTGGTGCATCAGTTTTGGCGAATGCCAGCTGCATTCGATCTGGAATCTCGACCTCTCCAGCTTCAGATACTAGAGAGTCTAAATTCCTCAACAAATCTGGCACAGTGTAAGGTGAATTTGTGCTTAAGTATGCTTCACTGCCCAGAATTTGTAGAAAGCAAAGAGAGAGAAACCTTGAGAAGGGGATACAAACTCCCCTGGTGCCCTTCATTTTTTGTACTAGGCTTCTAAACAGGATATCAGCAAAGTCTACTCTCAATCCATTCCACAAGCAGTATGCCATCTCTGCTTGTGCGGAGTTAATCTGGTCAAGACCACCAGAACTCCCACCCATACTCTCCACCAAGTGGATGAAAAAATACCTCCATGAAGGTGTAAGACCCTTCATGGTCATCGCACCTTTCGTCTTCAAAACCCCTTTCTCCAAGCACTCCTTATGTCCCATTTCAAGGAGGACTTGGCGAAAATTAACGTTTGGGGGTAAGACAACTGGAGATTCACCCTCTCTCCAGTAGTTGAGGTGTAAGGCATCCCTCAACACATCAGCGGACAAGGTACACTGGATTGTTCCACCTTTTAATGTAAAAGTGATGGAAGAACAATCGGAAGAAAGAGTGGCAGTGTACCAAAACTCACACAAGTAGTCGTGAAACATCTTGCGTGGGTTTAGAGAGAATGAGGGTCCTATTAGAGAATCCTTCAAGAATTTTTGAATTCTTCCAATTAGGGTATTGGACCCCTGAGATCCTTGTAAACTCGCCATCGGATTATTTGGATTGAGTTTGATGAGCGAAGTGTTACTAGGAGCACCAGATGCCGGTTTGACATCTGGTGAAGGAGCATATGGAACAGTTAAGAGATTTACATCTCTTGAACGGGATGATTTAGGAGCCATTTGAAAATGAAATTGAAATTTAGGAATTAGGGTTCTTGATTTATGAAGCAGAGAGAGAAATGAGGCAATTTTTTTAGATGATTGGGAAGTAAATGAAAGAATGTGAAGGAAAGTAAATGTGTTCGGAGTAAATAAGGGTATTTATAAGGAATTCAAGATCCCAATGTAATACCAAAAATTATATTTTATTAACAAAATCAATTTTGTAGATATTTTTACAAAATAAGTTTGAATTTTGAAATAAAAACACAATTAATTGTGTCAGCATTAAATGCTACGACGGCTTATCTTACCCACGCGCCCACTAACATTAATTTTCCTAATACAAACAGTGTTCATTTACCAAAATGACTTTAAACATGTCAGGTGACGATACCAAGTGGTTTAAAACACTCGAGTACCATCACGTGACACAAATATTGACCAAGTACTTCTAACGTTATAAAAAATAAGACAAGACTGAATCTGGTCACTGGAGGATTAGTCCAGTGCCAGTTTCCAACTGGAGAGTTCTCCAGTTGCTATTTTCAAACAAAAACGAATTTTAGTCAGAAAATTATTTTTGAGTCTTTCCCCCTAAAATGATGATCCAGAAATCAATTAGTGCCAGGATAGTATCACAAAGGAGTTCGATAGCCTGGCGAGCAAAGATTATCTGGACCTCCTCAACTGGAGAACTTCATCAGTGTCACTGACGCGTTCAATAACAAAGAAATCTCCAGTTTTAAGGATTTAACATTCCCAGTTCGCTGATGAGATGTTTAAAGGTTTTCTCATCAAGAGGTTTTGTAAAAACATCAGCGAGCTGTTTGTCAGTGGGGATGAAATGAATTTCAATGTCTCCTTTCATAACATGATCACGAAAAAATGATACCTGATGTCAATATGCTTTGTCTTGGAGTGCATCCTGGGTTGTGAGATATAGCAATTGCACTGGTGTTGTCACAAAAGATTGGGGTCCTTGTATACTTTTGACCATAATCTGCTAACTGGTTCTTGATCCAGAGAATCTGGGCATAGCAACTGGCCGCAGAAATGTACTCTGCCTCAGCAGTGGACATAGAGACTGAAGTCTGCTTCTTGCTGGCCGCAGAAATGACAACCACCAGTTGTTGATTTTCTATCTATCTTACAACCTGCATGATCTGAATCTGAATAACCCATTAGATCTAATCCTGAGCCTTTGGGGTACCAAAGACCAAGATTAGGACACCCTTTCAGGTATCTAAAGATACGCTTAACAGCGTGCAAGTGTGATTCTTTTGGGTTAGCCTGAAACCTGGCACATAGACATGTTGCAAACATTATATCTGGTCGACTGGCAGTTAAATACATCAGTGAACCAACCATACCACGATTGTTAGTTATGTTCACTGGTTTGCCAGTTGGGTCAGAGTCCAAATTTAATGGTGCTGCAATAGGTGTGTTTTTCGATGGGATTGAATCATATTTGTATTTTCTTAACAAATCTCTGACATATTTTCCTTGGTTTATGAAAATTCCATTTTCAGTTTGCTTAATCTGAAGACCTAAGAAAAATGTTAATTCTCCCATTAAACTCATCTCATACTCAGATGACATGATTTTAGAAAACTTTTTACACATTGCATCATCAGTTGAACCAAATATAATGTCATCAACATAAATGTGTACCAATAAGATATTACCACTTTCTTTCAAAATAAATAAGGTATTATCTATTGCACCTCTTTGAAAGCCATTTTTAAGAAGATGTTTAGTTAAAGTATCATACCAGGCTCTTGGGGCTTGTCTTAGACCATACAAAGCTTTGTTCAGTCAATATACCCAGTGAGGATGCTTCTCGTTGATGAAGCCTGGAGTCTGCTTAACATAAACTTCTTCTTCCAATGTTCCATTTAGGAACGCACTTTTGACATCCATCTGGAAGACCTTGAACTGCAGATGGGCTGCATAAGCCAAAAATATTCTGATGGCTTCAAGTCTTGCAACTGGAGCAAAAGTTTCATCAAAGTCAACGCCTTCTGCTTGACGAGAACCCTGGGCAACTAATCTGGCCTTGTTTCTTACAACATGGCCATCTTCATCCATCTTGTTTCGGTAGACCCATCTTGTACCAATAGGTTCTTTCTTTAACCCTGGTGGACAAGGAACAAGCTCCCAAACATTGTTCCTTTCAAACTGGACGAGCTCTTCTTGCATAGCTTCCACCCAGCTTGGGTCTGCCATAGCCTCGTCAATCTTCTTTGGTTCAATTAGTGATAAGAAGGTGACGTTTAAGCATTGCTCACTAGTGGCTCTTCTAGTCTGAACCCCACTATTTGGATCTCCCACAATCTGTTCAATTGGATGTGCTCGAGTCCATCTAGTGTATTGACTAGGCTGGTGTAAAACAATATCAGTGCAAGTCACCTGGCGATCTTCTTTAGTTGCAGTAGCTTCTGGAGGAGGATCGATCCAAACTACTTCTACATCCTCATCAGAGTCAATAAGGTCACGATTTGCATCATGAAATTCTTCATTAGAAGGCATTTCTTGAAGAACTGGAGAAGTTGGAGTTTGAACTGGTGCTGATATTGGAGTGGCACGTACATCAGATCCAATCACCAATTCTCGTGGTAAGTTGAAATTGATGGAGGGATAGAATGATGTGTTACTGGAGGTGTTCTTCTTCTTAACTGGTTCCAATTTGTTGTAACTGGAAACATCTTTTGGTGAACCAACTGACTGATGAACTTGGTCAGTTTCACCAAAATTTATTGGAACGACTGGAGTAATATCAAGGCTTGGTCTCTTGTTGACTGCTTCAGTTGATTCGTCGAATGTGACATGAATTATCTCATGAACCTTTTGGAGCCTATAATTATAAACTCTAAAGGCCTTTCGAATATCTGAATAACCTAAAAATACCCCTTCATCAGCTTTTGCATCAAACTTTCCAAGCTGACTGGAATCGTTTAAGATATAAACTGGACAACCAAATACATGAAAATATCCAATATTTGGTTTACAATTCCTGAGTACTTCATAGGCAGTCTTCTTATGTCTCTTGATGTAGACTGACCGGTTTTGGGTGTGACAAGCAGTTGCAACTGCTTCAGCCCAAAAACTGGTGGGAAGACCTGATTCAGATAGCATACTTCTGGCTGCTTCTATCAGTGTGCGATTCTTTCTTTCCACAACTCCATTCTGCTCTGGAGAGTGTGCTGATGAGAAGTTTTGAGAGATGCCAGTGTCATTGCAAAATGTTTCAAGTACCTTATTTTGAAATTCAGTACCATTATCACTTTGCAACTGACAGACTTTTCGAGTATACTTGAGTTCAATTCTCTTGATGAGAGAGATGATTTCAGTAGATGCATCACTTTTGGATCCGAGGAATCCCACCCAACAGTATCTGTTGAATTCATCGACCACAACTAGAGTGTACTTCTTTCCAGCTCTAGTTTGAACATTCACTGGACCAAAGAGATCCATATGTAGCATGTGAAGAGGTTCAGTGATGCTAAAGTTTTGCCTAGTTTTGAAACTGGCCCTTTTCTGCTTGCCCATCTCACACCCTGGACATGGCTTTTCTTTATTAAAAGAAATATGTGGTATCCCATCAACCAGTTGTTTGCAAGACAACTTGTTAATATTTTTGAAATTAAGATGGGATAATCTTTTATGCCACAGCCAGTTGGTGTCCTCATCAGCTTTGGTATAGAAGCACTGCTCTTTTGGAGCTGGTTCCATATCCATGATGTACACATTACCTTTTCTTGGTGCAACCATCACCACTTTCCAATCCTTGTTAAATATGGTGCCTTGAGCAATATCGAACAAAACTTTGAAGCCATCATCACAAAGTTGGCTGACACTGATCAGGTTGTATTTCAAACCATTCACAAATGCAACTCTTTTGAATTCGACTTGTCCATTATTGAGCACACCATATCCTTCAGTCTTTTCACTTTTATCATTACCAAACGTCACTGTCGGTCCATCTTGGACAGTGAACTCTTCAAGCAGGGGCTTACATCCGGTCATAGTCCGGCCAGCAGCGCTGTGCAGATACCAGATATTCTTCTTTCGATCGCCCTGCACGCCCACAAAAATCATCAGTTATTTTTGTGAACCCATCTTTTCTTGATGGGTTCACTGGACTTCTCTACAGAAGTCACAGTTGATTGTTGTGGAGGTAAACTGAAGACTACATCTGGACCTTTTTCACCAGATCCAGGTGCAGGAGTAAAAACGATTGGTACTTGATACTTGCTCCCCTTATTTTTACCAGATTTAGTTCCAGATGGAACATTCTTTTGTTTAGGTTTTGAAAGGGGGGGTTTAATATTTTGTTTAAAAACTGGAGATGATGAACCTCCTTCCAGATTTTTAATCCGGGCAGTACAACTCTGAACCTGTCGAGATAAAAGTTGGAGTTGACTTTCCAGTTTAAGCAAAATATTGTTTTCATCAGGCAACTGAACCTTGGACCTTGGTTCAGCTGGAGTTTTAGTCTTTTGGGTCTTGGGCACCTTAGACTTTTGAGGTAAAGGCTTGTTACCAGTGGCATTTTTAACTGGAGCTTTAGCCTGTTTAGCTCCAGGTTTAACCTCAATGGGGGTGGTCTCAATGGGTTCAGTTTTAACAGCTTCAGGTTGATCATAAGAAGTTTCAACCCTGAGAGCTGGAGGCAATGCATGAAGATCTGGTATGAGAGCTGTCTTCTCCAGATCTCCAGATTTCCATGCATTCTTCTGGGCATCAATAGTTCTAGAAAATGCATCAAAGTTCTTTCCAGATGCTTTTACCCATGACTTGATAATCTTTTGTTCTTTTTCAAAATCAGAAAATAATTTTTGATTATCAAGTTCCAAAGCCTCAATTTTTAAAACTGACTCCTTGAGAGCCAACTGGACACTTTGTAAATCATTCAGTTGTGGTTTAACATTGTTCAGTTCAATTAAGATAGTGTCAAGATATCTTTCACTATCCGCTCTAACAGTTTCCATAAAAGCTAAATCACCACTTAATGATTCAGCTAGGTCCAGTTTCAGTTCTGGGTCAACTTGGTTGTCATAATCACATACCTTTTTCAAAATGATGTCCACCCATCTTCCAGTGATGACATCTTCTTTTGCCACATGTTGTTGTTGATCTTCCAAGGCCATGAAACACATGTCCCTTTCCTCTTCTTCATCAGCTGATGAGTCATCTGAGTACTCCCATTTTCCCTCAGTTTGTACCATTAAGCACTGATCCTTTTCTTTTTCCATGGACAGGAGGGCAATCTGGGCCTTAAGCTTTTTATATTTAGCTTTGTAGCTATCATCAGGCCGATTGAAATTAGGGACAGGGGGGCCAGTTTGGTTGTTCATCTGACTAGATCTGCATTCCTTCATAAAGTGACCTTTCTTACCGCATTTATAGCAAGTAAGATTGGTTTTATCCAGAGAGCTGGAGCTGGAAGCATTGTTTGGGCCATTAAATCTTTTAGATTTATGCTTAAACCTGTTAAAGGTTTTAGCAATCATGGCTACCAGATCATCATTGTCAGTTTCATCACAACCATCACTGATTTCAGTGGTCAGGCCAGAGTTCAAGAAACTGTTTAACTTCTCCTTCATTGAGTGTGCCTGGACACTCTCTGCAGACATTAAAGCAGCACAAGGTCGCTTAGTTACACTAGCAACCTTGGGACTCTGGTCATGGTTCATGGCATCTTGCTCAGCCACCAGTCTTGCAGCATTATTATCTTTAGTGAATCTGAAGGCTCCATAGAGCGATGTAAGAGTATGGCTGTGCAAGGTTTTACCTTGTCTTAAGACAAGAACCATGTTTTCCCCTTTGGAAGGAAGAATATCACAAAACTTCTCAAGAAGAATATCCTTATCCTTCTCTACACCCAAGCCTCTCAGCTGATTAATGAGGCTAGAAAATCTAGTGTATGTACCAGTTAGACTTTCACTGGGTAGAGCAAAGAAGGATTCATACTTCTTGTTCAAGGCAACTTTCCTGGTGACAATAGTGTCATCACCTCCTTCAAACTGAATAACTAATTCATCCCACATTGACTTTGCACTGGGGAACAACATAAGTGTTGGAATTAGATCTTCAGAAACAACTCCAAGGATCATGTTCTTGAGTCTGGTGTCCAGATCTACAAGTCTACGATCCTCATCAGACCAATGGTCTTCGAGCTTTTCTCTAGAACCTCTTCTTCCAGTTGGATCTAGAAGAGGACTTACCCAAGAGACATGGGTATATATGGTCCATCCTTAAGGATTTTCAACATATACCTCTCTATCCCACCGAAATGCAAAAGCATTCTGGCCTTCCATGTACCAAAGGTCTCACTGTTTCCATCAAATTTTGGAACAGGAGTGTTAGAATAATGTACATGGACGTGATTTGGGGTAGTAGGAGGAGGAGGGTTAGTATTAACATTTTGAAAAGGTGATGTATTAGTATTCAAAGGGTTTTCACCTTGACCAGAACCATCTCCACCTTCAGTAGTGTTCATCTAAGCAGATCTAGGCAAGTTTATTAGCCTTCTGCTCTGATACCACTTGTAAGTCCCAACTCAATAGATGGTACTACCTGAAGACACCTCAATGTCGATGGTGGAGTTACTTTGCAATATAAGCTCTGAACTGGAGATGACCAGTTGCAGAGAGTATATACCAAGTTCTAGATAGATTACTTATTAAGTGACAATAAGTAAACAACAATGCAATAAAGTAAAATACTCAAAGTAAATTGGTGAGACAATATGTAATTTTCAAGTGTAATTTATTTATTAACTTTAAATAAATTACAAGGTTGTTGCGGATACAAGATAATACAAAGTATGTAAATATCCTAACAACCTATAAACTACAATTGATCTACACTTGGAATTTCTCTAAACAATCGAAACACTTAAAGTTGTGAAATGTTCCTTTTGTGATTGAGAGAATATTGCACAAGTTCACCAAGAATATTGCAGGTATGCAAAGTGTGAAATCTTTCGAAGTGTGTTCGAAGAAGTAATATTCTTGTTGTGCAATGACTTGTATTTATAGGCAAAGTTAACATTGGGATGTTAACTTTGGCCGTACAAATGTGGTTGAGATCATTTAAGGAATAACATTTAATTCCTTAAAAAGCAGTGTAAAGTTGCAGTATAAAGCAACTTTACTCAACCAGCTTTATGTACCTTTTATTACTTAAATAATAAGATAAATCTTATTATCCGGGTAAAAGCACATAAAGCATAAAAGTCAATTCCTCGTAATCAGTGTAAAGCTTTGTAAGAGCTTTCCACTGACGGTCTCCAGTTTGTAACTGACTAGAATGTCAACTGGGCTTCGCTGCCATTGTCATTCTCTATCTTCCACTTGTTGTCTTCGACTTCAACTGGAAGGATTCTTCAACTGGTCAGTTCTCAACTGGAGGAAGTCTTCAGTTGCGTTGACTGTACGATGCAACTGGACTTCAATATATTTCTGGACGAATCTTCTGGGTCTCCAGTTTCACTGGGTCTCCAGTTGCAACTGGAGACTGGCCAGTTTACCAGTAAACTGGTCCTAACAGGTTTGATCGAGTAACTCTCTTGGGAGCAGCCTTCTTCTAGACCTTGCCTCGTGTCTTGGGAGCCATAAGTCTATGACATGAACCAAAATGTCATTTAGAGGTTTTCTCGTAAGAATAACACAGAATGTAGCTTTTCAAGATATAAGAGGATACCAAATACAAGTCACAATTTATCAACTACTTGAACTCATGAACTAAACAAGACAAGAAATATAGGATACTACATTTCTAGAATTGAAATGAGCAAGCGACGTAGCCTGAACAAGTATGTAAGCCAAAAGATGATCGTGTTTCATTAATACCCAAATTTTTTACATAACCTGACTTGTATATTTCAAAACCTTGTGGGAACTACATCCACAAATCAACATCATGTGGGAACAACATCCACGCTGAAATACTACACAGTCAGAGTGATACGATCCGAAATACGTGGGAAATACATCCACCAAAAGACTACAACTCAAATACCAAAGTATGAGTTGTTACAAGTTCTAGGCTTACAATATGTTACTACTACTGATTACATCTTGAAAAGAACTACAACAAGTAACGCCACAACCAAGACCACCACAACCGACAGTATCCAGATCAAAGTCCCAATAGCTTCCTTCCCTTCCCTAGCAACAGTCATAGCCTCAGAAGCATGAGAATAAGCTCCAGTCAACGCTTGAGCTTGATTGTCAATAGCCTCCCTAGTACGGATGAGAGAGTTGTTCATCCTTGACATTTGTCGGAGATAATATTCCGACCTATCAGTTGCATCGGCAACTGGCATCACTTCAGCAGCATTGGGATTGTAAACAGGCACTCTGGAGGGACCCGCAGCATACGGATCACCCAGAAGGAAAGAGGGACCAAACACATGGTTGTCCTGAACCGGTGTAGAAGGACCAGGAGCATTAGGGTCTCGAGGAGCATAAGGCAGACGAGCTCCCTCGGTAGTCCTCCTCTGATATGGAGCTACTGGTGACAAAGATGGTTGAGCATGAATAGATACATGTTCATTTCCAGATTCACTGGATGTTGACACTAGATTGATGGGGTGAGACTCATTGCCCGAAGCCTCAAATTGTTCCTCTTCAGAAGAGTGGGGAACACGAGGAATGGGGTTTGCTACAACTAGAACTTGAGGAGTACCAGGAACAACAGCATAAGAGCTAGCTCCGTCAGACATGACAAATTCTGAAAAGATAGTCAAAGAATCCATATAAGCCTGATGGATAAGACTATTCGAGTCAATCGAATGAGATAGTACGCAACAAGAGTTTCAAAGAGATCTTTGTCTAGATTATACACATTCGATTTGGGTTTCTATTACCAACATATTTGCAATGCTTATATATAGGGTCACCCGCAACCTTCCCACCACATTTAAATATGTTGTTAATATAATCCAAACTATCACGTATATAAACCTTATGCATACACATACGATTTGAGTTTCTATTCCTAACATACCTTCAATGCTTATGTATAGGGTCACCCGCAGCCTTCCCACCACATTTATAGTATGTTGTGAATATAATTCAACTAACACGTATATACACAATTTAGGATATTTATTTCGAGCCTTATACTATTTCACATAATTGGGACGTAGTTGATCGGGTTACGTCTAACTATTAACAAATAGTATAACTCTCGAGATAAGCATCCTAAACCTTAAAGACTTAGATTTCCTATTTGAAGCGACCATGGCTATAGATTGAGTTATTCACGAGGAATAACTCCGTATTCACTATAACCTTGCTCTGATACCAATTTTTGTCACACCCCGTTGTAGCGGAAATACAGGGTTAACAAAAAATTACGTACTAATCAGAAGGTAAATAGAGATTACATCCATTAATCCAAATACGAGTTTATTACAAGTATAATCGTTCAGATGTGGACCCCAATACATGGATACAAACTATCCTCAATTGGAAATGGGCCCACAAATACACTAATAACATTTGGACAGTCTAGTACAATTAGGACTAATAATACGATAGTCCTCAGAGGTCTGACGCTAATTGTACGTCCAAAGTTCAAAAGATGGCTTCTAAAATGCCATATGCGCTTCCAATACTTACTGTTGGTTCCCTGAAAAGCATGAAATTTGATAGGATCAACTATCGAAATAGTTGGTGAGTTTACAGTATGTTTGACCAATGTTTATTCGTCATTGTGAGCACACAAATGACATATAGTTATAAAAGACCAGACAGTCAGTATATCTAAATCTGGACACATCTTATATCACAATTTATAATAAGATAGTCAGTATATCTAAATCTGAACTCATCTTATATCACAATTTATAATAAGACAGCCAGTATATCTAAATCTGGACACATCTTATATCACAATTTATAATAAGACAGTCAGTATATCTAAATCTGGACACATCTTATATCACAATTTATAATAAGATAGTCAGTATATCTAAATCTGAACTCATCTTATATCACGTCAATCAGTATATCTAGATCTGATGACAGCATATGCCTCGCACAGGATTTCCCTTCGACAATGGGGTGCGGACCACAACCAAGACAATCGAGATATCTAGATCCGACAATACAACCAATAGGGGAAACATTTTAGTTTGTCAAACACAAGAAACCATTTAATCAGCCATCACACGGCAATTCAACGTCATTTCATTCAACATTTAATAAATGACACGTATACACGTTTTCGACAGCCCAACATGGCAAATTTAAGTCAAATGATTTAAGCATCCATATCACATGGCATACACAAAAACAATCATTTATTTAATAAATAGTGTATACAACAGTACATGCTTTTCAGGCCCAAAGTAAAAGAAAAAGGGCGCCATAAACTCACCTTAGCGATCTAAGTGCTAAAAGGTGCAATGTAGCTCGAGAAGATCAACTGTCAATTCTCCACGTTATCCAAAACCTATGATATGATTACCAATAGTGAGGATCCAAGCTCACAACGACAAGTATCCTATGTAGAACTACTTAGCTATAGACCCTAGAATGCCATACCCGAGAATGTGATTTACACTTTCATTTTATTTAACTTTAGTTGGTAATATCAATGACATTGTCATTATAAGGTAGTCTAAAGTACCATTCGATATTCACCAAGTTCAATCGTTCAAGTTAACGAAAACTGAAAATGTTAAACAGAACAAAATCTCGCGGCGCGAGGTGGCACGTTCGCGACGCGAAGTCCATTTTCAACTGATTCGCGGCGCGAATGCAGACCCTGCACGAGTGAAAGTGCAGTTTTTGACCATTTTCGCCAAACCAAATCGTTTCCATTTCAAATCTTTTCATTTCAACAAGTACCAACAGGTTCAATAACCTGGAAACAATCTATTTCGTTTACCATTTCACAAATCCAACACTTTTGATTTCCAAAACCTAATTCTAATCAATTTCATTTATCCAACAAAACTAAAAATCCATTTCATATTCAAAGGCTATCAATCTAATCAACTAAACTGAAATCAAACCCATAATTTGAATCTACTTAAAAATCAAAGTTCAATTTAAAAAGAGATTACTTACCAAAACTTGAAATCCTTGAAATAATTTATGAAGAAGATGAAGATGGTGATGATGTTAATACCAATTTATCATTGAAATGATTATTTCCTTTAAATTAATCCTTGCCAAAACCGATTTTGATGATGATAAGATAGAGGGATTGAGAGATTTTAGTCTTGTGTGTGTGTTGTATATGTTTTGGTGTGTGTTGGTGTGTGTGTGTCGACTAGAACAAAAGAAAGGGAGGGAAGGGGGTGTTTGGTGGTTACTCCCCTGCCACAAACAAAGAAAACCGGCCATGTGGCCCTTTTCTTGATATTCTAATACCCCAAATTTGGTAAAATGCTTACGATTAAATACCATTTGACTAAAAGGTTATAATTTAAAGTAAAGGTATTTTCCCTCGTTTGATTTTAGTTAAGACAAGCCAATAAAACATCGTCAAACTAAACTTTAGAAATATTAAGTTTAGACAGTCTGTTTACTGTGTTCAATACATAACCTTTAAATCTTTATTTAAAGTTATTTTTAAGACCCGGCATTCGTCTAAATAGCTAATAGTCTACGTCATCAGGATACGTCTAATTGAACTATATCAAATGTTCAATTATCTAATAATTTCCACGTCATAATCTCTAAATTAGACGAAATTATAATAATGATCGAGATTAGGACTAACCCATTGTTAATAAATTACGAGTTGTCACAGCATCCCCGACTTCTAAGGATTTCGTCCCGAAATCAAGTCTTGCTCAGTAAAGAGATGAGGATACTTATCTCTCATATAATCTTCACGTTCCTAAGTAACATCGGGTCCGTGTTTTGAATTCCAACGAACTTTTACCAACTTGACGCGACTTCGTCTAGTTTGCTTGAGGTGTTGATCTAAAATTTCAACCGGTTCCTCAATGAATTGAAGAGAGTCATTCACTTGCAACTCTTCCACAGGTACAACTAATGTTTCATCAGTCAAACATTTCTTAAGATTCGATATATGAAATGTGGGATGAACATGTTCCAACTCTTGGGGTAAATCGAGCTTATATGCCACGGAACCAATCCTTTGAATAATTTCCACGTCATAATCTCTAAATTAGACGAAATTATAATAATGATCGAGATTAGGACTAACCCATTGTTAATAAATTACGAGTTGTCACAGCATCCCCGACTTCTAAGGATTTCGTCCCGAAATCAAGTCTTGCTCAGTAAAGAGATGAGGATACTTATCTCTCATATAATCTTCACGTTCCCAAGTAACATCGGGTCCGTGTTTTGAATTCCAACGAACTTTTACCAACTTGACGCGACTTCGTCTAGTTTGCTTGAGGTGTTGATCTAAAATTTCAACCGGTTCCTCAATGAATTGAAGAGAGTCATTCACTTGCAACTCTTCCACAGGTACAACTAATGTTTCATCAGTCAAACATTTCTTAAGATTCGATATATGAAATGTGGGATGAACATGTTCCAACTCTTGGGGTAAATCGAGCTTATATGCCACGGAACCAATCCTTTGAATAATTTCAAATGGTCCGATATAACGAGGACTAAGTTTTCCTCTCACGCCAAAACGTGCAGTGCCTTTCCAAGGTGACACTTTCAACATAACTTTATCTCCCACTTGAAACTCAAGTGGTTTCCTTCTACGATCTGCATAGCTCTTTTGGCGATCCTGAGCCGCCTTCAGCCGTGCCCTAATTTCAACAATCTGGTCAGTAGTCTTCTGAACCAGTCCATATTTGTACAAACGACGCTCACCAGCATCAAGCCAACAAACAGGCGATCTACATTTTCGTCCGTACAAAGCCTCAAAAGGCGCACACTTAATGCTTGTGTGATAGCTGTTATTATACGAAAATTCAGCTAACGTCAAAAAGGTATCCCAACTACCTTTGAAATCAATAACACATGCCCGAAGCATGTCTTCCAACATCTGAATGGTACGCTCACTTTGCCCGTCCGTTTGTGGATGGTAAGCCGTACTCAAATTCAACTGAGTGCCTAAGGCGTCTTGAAAATATCTCCACGATTGTGAAGTGAAACGACCATCACGATCAGAGATAATAGACACAGGAACACCATGAAGTGACACGATCTTCTCAATATATAATTGAGACAATTTCTTTATTTTCCAATTCTCCCGTATGGGAATGAAGTGTGCAGACTTCGTTAATCGATCAACAATGACCCAAATAGTATCGTATCCTTTCAGGGTTCGAGTTAACTTCGTAATGAAGTCCATAGTGATCTGTTCCCATTTCCAGTCATGAATTTGAGGTTGCTGGAGCAGCCCAGTCCGGCTTTTGGTGCTCCACCTTAACCATTGAACAATTTAAACATTTTGAAACATACGTGGCGATATCTCTTTTCATACGAGGCCACCAATAAAAATCCTTTAGCCACCTCTTCGTATGTCTTTGGGAGCTTTTCCACCAAGTACTTGATCAACGAAGGGCTTCGGAATCCATGAACGAGGCCTGAAATTCGATGTGGCCCTGGTAGTGCAGGTATCCGCTGAGTTTCCTTAGTGTATATGAAGTTTCTAGTCTCTTCGGCTTCTCTTTGCTTTATATTGTGGACAGTGATGTAAGATCTCACCTTGGCTTGCCCTCTTTGGCTGAAGTACAGTCTGAACTTCTCCCTTAGATATGAAAAGCTTGAAATCGAGCCCTTTGGAAGGTTGTTGAACCATTCTCTTGCATCACCTTTGAGTACCCATCCAAAGGCCTTACAAGCTACGGGGTCATTCCATTGCTGCATCGCAGCCGCTCTCCGAATAATTGCAAAAAGTCATCTGGGTCGCTTCTTCCTTCGTAAGGCTCTATATTAGCCGGATACTTCATGTTATTAGGGAGAGGGTACTTTTGTATCCATTCCGCCAAAGGTGAGGCGTCTGTTCTGCTTTCCAGTGGGAAGGATTGTCCTTGTGTCGAAGGGCCATTCTTGGGAATGGCCGTCGAAGTGATGCATGCGTCCCATGTGTGCCCTTCGTGGTAAGGATACCATGATGGTGGGTGTAGGTACGGGATCAAATTGTTCAATCCATATGGAGGATGACCTTCGGGAAATATGAAACGGAGATCCGGGGTACCATTGTGGATGTTGCGGACGTACAGCGTTATACCCGGAGGGCATTGTGACTCCCCAATGTGGGTAGTAACTATTAGGGTGTGGAGCGTCGAACATGGCTTGTGCACCGATGGTAGTCGGCGTTCTGTCTCGCGTTCCTGATGTGTGCTCTGGGGTTTGAGGAACGTACCACATGTTCTCCATTGAAGGCCTCGCCGAAGGGGTGAATAAGGTTTTTGGAGCTTTGTGAGCTTTGTCGTTCCTTGGCTTTCTTTTTGCAGCTTCTATATCCATCTCGTCGTCCCACTCATTATCAAAGTCGAGCACTTTTCCGGATCTTCGGATCGCTTTCGTTTGTTGAGGTACTTGAGGGCTTCTTCAAGCAATTCCCGATTCTCCAAAAGCTACTCTTCATCGATTACCTTCTCCTGTCTGGATAGGGTTTTCTTCTGTTACTTGCTTCTTTCAAGAAGAGAGGGGTTACTTTTGATGACTTGTTCCAGTTCGGATATCGACCGGGGGCCAACTGTGGGTCTCCGCAGATTTTTGTTTAGAGGGGTAATAAACGAATGGGATGATGCATCCTGTAAAGAAACAGGAGGATTGGTCCCAAAGGTAACTTCTTGCTTAACCAAAGGTTCTGAGACTTCAGTGTTCACTTGGGAGATTCGATCCCATACTAACTTGAACTTCTTGACTAGTATTCGACATGGTTTAGTGAATCAGTGTCGTGGTATAATGGTGGATTTTCTGTGTGAGATGGTGGTCCTACGGATGGCGCCAAATGATTGTGCACCAAACCGCATCGGATGCTTTGTAAATAAAGAAAATGATTTAAAGATGGGTTAAAAAGGGTTTTAGGTTTTATTGACGATTCCCCGAAGGTAGGGCAATGCCTCTTTACGCCAACTATGTGCGAGTTAGGGTTTTTGACCGATTGTGTGATCGTGTCAATGAAGGAGAAATCCTTCTCCTTTTATAGGGGAAGGTTTCTTGGAGGAGAAGGTTAGGGTTTTACCCTTTCTTCTTGAATTCGATATACATTTGCCATGAATATCTTGATTTAGTTGCTATCTATATCCCTTAATTAATAGGATACGATTTGCTATTGTTTAAGAAGAGATTTGTATTGGTCTCTAACCATTATAATTAACTCAAAACACCTCCGGGCTTAAGTCCTTCGTGAGAGTGCTTCGTGTTATAGGAGCTTTGTATAATGGATCGAAGAGGTACATCGTCAACCATAATGACATATCTAACAAATAGGATTACAAAGAAATGTCTTAATGAACATATCTAACAAATAGGATTACAAAGAAATGTCTTAATGAACATATCCTCTAAGTTTCTTTATTATGTATTGATTTTGGTATGAAAAAGTGAAAAAAGGAACAAAAGAACTTTTATTTAAGGGTTTTGCAACGAAGCCCTAAGGTCTTTCGTTAAGCTGTATTAAATAGTTGTACACTTACCATAAAATTTAGAGGTGAACTTTTGATATGGAAAGGTACAAATTTTTTATACACGTTAAGTGAAAGACTAAGGATTTCATTTAGCATTTTCTTTTATTTAATTGCAATAAAAAATGAAAATATAAAAAAGGAAGTCAAAAAATTCACTCCATTCACATTAAACTACATGATATAATTAATTTAAAAGAAAAGGAAATGTAAGAATCTTTTCTAATAACTTTTCAAAATGAATGGCTAAACTTTAAGTGACATTTCAAATTATGACTTTATGCTAGCTAATTTTAGGGATTATTTTGAAGAAAATGAGAATATTAACAACAAAATGTCATATCAATTGAAATCTTACTTGACAAAGAAAGAAGAATGACACATAAGCGCCAATGGGGATGGTGGCCCATTGGTAAGTTCTTTGACCTTGGAAGGATCCACCTAGGTTCGAGTCCCACTTCCCACATTTGTGGGGGGTGGATTAATAGGGGTTTTTCGAGAGTCGTGTTTTCCAGACATACGTGTAATCTAGGAGTAGGAGTAGAATAACATGTCGTTCAAAAAAAAGAATGACACATAAGCCTAAAATTATCCTCTTTTATATATAAAAAATGAAAAGAATATTAAAGATAAACATAATAAAAGAAAAATTGCCTAAATAGTCATACTAAGTGTATATCCAATTTTGAACACCTACAAGAAAACTTATCCAATTGGTCAAAAAGTCCTTACCAACTAACATGATTAGTAAAAGATACTAATAACTATTCAAAACATGACAAGTATGACTTCACATATTGACATATTGTATTTTGTTAGATAATGACTTTTCTTCTTCTTCTCAATATTCTTTTGTAAAGAAAACAATACTATAGAAGTGGAGTATAGTAATTTGGTAAAATTTACGATATTCTTGTGCTCCTCCATCAAATCTCTATGAATGGCAAGTTTAGTTGAATATATAGAAGACATTTATGTTTCAATAGAGGACCATGTATGTCCCAAACCTTTTTGTTGCTCTCTTTTTGGTCGTGGTGGTTGTCCATTTTTTCCTTTTGTACAATTATATATGGACACCAATTTTAAAATAACATAAAAAATTGTTGACAAATTGGAACAAAACAACTGCAAAAGCATGCAACCTTCATGTCTCCTTCAAGGTCCAAAAAGGGTATTTCTTGTTTGTGAAATCTAAAGAGAACTTTGGAGACCTTTTTCAAGGTATTTTCGAATTTCCAACGGCAAAAGATATGATACTTGCTACTATGATACGGACACTACTCAAGCTATCTATCTTTTTGCATATAAAACGGGAACTATAAGCTTGTTCATGTAATAGCAAATGTTAATGAGCAAATGTTCATTAAAGAGCAAATAGTAGTAAGATATTACGAGTAAATAGCTAGCATGAAGAATAACTAACAACAAAAAAATAGAGGGATATATTAGGAAAATATCAAATGAAAAAACCCACTCATAAAAAGTCCATCTTAAATTTTTTTTGTTTCGGATCTATCCTAACATCTCCATATTACTTGGAAGGTGGCTTTCGAGTAAATTAATAAATTAAAACTAAAAGGAGGATTATGCAATTATCTGGGAATACAAAGACGTTGGAAACCTACCTGGGAAACATATAGAAATAATTGGCTATTATTATTTCTTACTAATGATATTAGGTGGTAAAGTACTTATGACCAAATAGGTATTTTTTTATGTAGGTGTCTAAAGTTGGACAAACACCCTTAACTATGACCATTCAGGTAATTTTCCCCATAAAAAACCTGCAAATATATGAATACATTCAAATACGGTAATTGCCTTTATATGAGAGGAAATCAGGTAATTGCCTATTTGTTTCAGGTATGTTATTCTCTTTTTATTATTATTATTATTATTATTATTGCCGGTTAAAAGAGCAAATTTGCCACTCTAAATATATGAAAAGAGTTATTTTGCCGCTCTTTTTTGTATAAGGCCTTATTTGTCACTACAACTAATACATAGGTCCAATTTTGCCATTCCCCCAAATCAAGGATATATCAATCGACATATATATGTTCCCACCCAAACAAAAAGGAGGCAGACTTACAACAACATATGCAAATGGTGGAACAAAGCACGACTTAATCAAGATTTCTCTTCTTTTTTAAATGGTGTAATCAGGTTTGTTTATCTTTTACTCTCAATTTTTTCAACCAATTTCTATTTTTTCTTAGTGTTTATAAACCACATGTTGTTAGTCTGTTAAATACTTTATTAGGGTTTATAGACCAAATTGTAGTCTCATATATTACTGCCTTAAAATATTGAGACGCCCTTTATAATATACTGTAATACTAATATATGTCGAACAACTCAGATTTGTTTTATGATATTTATGTGATAGTTTTGCATATGCTTTATCTTTTAGTGAAGGATGGGTGAGCAAGTTGTATTATGAACCAGTCAAGAACCATCCCCGTTAAAATCGGAAGTAGCACCGTACTAACCTCGGGTGCAACATTTAGACAGAGGTTGCCTACAAGAAAGCAACAAAACGACATCCAGAAATAGCGCTTGCTGTCATTGTAGTGAAAATTATGAGAAACATGGTTATTTTGATGAATTTTGTAATGGAATTTATTGTCGCTGTGTGCTTGTAAATGATTTTGTTGCTGTTATGTGTGTGGGGCTTCAAATTTTGTTGGTTCAGAAAAGTATAAAAGATGTTATGGTCACCATTGGAATTAGTTACACTTTAGGCAATATGGTTTGTGCGCTCATGCGTCTGTGCAGCAAACATTTTTCTAGTTGAATGTGTTTTGTATAGTTATGTATAATTATTGATAAAGATGCCATGTTGGACTCTAAAATCTTAGTCAACAATACAGTCATCAAGGTAATGGCAAAATTGCACCTATGTATTAGTTGTAGGGGCAAATAAGGTCTTATAAAAAAAGGAGTGGCAAAATAACTCTTTTCATGTATTTAGAGTGTCAAATTTGCCCTTTTAACCATTATTGCCTTTATCCTCTCATATAAAGACAATTACCGTATATGAATACATTCAAATACGGTAATTGCCTTTATATGAGAGGAAATCAGGTAATTGCCTATTGTTTCAGGTATGTTATCCTCTTTTTATTATTATTATTATTATTATTATTATTATTATTATTATTTGTTAATTTGAAAACTTAAGTTTTCTGTGAAAATTAAAAAATTGGTCAAAACACACAGTGATCTGAATTTAACACAATGTGTTTTAATTATGTTTTATAAAAACAGAATGTGTTTTTATAGTGTAATCTAAAAACACAATGTGTTAAATTTTAAATCACAGTGTGTTTTTGATAACGCGTGAAAATCAAAAAAATTGTTCAAACACACTGTGATATGAATTTAACACAATGTGTTTTCTAAAAAAACATTAAAAACACATTGTGTTAAATTCAGATTACAGTGTGTTTTGGTCAGTTTTCTAGTTTTCACGAAAATTTAGTTTTCAAATGATCACAATTATTATTATTAAAATAAATTTAAAATTAATTTCAAATGATCACAATTATTATTATTATTATAATTATTATTATTATTATTATTATTATTATTATTATTATTATTATTTTTATTTTTATCAATAACAATCACTTTCATTAGAAATTCGGAGGATTTACAAGAAATTGGTAGGAAGCCGAGATACTATCTGAGCCCCCACCCCTCTAGCAATAGCAAAACTAATCCTACTAAATATATGAGTAGCAGCACGTGCACTAGTGTCTTGAGCCACAGAGAACCTTCGGATTCGCTTTAATAAGGTCACCGCATCCTTCTCGAGTTCCCCAAAGGAAGAGAATGAGAAAGGGAGAAACCCATATCCAATATCCGCACACTTAGCCTCGTACTTGACACGTTTACGTTGTGCAGCCTCAATCACCGCACGGCCAGGCACAAAGTCAACCATACCAGTCTGTGTCAAGGGCGATGACCCTGTCAAGTCGACACATACATCAAGCCCTCCGTCCCACGACTTATTATTATTATTACCTATTTAAAATAAATTCGCGTGAACAGTAATTTATTTGTCCTTATATGCAGTATTAAGTTAAATATCATATTTGTCAAATAAAAAACAAAGGTGATGTTTGGTGGATTTGTTTGTGTCGGCACCTGTGGGGTGGGAGGTCACCGGTTCGAAACCTTCCCCCTCTCCCTTTTTTTTAGTCTTTCTTTTTGTTTTTTTTTGTTCTCTTTTTTATTTTTTGGTTTTAGTATATTCTTTTTGTTTTTTTACTTTGCCCCCTCTATTTTTTTTTTTCTTTTTCTTTTCTGCCCCTCTTGTTTCTTTTTTATTATTTTTACCTCCTAAGATATAATTTGTTTTTTTAAAATCTTTTTTAACATTTGTTTTTTTATACCTTTTTCTACACTTTACATTTTGTTCTTTTATAAAACTTTTAAAATGCTATATTTTTATTCAAATGCTATATATTTTGTTTTTTATCCTATTTCTTTTTCCTCTTTTTCTTTTGTTGCATTATATATTCGTTTTTATTTTTAAACATTTAACCTTTTTCACATGTAGCATTTGTCTTTTTAGAACGTTTTCATTTCGTTTTCGTATTCTTTTTTGTTTTTTTTTGTTCTCTTTTTTATTTTTTGGTTTTAGTATATTCCTTTTGTTTTTTTAAACATTTGGTTATCCGCCGGGTATAACACTAGTTATTATTATTATCAATATCATCGACCAACATACATAATCAAAAATTTTCTTGTATCATTTGTCTCGGTGAGCTATATTTTATCCCGTTGCAAAGCATTGGTGAAAAAGTCCTTGTCGTCTACATCAATACTGCTACATGAACGGATAGCACAAGGTAAGATGCAGTTTACCCGAGAAAGATCAAACCTTTAGCTCCACTATTCTAAGCCTAGTCTTAGAACAAAACTTTGTTTGATTCAAGCATGTATGATGTATGTAATATTGAAATAGTAACTAAGTTTTTGCATGACAGGATTAAGGGATTTAAAATAATGGATGAAAGTCTACAACAATAAAAGGCCAAAATAAACCTGGGTTCGAATCTTGCCAGAGGCAAAAATTGAATTTAAATTGTTGAATTACCTTGACACTATCCTTGCTGGGGGTTATGTAGGTACCAATTTGGTACATGGGATCAAGCGGTTCCTATCAATCTACCGTTTTAAAAGGCCAAAATAATGCCCATGATGGTCGAAGGTCCGTACTAAGATTAAAAGATATCTTTGACCAGCTGGTTTACCAGAAAACATTGCCCCTACACTACTTTAAACCATCCATCCCCTATTCCCCTGTGGACAAAAGCCCCAGCCCACAACAAAAATGCAGTACAACTCCTAACTCAAATGACTTCTAAATTCATAATAGGAGTTCATAGGGTAAAAAGGAGACTCAAAACACAAAAAGTCTCGGAGAGGCAGAATATCGCACTCTTCACTGAGTCACTTGTCTCTCAACATGACCACTAATTTAACATGCAGCTACACAACTATCCGTTCCCGCCAAAATGCCAAGATAACTCTCATTTTTGAAAACCAACCACTTAAACCACACATTATATCCATTTCTGCTCTTTGCGGAATTCTCGTACAATCACAGGAACACTTGTTGGAGGTATCTAAACACATAGAAAAGGTAAAGAAAACAAATTAACCAAATTGAACATCATATTGAATGTATGGGTCATGTTTTATCTCTAATCGGTTTATCCACAAAACAATTAAACAATATAAAATCAGGATAAAGATCTATCAGGTCCATAATCACCAAAGGTGTAATCTCAATGCATAAAACCTTACTTAAATCATTTTGTTAAGAAAACCAAACTATAATGTATTTGATGCGTAAATCACGCGACAAACGACAGCGGAAGACTATTTTTGGTATTTTCTGGACTTTATATGAGATAAACAATAAAACAAGACAATTAAAATTAAAATGATAGATAAAGAATCCACCACCAAGACTCGTAAAGGCTAAGCCACCGGAATCAAGGATAAAGGAAACACTCCGCCCCACCACTACAATCGATAAAGGTCTAGTCACCACGATTATAGATAAAGGAAACCGAAGATTTAAAAGACCTCACCACAATATTTGATAAATAACAAGTCACCACAAATATTGATAAAGGGGTCACTCCTAACCACCAAGATCAAAAGATCTCTAAAGGTAAAAGAAGATTTTTGTAAGAAATAGAGGCTGCTCTATTAATTTCATTCAACATCAACTACTTTACAAAGAGAAATATAACCTCTATTTATAGCCACATGCTCTACCTAGGAATTAACGAAATACAATAAAATATTCAAAAAGCTGTCATGTGCTACGGACCACCACTAATTAATTATCCAATGGAAAATGGACACGTAAAGCTTCTAGAAACATTCCCCCCTGCACGTGGTCCCACAATACCGTTAGTCACACGTTCCTTCCTTGACAACTGTCATTCCTTCTTTATTGGACCCACAGATATAAGTCTTCAGTGGGGACTTTATTATCTGGACAATGGGACATAAATCTGGACTGCCACTGGTAGACCTTCAGTGTTGGTCACTGGAGCATTCATCTGGTGGACCTTCAGTGTTGGTCACTGGAGCATTCATCTGGTGGACCTTCAGTGTTGGTCACTGGAGCATTCATCTGGTGGACCTTCAGTGTTGGTCACTGGAGCATTCATCTGGTGGACCTTCAGTGTTGGTCACTGGAGCATTCATCTGGTGGACCTTCAGTGTTGGTCACTGGAGCATTCATCTGGTGGACCTTCAGTGTTGGTCACTGGAGCATTCATCTGGTGGACCTTCAGTGTTGGTCACTGGAGCATTCATCTGGTGGACCTTCAGTGTTGGTCACTGGAGCATTCATCTGGAGCAGTCATCTGGAGCAAGCTACTGGACATCTTCACTAGTGGATTATCAGAGTTGGTCACTGGAGGATGTTGCCACTGGAGAAGTGTTACTACTGGTGACTGGACTGGTTCAGAAAAGACTTGTCTGAAATGGGCCACTGCTGGTAGAATCAACATGGCTTGTTCAGATGGCATTATCAGCTCAATTTCCTTCAGCTCGGTTGACTTCTTCAGTTCGCTGGGTTCCTCCAGTTCAGTGAACCTGGACGTCTCTGCATCATTCTCCTCCTCTGAAAAGGGACTTGTCCTCGAGGTACTCATCCTCCAGATAAGGCATCAGATCTCCCACATTAAACGTGCTTGAAACAGCCATATCTCCAGGTAATTCAACTTTGTAAGCATTATCGCCATATCTCTCCAGAATCTTGAATGGTCCTTCAGCTCTAGGCATCAGTTTGCTTTTTCTCTTTGCTGGAAACCTTTCTTTTCTCAGATGCACCCACACAAGATCACCTGGTGAAAAATTGGGCTGCTTTCTATTCTTGTTTGCTCTGGCCTTATAACTGGCATTTGCCTTCTCTATTCTGGCCTTCACTTCTCCATGAAATTTCTTTATCTCTTTTACTCTGGTTTCAGCTTCAATGCTTGCTTTTGGTTCAATCCAAAATGGAATCAAATCAATGGGAGTCAGTGGATTGACACCATAGCAGATTTCAAACGGGGATTTACTGGTAGAATAGTTAGGAGCTCTGTTGAAAGCAAACTCAGCATGAGCAAGCTTCAGATCCCAATCTTTCAGTGTCTTCTTCACCAGTGTTCTCAATAACATGCCAATTGTTCTGTTCGTGACTTCAGTCTGTCCATCAGTCTGAGGATGGTGAGACGTACTGAACAACAATCTGGTACCCATTAACCTCCATAAAGTCTTCCAGAAATAACTCAGAAACTTCACATCTCGATCTGACACAATTGTCTTTGGAATTCCATGCAATCTGACAATCTCTTTAAATAATAAATTCGCTACTGCTGAAGCATCATTGGTTGTGTTACAAGCAATAAAATGTGCCATCTTCGAAAATCGATCAACAACCACCATTATTGAATCTTTTCCCCTCTGGGTTCTGGGTAGAGCAACAATAAAATCCATACTGAGATCTTCCCATGGTTGGCTTGGAACTGGAAGAGGAGTATACAAACCCTTGTGAAAAGTCGTCTTGGCCTGGTGATAAGTTGGGCAGCGACTGATAATATTCAGGACGTCCTTCAGTAGACTTGGCCAGTAGAAATGTTCAGTCAAGATCTCTCCAGTCTTGTTGATTCCAAAATGACCAGCTAGACCTCCTCCATGTGCTTCTCTTATCAGTAAATCCCTATTCGAACCTCTGGGAATGCACAATTTGCCATTCTTAAATAAGAATCCATCTTGTACAGTAAATGGTCCTTTCTGATTAGCTTCAGTGAATTTTTCAGAAAAATCTGGGTCTGCAGCATATAATTCCTTTATGAATGAAAATCCAAGCACTCTTGCTTCCAGAATAGACAACAGTGAATATCGTCTGGAGAGCGCATCAGCAACAACATTACAAACTCCAGCTTTATGCTTTGAAACAAAGGAATAAGACTGTAAGAATTCTACCCATTTGGCATGTCTGGCATTAAGCTTGTGCTGACCGTTTATAAACTTCAGTGCTTCGTGGTCAGAGAATAAGACAAACTGCTTCGGTTTCAGATAATGTGACCAGTGAGTGATAGCACGAATTATTGCATAAAATTCTTTATCATAAGTGTTGTACTTCAGTTTAGATCCATCCAGCTTCTCACTGAAGTATGCAACTGGTCTCCCTACTTGCACTAAAACTGCACCAATACCTACTCCACTTGCATCACATTCTAGTTCAAATAACATATCAAAATCTGGTAAGGATAAGACTGGAGCTGAACTGAGCTTCTCCTTCAGTGCTTCGTGGTCAGAGAATAAGACAAACTGCTTCGGTTTCAGATAATGTGACCAGTGAGTGATAGCACGAATTATTGCATAAAATTCTTTATCATAAGTGTTGTACTTCAGTTTAGATCCATCCAGCTTCTCACTGAAGTATGCAACTGGTCTCCCTACTTGCACTAAAACTGCACCAATACCTACTCCACTTGCATCACATTCTAGTTCAAATAACATATCAAAATCTGGTAAGGATAAGACTGGAGCTGAACTGAGCTTCTCCTTCAGTGCTTCAAACGCCAGTTGGGCTGAACTCGGCCAGTTGAACACACCTTTCTTCAGACAGTCAGTAATTGGAGCCACAACTGTAGAGAATTTTTTGATAAATCTTCTATAAAATGACGACAGTCCATGAAAACTTCTTACTTCAGTAATTGTGGTTGGAACTGGCCATGATCTGATGGCATCAACCTTAGAGGGATCCATGGAAATTCCATTCTTAGACACAACATACCCCAGAAATATCACACTTTCCACCATAAAATCACACTTTTCCAGTTTGCCATACAACTGGTGACTTCTCAACAGTTCAAATACCTTCTTCAGATGGTTAACATGTTCAGCTTCAGATTTTGAATATACCAGAATATCATCAAAGTAAACAACAACAAACTGACCAATGAGTGGCCTGAGAACTTTGTTCATCAGTCTCATGAAAGTACTGGGAGCATTAGATAAACCAAAAGGCATAACTAGCCATTCATATAAACCTCCCTTGATTTTGAAAGCAGTTTTCCACTCATCTCCATCTTTCATCCTTATCTGGTGATAGCCACTTCTGAGATCAATCTTGGAAAACACTCTGGAGCCATGTAACTCATCAAGCATATCATCCAATCTGGGAATGGGATATCTATACTTAATGGTTATATTGTTGATGGCCCTGCTATCAACACACATTCTCATTGTACCATCTTTCTTAGGAACCAGGAGAGCTGGAACTGAACAAGGACTCATACTTGCTCTCACAAAACCTCTGGCAACCAACTCATCTACCTGCCTTTGCAACTCTTTTGCTTCAGTAGGTGAACACCTATAAGCAGCTTTGTTTGGAAGAACTGAACCTGGAACCAGGTCAATCTGGTGTTCAATTCCTCTCACTAGTGGCAAACCTTCAGGTAGATCTTCTAGGAAAACGTCAGTAAATTCCTTCAGTAAAGTCTTTAGGAGGCTGGGGACACCAGTGAACTCCTTCTCTTCAGATTTTTCCACGACCAGTAACATCATAACTGGAGAGCCTTCAGATAACTCTTCTTCGACTTCAGCTTGAGACAAAAACAAAGGCTTACTGGGCTGGTCTTTCTTATTAATTTTCAATACTTCACTGGGTTTTAAAGAAGTCAGAGTGACCTTCTTCCCACTTACAAATACTGAATATGAATTCATACGACCATTATGAAAAACATTATTGTCAAATAACCAAGGTCTAGCTAGTAAAATATGACACGCATCCATAGGTACAACATCACAAACAATTTTGTCTTGATAAACTGACCCAATTGAAAACGCAATAGTAACTTGACGATTAACTTTTACCACTGATCCTTCACTGAGCCATTGCAACTTGTAAGTTCGAGGGTGATTAACTGTAGGTAGCGCCAGTTTCTCTACCATGTAAGTTGAAGCAGCATTAGCACAACTCCCACCGTCAATGATCAGATCACAAACTTTTCCTTTGACTGTGCATCTGGAGTGAAAAATGTTCTCCCTCTGGGCAGTATCAGGGGTAACTTCATCAGCATGCATCACTCTTCTGACAACCAACATTTCTCCAACATCTACACCAACATAAGACTCTTCATCTTCTTCTTCATCTTCATCATACACTGGCTCACCTTCTTCAGTGTCGACATCTGGAAAACATTCAATCTCTTTGGTAGTCAAGGCTCTTTGATTAGGACACTGGGCCTGGAAGTGACCAAAGCCATGACACTTAAAACATTTCCTTCCAACTGGTTCCTTTGATCCTCCAGTTTCCTTCTCTTTGCCTCTGAAGGATTTCTGAACAGCTTTAGTAAATCTGGGAACTGGTTGATTGGTAACTGGTTGACTTGTACTGGCAGGAACCTTACTAAATGACTTGTATGAAACCTTCTTCTTCAGTTGTCTTTCAATCTGGATAGCCATCTTGCATGCACCTTCATATGTCCAGATAGGCTGCAACTCAATCTTCTCAGTAATGGCAGCGTTCAGACCACCAAGAAATCTGGCAATAGTGTGCTTTTCAGTTTCATTCACACCAGTTCTGGTCTTCAGATGCTCAAACTCTCTAATGTACTCCACAACTTCCTTGGCTCCTTGCTTCAAATTGTTCATCAGTAGATACTGATCTTGCTTGTACGACTGGGGAACAAACCTTTTCTGCATGACCTCCTTTAGTTTGGACCAGGTCTTGATTTTACTTTTGCCCTTGTACTCCCTTTCAGATTTCATGTTATCATACCATGATGAAGCATATTTCTTAAGTTTAATAATGGCAACCTTGAAACCTTTTCTATCATCATAACCTTTTATTTCCATTATTCTGTCCATCACCTGGACCCATTCAAAATACTCTTCTGGGTTAGAAGACCCATTAAAATCTGGTGGATCTATCTTAATATCCCTAGTATCATCACCCTTATGCCTCCTACGCCTTTCTCTAGGATGTGGTTCATCAGAATCACTAGAGTTTCTAGGTGTACTATCAGATCTTTCGCTAGGACCGTGAGATTCAGAATCTCTTTCACTAGTAACAATATTTTCTCGATTAAATCGTAAACCACCATCTTCTAACATATGGACTATTTTACCAAGAGCTTCTTGTAGATCTTCTATTTGCCTATCTCTTCTAACATTATGAGCTTCTTCTAAAGTCATATCTCGTCTATATGCCATTTATAACCAACAACAACTCACAATCAATAGATCTAAGCAAATAACCACTAGATCTAAGCGACCAACAAACAGATCTGACTAAATCGAAATGAGATCTAAACAAACAATACCCCAATGGACAAAAAGATTAAGAAACCTTTTTCAAACCTGGCTCTCATACCAAATTTGATGCGTAAATCACGCGACAAACGACAGCGGAAGACTATTTTTGGTATTTTCTGGACTTTATATGAGATAAACAATAAAACAAGACAATTAAAATTAAAATGATAGATAAAGAATCCACCACCAAGACTTGTAAAGGCTAAGCCACCGGAATCAAGGATAAAGGAAACACTCCGCCCCACCACTACAATCGATAAAGGTCTAGCCACCACGATTATAGATAAAGGAAACCGAAGATTTAAAAGACCTCACCACAATATTTGATAAAGAACAAGTCACCACAAATATTGATAAAGGGGTCACTCCTAACCACCAAGATCAAAAGATCTCTAAAGGTAAAAGAAGTTTTTTGTAAGAAATAGAGGCTGCTCTATTAATTTCATTCAACATCAACTACTTTACAAAGAGAAATATAACCTCTATTTATAGCCACATGCTCTACCTAGGAATTAACGAAATACAATAAAATATTCAAAAAGCTGTCATGTGCTACGGACCACCATTAATTAATTATCCAATGGAAAATGGACACGTAAAGCTTCTAGAAACATTCCCCCCTGCATGTGGCCCCACAATACCGTTAGTCACACGCTCCTTCCTTGACAGCTGTCATTCCTTCTTTATTGGACCCACAGATATAGAAAAGTAAAGAAAGTTCAAACAATATGAATAAAGATCACCCACTTCGAATCCACTTGACTTCAGTTATGATTGCACACGAAAAAGTTCAAATTATTTAGAGTTGACAAGATAATCGTGAAAGGATAAAACGCTCGCGTGGTACCACCAACCGCTCACAAATAACCCAAACACCTAAGTTGCTAGTTAAATTACCCAAGCCGGTACCACCAATGCCTAGAAAATCTCCCCAACAATTAGTTTGCTTGATTATCCAATTACCAATTATGCCTATGTGAATGAAAACGTGGTACCACCAACCGTTTCTAAACACGTTTACCAATTAACTCCTATTATAGGTTTGACATTCACTGTCATACCATGAACTGGTGACAAACGACCATAGACAATCGAATTGAAACGATAAACGTATTCACCTAGTACCACTAACGATGAACACATAAACCATCAACATCAAAGAATAAATCGCAAGTAATTAATTGATAAAGATCACGACACAACGATAATTGAATCAACTCTTGAATTAAAATATTGCAATCATATCATTCGTCAAGTTTCATCAAAGTGGATGATTAGAAATCTAGCCAATCATACTAAATTGAATTGCAATAAAGAAATTGAAAGAAAACATATTGTACCAATGATCGTTGAATATAAATTACAAGACAGAAGATTAGATACGATCTAGATGGATGTTCTTGAATCTTCAATGAATCAAATGATGAAATCTGCGATGATCCGTCAAAGACTCGTGGTAGAACAGCTCCTAGAAAGAAAAACTTGGATAATGGGAAATTAGGGTTTTTTTCCTTTATATACCTCCCCCAATCTCTGGAAAGCATTGGCTTCTTCTCGACCAGTGACTGCGGCGCAGTGGAGCTGGTACACTCCCACTGCGGCGCAGTGTGAATCCACTGGAAAGTTGTGGCTTTGGCACCCATTGACTGCGGCGCAGTGGGGCAACATCCCTCCCACTGCGGCGCAGTGTGAATCCACTGGAAAGTTGTGGCTTTGGCACCCATTGACTGCGGTGCAGTGGGGCAACAACTCTCCCACTGCGGCGCAGTGGAGCTGGTACACTCCCACTGCGGCGCAGTGTGAATCCACTGGAAAGTTGTGGCTTTGGCACCCATTGACTGCGGTGCAGTGGGGCAACAACTCTCCCACTGCGGCGCAGTGGAGCTGGTACACTCCCACTGCGGCGCAGTGTGAATCCACTGGAAAGTTGTGGCTTTGGCACCCATTGACTGCGGTGCAGTGGGGCAACAACTCTCCCACTGCGGCGCAGTGGAGCTGGTACACTCCCACTGCGGCGCAGTGTGAATCCACTGGAAAGTTGTGGCTTTGGCACCCATTGACTGCGGTGCAGTGGGGCAACAACTCTCCCACTGCGGCGCAGTAAAGCTGGTAACTCCCACTGCGGCGCAGTGGAGCTGGTACACTCCGACTGCGGCGCAGTGGAGCTGGTACACTCCCACTGCGGCGCAGTGTGAATCCACTGGAAAGTTGTGGCTTTGGCACCCATTGACTGCGGTGCAGTGGGGCAACAACTCTCCCACTGCGGCGCAGTGTGAATCCACTGGAAAGTTGTGGCTTTGGCACCCATTGACTGCGGTGCAGTGGGGAATGAATCCTCCCACTGCGGCGCAGTGTGAATCCACTGGAAAGTTGTGGCTTTGGCACCCATTGACTGCGGTGCAGTGGGGAAAGACTCTCCCACTGCGGCGCAGTGTGAATCCACTGGAAAGTTGTGGCTTTGGCACCCATTGACTGCGGTGCAGTGGGGAAAGACTCTCCCACTGCGGCGCAGTGTGAATCCACTGGAAAGTTGTGGCTTTGGCACCCATTGACTGCGGTGCAGTGGGGAAAGACTCTCCCACTGCGGCGCAGTGTGAATCCACTGGAAAGTTGTGGCTTTGGCACCCATTGACTGCGGCGCAGTGGGGCAACATCCCTCCCACTGCGGCGCAGTGTGAATCCACTGGAAAGTTGTGGCTTTGGCACCCATTGACTGCGGTGCAGTGGGGCAAGACTCTCCCACTGCGGCGCAGTGTGAATCCACTGGAAAGTTGTGGCTTTGGCACCCATTGACTGCGGTGCAGTGGGGAATGAATCCTCCCACTGCGGCGCAGTGTGAATCCACTGGAAAGTTGTGGCTTTGGCACCCATTGACTGCGGTGCAGTGGGGAATGAATCCTCCCACTGCGGCGCAGTGTGAATCCACTGGAAAGTTGTGGCTTTGGCACCCATTGACTGCGGTGCAGTGGGGAATGAATCCTCCCACTGCGGCGCAGTGTGAATCCACTGGAAAGTTGTGGCTTTGGCACCCATTGACTGCGGTGCAGTGGGGAATGAATCCTCCCACTGCGGCGCAGTGTGAATCCACTGGAAAGTTGTGGCTTTGGCACCCATTGACTGCGGTGCAGTGGGGCAACAACTCTCCCACTGCGGCGCAGTGTGAATCCACTGGAAAGTTGTGGCTTTGGCACCCATTGACTGCGGTGCAGTGGGGAATGAATCCTCCCACTGCGGCGCAGTGTGAATCCACTGGAAAGTTGTGGCTTTGGCACCCATTGACTGCGGTGCAGTGGGGAATGAATCCTCCCACTGCGGCGCAGTGTGAATCCACTGGAAAGTTGTGGCTTTGGCACCCATTGACTGCGGTGCAGTGGGGCAACAACTCTCCCACTGCGGCGCAGTGTGAATCCACTGGAAAGTTGTGGCTTTGGCACCCATTGACTGCGGTGCAGTGGGGAATGAATCCTCCCACTGCGGCGCAGTGTGAATCCACTGGAAAGTTGTGGCTTTGGCACCCATTGACTGCGGTGCAGTGGGGCAACAACTCTCCCACTGCGGCGCAGTGTGAATCCACTGGAAAGTTGTGGCTTTGGCACCCATTGACTGCGGTGCAGTGGGGCAACAACTCTCCCACTGCGGCGCAGTGTGAATCCACTGGAAAGTTGTGGCTTTGGCACCCATTGACTGCGGTGCAGTGGGGCAACAACTCTCCCACTGCGGCGCAGTGTGAATCCACTGGAAAGTTGTGGCTTTGGCACCCATTGACTGCGGTGCAGTGGGGAATGAATCCTCCCACTGCGGCGCAGTGTGAATCCACTGGAAAGTTGTGGCTTTGGCACCCATTGACTGCGGTGCAGTGGGGAATGAATCCTCCCACTGCGGCGCAGTGTGAATCCACTGGAAAGTTGTGGCTTTGGCACCCATTGACTGCGGTGCAGTGGGGAATGAATCCTCCCACTGCGGCGCAGTGTGAATCCACTGGAAAGTTGTGGCTTTGGCACCCATTGACTGCGGTGCAGTGGGGAAAGACTCTCCCACTGCGGCGCAGTGTGAATCCACTGGAAAGTTATGGCTTTGGCACCCATTGACTGCGGTGCAGTGGTGTATCAACTTCAAACAACTTAAATTCAACCAAGTCTTCCATTCTTAATGATACAACAAAACTTTAGACATCTAAAAATGAAAAGTACCCACTAGTAGCCCAAGTTCTTTTTTTTTTTTTTAATTGAATCAATTTTACTCTACTAGTAGGCACCCTCTTACAATTATGAACAATGTCTATAACAATATACTTCCTTTGAACAATCCAAGACATTCCCCAATAACTTGACCAATCGACGTCCTCCCATATACCAAGAATATTCCAACTGACAATCCACTGAAGCTCTCCCAAACCATCCAAACAAACCAATGACAATCAATGGCCCCCCAGATTAGACTATCGGTATAGTGAGGTAAAGTTTACATATTTAAGTGGATTTATACAAAGGAAAAGGCTAAGTTAAAAAGGATGTATAAGTGTACTTTGCACTAAAGATGAGTGCAACACAGGTTTACAAAGGAAGGAAAGAAAGTATATGTATAGTAAAGGAAAAAATATACAAAAGCAAAGGTGCAAAGAAAGAAAGAAAATACGGGTCAAAACCTAATATGCCAATTCGTCATCCAATGTAGTTATATCACAAAAGTGATCTCACTGCGGTCTCGTAACGATCACCAGGCCAAGTTCTAGCTCAACACATCACCGGCACACTCATATCAAAGAAATGAACCCGGAAATGGAAGAAATAAACCTCAAATTCGCACATCTTAGTTCAGAGTTTGAAATGGAACCCTTACTCCCGAATAAATCCAAGAGCCTAAGAGAGGGACAAATTACAAGACAATCAAACCACAACCGTAAACACCTAGCACATCTATAAATGAATGATGAATCTCACAACTTTAGGTGTTTGGGAAATTTGAGTATGCAAGTAATGTTATCAATCCACAAGGATTAGCCCAATAACCGTTCAGAACACATTTCGTCGATTAAAATTGTGCCAAGGAAAAATTTTGCTGTAAAAATGCTCATTAAGTTATTATGAATTAAGTGACAAAAGCAATTTACCACAAGGACAAGCTCAACACAAGTTTCAAATCATACCATCTTCCGTCATCTTACCAAATCGAAACAACCAATCTCAAACATGCACATCATAGTTCAGAATTCAAGATAGAACCCTTACTCTTGGATAAAACCCAAAAGCCTACGAGAGGGACACATCTACAAGAACGGTTAAATCTCAATGGCAAAACAACAAAAGAGATATATCCGGTTACTTAAACCTATTTGCCACCCCCCACACTTAAGATGGACAATGCCCTCAATGTCCATATTTGGTCAAAACAAAGGTAAATAGGGGTAAGCACAATAGACAGAAAGAATGAGAACACATACCGGATCATGGACACATTCCGTTTCAAAACAAGTAAGTCGACCCCGCACCACAAATTGCTCTTCCTAAAAAGGAAGTCCAATTTGGTTGACGGGAGAAACAAACTAGTTCCAAAATGGAAGGTGTGAGAACTGTGTGTGAAACAATGTCAATAAAGATGCCAATCAAAAATGTTGCGCTGAACTTACTGCCAGCATATGCACATGACATCATAGTGAGCTACTAACACGATCACACAATCAAACAAACCAACGGGTTCTCCCCCACACTTGGGTTCCGCTAGGTATTGCCATCAATCGGATCAAACCTGTTCAATAACATTCCAAAAGACCGACCATCCAAAATATCCAAAATAGTTCAAACAAAATAAAATACCATGCAGAAAATAAAAGAAAACAAAGGAAATTACAAATGTTTCATCACCCCGTAGGGTGGATACCAGACAATGATAAATAAAGTAATGTCATAAGAATACCAACAAAATCAATCATCATATGATTCCATCCCACGGTACCGGATGGGAATCATCTCCACTCACTGCTGATGTCCATGGTAGCCATAGGGTAGTCCAGGTTTGCCAAAAATACTTGTCACCCAATCTTGTTCTTCCTCCTGAGCTGAACCTGAACCACCAGCACCTCTCCCTGACTGATCAGCATCAAATCCTGACGCACCTGCATCCAAACCTGCAAAAGATGAAGAACTACCGCCAACATGTCCACCCTGAAAAACCCCAAACTGCACTGGACCACGGGGAGAACCTCCTAAATCATGTGGTCGTGGTGACATGTTCCCCGGAGTCTGAGAGAAAAAGGGCTGACCCCCCGACGATAATCAGGGACATAAATAGGCGGTGGAGAGAATGAAGAAATCGGGTCAGTTTTAACAAACTCCCGGCCATGATACTGAGCATCCCACATAGGCTGATAATAATCAAGGTTATAGTTAGTGTGGGCCTGCTGTGATCCAATCCAGGTGAAATCCTGGTCCACCCTCCTCTGGTACGCATCAAACTCTCGCTGACTGTTCTACTGAGACTCATAGATGTTCTGAATAGTGTTCCCCAAGAGTGTAAGATCAAACGAAGGAGGGATGGGAATGTTACGTCCAGTCCTCCTCGGTGGCTCTCGTGGAGCATCAGCCATCTCAACATCAGCCTCCTCATCCTCCTCCTGTACAGGAGGTGGTCCTTCAACCTCACCCTCATCATCTAACATCCGCTCCTGCTCATTGTCTTTCTTTTTCTTTAAAATCTTTGCCCTCTATAGCTCCTGATACGTAAAATCCTCCTGATGTACTGGCAATGAGAGATAGGTCTGGCAATCATCAGAAGCAAAAACTCCCATCCTCTTATAGATCACCGTGATAAAGTGTCCCAAAACCAGAGTCGCATCGGTATGATTACACATACGGTCCAGAAGCACAAGAGAAGGCAAAGCAAACCTGGATGGAGCACCCTCAGAAAATAACTTAAGTAACCAAAGATCATTCTTGTACGCCTTCTCCCAATGAGTAGACCTCTGTACCAGGAAAGTCATAATCATCCGGTGGAGCAACCTCACACGTACATTCTTAATCTTTGACACACCACTTGTGTATGTCCATGTCTCTCCCCCCGTGATCCTGGCGTAATACTCTACGATAGACTCTCCATCACCCAAATCGGCCTGTGTTCTATACCCCTTCTTCAAAATATCCCTAAACTCAGCACTCTGCAACTCCTCCCTCGTATACATCCCACAGTAGTAACCAAATTCAGCAATTGACAACCTCCTCTGCACTCCCCCACAGTAAAACGAGACTACCCTCTCTTCAAAAATGTCTTTGACTTTTCCCAATTCCTTCTTCAGTTTCAAGGTTGAATAGAACTCTAAACATAACTCACGGTAGGCGGCTTCACGGTTAGCGAATACCCGCCGCCAAATATCACAACTCACTTCATGCCCTCTTGACGCACCTCCAACCCTCATACTCATAGAAAACCACCGTCGAATATCCTCCTGAACTCCAAATACCTGAGCTTGAAATTGAGTTAAATGTCTTGCGGGAAGGACCACATGCTTAGAAAGTTTATACAATTTGTTCTTGTAGATGTTCTTCTGCGGCTGCCTAATCCCCTCAAATGATAGCCAAGCATGTCGCTCGTTCAATTCTTCAATAAATGTAAGCGGCACCTCCGCTTGTTTCTTTGAAGTTTTAGTCGGGACATCAACCGCCTCACTGGATTGCCCCTCAACCATTTTGCGCTTTCCCGCGGCCTTATCACTAGCTCCCGCTCCCTGCATTCACAACATGAAAACGTCCAATTGTAAGTATTAAGAATGCAAAGTTGGAAATCATATAAAACAAGCAAAAATCTTGGCAGGGAAAGGCCCCCATTGCGGCGCAGTGGGAAGTCCCTGGAAATTTCCTTCACACAATTTTTTGTGACAAAACTCAAATCACACTTACTCGGAACCGCATCGAATCGAAACCACACCTGCACTTACCAACTAAAACAAGATTAAAACTAAATAATTCGAAGAAAAGTATAATGCAAGAAACTAAACACGGGTTGCCTCCCGAGAAGCGCTTAAGTTATTAACGAGTCTTTAGCTTGACTCGACAAACCTTCAAGTGTTCAACTCAAACACGGGGATCTCATCAAATATGCCCTCAACCTGCTCTTCTTCCAAATATAGCTTCAGTCGATGACCATTGACAATGAACGATCCTTCACCATTCCGCTTAAACAACTCAACATAACCCGCCGCCAAATATCACAACTCACTTCATGCCCTCTTGACGCACCTCCAACCCTCATACTCATAGAAAACCACCGTCGAATATCCTCCTGAACTCCAAATACCTGAGCTTGAAATTGAGTTAAATGTCTTGCGGGAAGGACCACATGCTTAGAAAGTTTATACAATTTTTTGTGACAAAACTCAAATCACACTTACCTCGGAACCGCATCGAATCGAAACCACACCTGCACTTACCAACTAAAACAAGATTAAAACTAAATAATTCGAAGAAAAGTAAAATGCAAGAAACTAAACACGGGTTGCCTCCCGAGAAGCGCTTAAGTTATTAACGAGTCTTTAGCTTGACTCGACAAACCTTCAAGTGTTCAACTCAAACACGGGGATCTCATCAAATATGCCCTCAACCTGCTCTTCTTCCAAATATAGCTTCAGTCGATGACCATTGACAATGAACGATCCTTCACCATTCCGCTTAAACAACTCAACATAACCCGACGGGTATACGTGCTTAATCTCAAACGGTCCAATCCACCTAGAAGTTAGTTTAGGTTGCTTAATATTAAATTTGGACAAGAACAGCAACACTTTAGCCCCAACCTTAAACTCCTTCCTACGGATCCTCTTATCATGCCAAATCTTGGTCCTTTCCTTATAAAGTCTCGAATTCTCATAAGCACCTAACCTAAGCTCATCAAGCTCATGAAGTTGCAACATTCTAAGTTCACGTGCTTCCATCAAATCCAAATTCAAATTCCTTGAAGCCCAATACGCTTTATGCTCTATCTCAATAGGAAGATGGCAAGTTTTGCCATAGAGCAACCGGTATGGCGTGGTGCCAATCGGCGTCTTATAAGCCGTCCTAAACGCCCACAAGGCGTCATCTAACTTCTTTGACCAAACCTTGGGGTTATCTCCAACGGTTTTCTCTAAAATCCTTTTCAAAGCCCTATTGGTGTTTTCTACTTGTCCACTAGTTTGTGGATGATAAGAAGTAGAAAAATAATGCACAACACCATACCTCTTCATGACCTTGGCTAATTGATGATTTGCAAAATGGGTTCCTCGGTCACTAATCAAAGCTCTAGGGCAACCAAATCGACAGAATAATTGTTTCAAGAAATCAATGACTACCCTCGCGTCATTCGTGGGCAAAGCCTTGGCTTCGGCCCATTTAGACACGTAGTCAACGGCGACAAGAATATATTGAAACTTATTAGACGGTGGGAATGGTCCCATGAAATCTATACCCCAAATATCAAATACCTCGCATACCTGAATGCTTTGTTGAGGCATCTCATCCCGCTTAGTAATGCTCCCTTGTCTTTGACAAATGTCACAAGTCTCTACCAAAGTCTGGACCTCCTTGAAAATTGTAGGCCAATAGAAACCTGCATCAAAAACTTTCTTACTAGTAACTGAAGGACCGTAATGACCTTCAGTTGGACCATAGTGACAAGCATCAAGAATCTCCCTCGTCTCAGCTCCAGCTACACATCTCCTTACCATACCATCTTCATGACCTTGGCTAATTGATGATTTGCAAAATGGGTTCCTCGGTCACTAATCAAAGCTCTAGGGCAACCAAATCGACAGAATAATTGTTTCAAGAAATCAATGACTACCCTCGCGTCATTCGTGGGCAAAGCCTTGGCTTCGGCCCATTTAGACACGTAGTCAACGGCGACAAGAATATATTGAAACTTATTAGACGGTGGGAATGGTCCCATGAAATCTATACCCCAAATATCAAATACCTCGCATACCTGAATGCTTTGTTGAGGCATCTCATCCCGCTTAGTAATGCTCCCTTGTCTTTGACAAATGTCACAAGTCTCTACCAAAGTCTGGACCTCCTTGAAAATTGTAGGCCAATAGAAACCTGCATCAAAAACTTTCTTACTAGTAACTGAAGGACCGTAATGACCTTCAGTTGGACCATAGTGACAAGCATCAAGAATCTCCCTCGTCTCAGCTCCAGCTACACATCTCCTTACCATACCATCTGCACAAACACGAAACAAGTATGAAGTATCCCAAAAATAGTGCTTAGCATCCAATATGAGCTTCTTCTTTTGCTGGGACGTGAAATCATTCGGTATCTCACCTGCAACCAAATAATTAGCAATATCTGCAAACCAAGGAGCATCATCAGAGTTAGAAATAAACATTAAAGACTCATCGGGGAATTGATCATTAATCTCCCCATCTCGAAGTTCCTCCCGGTGACGATCTTCCAAACGACTCAAATGGTCGGCCGCCAAGTTTTCAGCACCTTTCTTATCCTTAATCTCTATATCAAACTCTTGTAACAACAAAATCCATCGGATAAGCCTAGGTTTAGCATCTTGCTTCGAGAACAAGTACTTAAGGGCTGAATGGTCGGTGAAAAGAATGGTCTTACTCAACACCAAATAAGATCTAAACTTATCAAAGGCAAAGACCACGGCAAGCAACTCCTTCTCAGTAGTGGTGTAATTTTGCTGGGCGGGGCTCAAGGTCTTACTAGCAAAGTAAATTGGCTTGAAATGCTTATCAACCCTTTGCCCAAGCACGGCTCCCACAGCATAGTCACTTGCATCACACATCAACTTAAATGGCAATTCCCAATCCGGACCAACCATGATAGGAGAATTAGTCAACTTTTCCTTTAAAACCTGAAATGCACTCAAACAGGCATCATCAAACACAAAAAGGACGTCCTTCTCCAACAAGTGGGTCATAGGCCGAGTAATCTTAGAAAAATCCTTAATAAAACGGCGGTAAAAACCGGCATGTCCAAGAAAACTTCTTACCCCTTTCACATTGGAAGGCGGGGGTAACTTGGCTATAACATCTATCTTAGCCCTATCAACTTCAATCCCGACCTTAGACACTTTATGCCCTAACACAATTCCCTCGGTCACCATAAAATGGCACTTTTCCCAATTCAAAACAAGGTGTGCCCTTTCACACCGTTCTAACATCCTTTCCAAATTATGCAAGCAAGTATGAAAAGAGTCCCCAAAAACCGAGAAATCATCCATGAAAACCTCCATGGAGGTTTCAAGCATGTCCTGGAAAATAGCTATCATGTACCTTTGAAAGGTGCCTGGGGCATTACACAAACCAAACGGCATTCGCCGATAAGCAAAAGTACCAAATGGGCACGTGAAGGTGGTCTTTTCTTGGTCCTTGGGATCAATGGGTATTTGGAAGTACCCGGAAAACCCATCTAAGAAACAAAAATATTCATTACCTGCAAGTCTTTCTAACATCTGATCAATGAAAGGAAGGGGAAAGTGATCCTTACGGGTGGCATCATTAAGCTTACGGTAATCAATACAAACCCGCCAACCCGTTATAGTCCTAGTGGCCAAGAGTTCCTTATTCTCATTCTCAATAACTGTCATGCCCCCCTTTTTGGGCACACAATGAACAGGACTAACCCAAGGACTATCAGCAATAGGAAAAATGATCCCAGCATCTAATAACTTAATGACCTCTTTCTTAACAACTTATTTCATGTTCGGATTAAGCCTCCTTTGTCTCTGGACAACGGGCTTAACATCATCAAAAAAATCTATTTTATGCTGGCAAAAGTTAGGACTAATACCTGGAATATCGGTGGTCTTCCAAGCAAAAGCCCGCTTATGGGCTCGAAGCACAGACAAAAGACAATCCTTCTCATCACTCGAGAGTGAGGACGAGATAACCACGGGTAAAGAAGATTCACCTGACAGATAAGCATACTCCAAATGGGAAGGTAATGGCTTAAGCTCCGAATCAGTGGGTGGTACATCAACAGAATTCGGTACCCTCGAACTTCCATCAGCAACAACCTCCTCAAAACTCTCATCCTCGGGAGGTGTCTCATCCAAGCCAAGCGCCATAACCTCTGCAAATAAATCATCGTCAGATGTTAGATGTAGAATTGAGCTTTTTATGTGTGTTTAGAGTTTATCAATGGCGGTTTCTAGAGAGAGAGTAGAGAGAGAGTAGAGAGAGAGTAGAGAGAGATTGGATTGTATTTAGTGTCAAAGATAAGAGTAGAGTAGAGAGAGAGTAGAGAGAGAGTAGAGAGAGAGTAGAGAGAGAGTAGAGAGAGAGTAGAGAGAGAGTAGAGAGAGAGTAGAGAGAGAGTAGAGAGAGAGTAGAGAGAGAGTAGAGAGAGAGTAGAGAGAGAGTAGAGAGAGAGTAGAGAGAGAGTAGAGAGAGAGTAGAGAGAGAGTAGAGAGAGAGTAGAGAGAGAGTAGAGAGAGAGTAGAGAGAGAGTAGAGAGAGAGTAGAGAGAGAGTAGAGAGAGAGTAGAGAGAGAGTAGAGAGAGAGTAGAGAGAGAGTAGAGAGAGAGTAGAGAGAGAGTAGAGAGAGAGTAGAGAGAGAGTAGAGAGAGAGTAGAGAGAGAGTAGAGAGAGAGTAGAGAGAGAGTAGAGAGAGAGTAGAGAGAGAGTAGAGAGAGAGTAGAGAGAGAGTAGAGAGAGAGTAGAGAGAGAGTAGAGAGAGAGTAGAGAGAGAGTAGAGAGAGAGTAGAGAGAGAGTAGAGAGAGAGTAGAGAGAGAGTAGAGAGAGAGTAGAGAGAGAGTAGAGAGAGAGTAGAGAGAGAGTAGAGAGAGAGTAGAGAGAGAGTAGAGAGAGAGTAGAGAGAGAGTAGAGAGAGAGTAGAGAGAGAGTAGAGAGAGAGTAGAGAGAGAGTAGAGAGAGAGTAGAGAGAGAGTAGAGAGAGAGTAGAGAGAGAGTAGAGAGAGAGTAGAGAGAGAGTAGAGAGAGAGTAGAGAGAGAGTAGAGAGAGAGTAGAGAGAGAGTAGAGAGAGAGTAGAGAGAGAGTAGAGAGAGAGTAGAGAGAGAGTAGAGAGAGAGTAGAGAGAGAGTAGAGAGAGAGTAGAGAGAGAGTAGAGAGAGAGTAGAGAGAGAGTAGAGAGAGAGTAGAGAGAGAGTAGAGAGAGAGTAGAGAGAGAGTAGAGAGAGAGTAGAGAGAGAGTAGAGAGAGAGTAGAGAGAGAGTAGAGAGAGAGTAGAGAGAGAGTAGAGAGAGAGTAGAGAGAGAGTAGAGAGAGAGTAGAGAGAGAGTAGAGAGAGAGTAGAGAGAGAGTAGAGAGAGAGTAGAGAGAGAGTAGAGAGAGAGTAGAGAGAGAGTAGAGAGAGAGTAGAGAGAGAGTAGAGAGAGAGTAGAGAGAGAGTAGAGAGAGAGTAGAGAGAGAGTAGAGAGAGAGTAGAGAGAGAGTAGAGAGAGAGTAGAGAGAGAGTCATACTTACAACTTTACATTCTAAGTACAAAGTAATATAAAGCATACAAATCACCTACTACATTTATATATCTAACAATCTCCCCCTTAGTAGTGATTTGTCAAAAATATCCAATCTTGTCTTTCTTTAAGCTCTTGTATGTGGTCTACCCTTGTTTGGATGCCAGAACCAGTTATCTCCTTCGGGTCTGTTAGCTGGAACATTCATATTTGCTTCAAAGTTTATTGGAGGAATGTTATGTGGTCCTGGAAGATGGCTAGGTTCATACTTGATCCAACAACCTCCTTGTTGACGTACGACGTACTTAGACTTCTTAGCATTCTTTGCTTCTCTCATCATTCTAATGCTGTCTCTGTACTCGAGTCTTTGGTTAATCTTGGAGATTGCTTTATCAAACACTTCCCTTTTCTTTTCATCTTGCTCATCGTCTTGCAGGCACAGCAATACATTCTTACAAAATTCCAACGTTCCATCAGAATATGAAGCAAGTTCATCCATTCGAATGAAAATCTTCTTCTTTCTGCTATTCAAAAACACAACTCCGAAGGATGGTTCTTCAATGATATGACCAATACTTAGCTTTTCTATATCTGCAGTGTATAGACTTTGATCAGGATAGGGCACATTAATCTTTCTCTTCACAACTTCAAATCCTATCTGAAAATCTTCCAATGAAGCATATTGAATGCAACTTGACATGTATCTTTTCACAGCATCAAAAGCAACAACATCTTCTTGGTATCTTTGTATGGCATTCAGGAAATGATTGTAAAGGAAGATAATGTCGTCCACTGGCAAAAGTTTAAATTGGGCTTCTGTGAACCGGTAGATCTTGTTATTATCCCTCTTGACATGAAAACATGGGATAGAAATAGAAACTCTCTTAATCAGGATCACCCTGATTAGCACCAAAATTTTATGGTTTCTCTGTTCTTTCAGCAACTTTGGGTTATATTGTTTTGTAAGTTTAAGAAGCGCTGTATATTCTTCGATTTGTCTCGCTTCCTTAAACTTGTACATTGATTCCAATTCAGGTCTTTTGGTTTTAGTCACTTTTGTAGCTCCACAGAAAATTGGGTAAGCCCTTTCTTCCAGATATCTTGATTTCTTTGCTGCTTCTTTAGGTTTAATGCCGAGAGCAACCATTCTTTCTCTATCCCTCAAGAAGTATCCCCGATTAATAAAGTTTAATTGTTCTTCAGTTAGCTCATTTGGAAAATAATCAGGGAGGACTTCCTCGGATGTGATTGCCTCTCGCAAAACCTGCTTGTAAGTAGATTTCTGGAAATTCTGACTTGCAGCTTCTGGAGTCTTTCTGAGTTCATCGAAATTGTTGAAATCTTCAAAATTATAATGTTGAGGAGTTGAGCTAGCACGAGCAGATGATTCTCCAACTTCTACTCTGCTTGAAGGACCTGTTTCAAAATAATCTAAATCTGCAAATTCTTCAAACACAGGTTCTTCAACAACTTCTACATTTGTTGGATTCTCAACAATCTCTGGTTCATCAAATGTTACATTATCTTTCAACGCTTCAACATCTGCATCATCTTCAGCATATTCAACAACATCATCTTCATTCACAAACTCTTCATCATCATCAACAACTTCAATTCCTTCATCATTATCATCCATATCAGAATCATCACCAAAAACTTCTATTATCCTTCTTTCAATCTCATCATTCAAAACATCGTTCTCAACATTCTCAACATTTTCAACCTCTGCTCTTTCTTCCATTAACACATCTCCAACATTTACTTCCACACTTGCCGATGTATTTTCAATATTGGCTTGACCTTCTCCTTGGTTCTCCCCCTCGGGGTGATCATCAGAATCAGGATCATCCCGACGAGAAGGAACCGAGGCCGGTCGGCAAGATTCTAAAGCCAACAGTCTGAGTTCAAAGGCAGCAAGCTTTGCATCATACTCTGCTTTTTGATTTGCAACCTGATCTTGTAGATCTTTAACCCTCCTTTCTGTTGCTTTTTCCCTTTCCCTCACTTCAAGAGCATTTAACACACCTCGTTCCGTAACACTCAACAAATCACCTTCAGACCTCAAAATATGCAATAACACTTCACACGCCGAGTCTTTTGTAGGTAAATTTGTTGATGTTGATGGATTTTCATTTTGTGTTGGTGTTCTTTGTGTTTGTGTGGGAAGTGGAGTATCCAACCCGGGGGTTGTTGGCACACTTGTGGTGTGACCTAAATTCAGCGATGCTGATTCAGGATTTCCTGCGGATCCTTGGGATATACCCTCACCAGCAGTTGGAGATTCAGTGGCTTTGCAACCAGAATCGGGTTGTGTCCTAGACTGTGATAAATCACTGTCCGGGACTTGTTGTTGGGCAACACCACTAACAACACCGGGGTCACTGAGAATGCCCGTTAATACAGGCTCAGTTTGATCCTGAGGAACAGCAGTGTCACTACGGCGTTCATACTGCTCCCCAGTCTCGGTCTGAGACCTGTTACCTGCGGCTAAAGCTGGCGTGATGGTAGCTAAGGCAGGATTTCCAAGCTGTCCTTGAGGGTCACACAAAGTGGGTCCCTCTCCGCTTGTTCCGGCACCAGTACGCAACTGGGCTTGTGAATCAGTGTCCCTAGGGGATCTAGACTCTAGTGCATCAAATGAAGGCGAGAGGTGGGGCTGGTCCTCTCTGATTTCAACACTCTCATCCTCCAAATGAGGAGAGTGTGGTGAGCGTGGCTGTTCCCCGTGAATATCTGAGACTAACTCCTGTTGTGAGGAGTCAGAATGGCGAGGAGAATCCGGTGCAAGCGAGAATGGGCAGTTCTCGACTTCTACCCTAGGGTAAATAACCCGGCTAGACTCAGTTGGTTGAACTATCGGAGGGCCATCGTTTTCTTTTTGCCCTTGTCCTAACCCGGACCGCTCATCCTCTCCGGTATTTTCAACTCCTCCCTCATTCCTTCCTTGTTCCTCCAGCACAACATCATCGCCAGTGCTCACATGCTCAGTCTCAATATCATATTCAACATTATGCACAATATTCGTTGCCTGTTCAACATCAAACTCCACCGAGGCATCAGCTTGTTCATTTACATCTGCTGAAGAAGATTCAAGTCTTTGTCTTGCAGATTTAGACGACTTATGTTTTCGTTTGGATTTCTTCTTCTTTAACTTCTGCTTTAAGACACTTCTAGCAGACATTTTCAGTCGTCTCCCTGGTGGTGGAGT
>CM067168.1:127245719-127285719 GCA_034093135.1 Erigeron breviscapus | reverse complement strand
AAAATTTCAAGTAAATCAAATTCAAGTAAAACATGCATTTGCCGAGCTGGGAGCTCTGCAAATGGCCTTTTCATTACTTAGAAAAATTTCAAGTAAATCAAATTCAAGTAAAACATGCATTTGCCGAGCTGGGAGCTCTGCAAATGGCCTTTTCATTACTTAGAAAAATTTCAAGTAAATCAAATACAAGTAAAACATGCATTTGCCGAGCTGGGAGCTCTGCAAATGGCCTTTTCATTACTTAGAAAAATTTCAAGTAAAACATGCATTTGCCGAGCTGGGAGCTCTGCAAATGGCCTTTTCATTACTTAGAAAAATTTCAAGTAAATCAAATGCAAGTAAAACAAACAAACAAAATTAAACAAATAAAACAAACAAACAATTAACAATTAAACAAATAAAAAAACAAACAAAACAATTAAACAAATAAAACAAACAAACAATTAACAATTAAACAAATAAAAAAACAAACAAAACAATTAAACAAATAAAACAAACAAAAATAACAATTAAACAAATAAAACAAACAAACAATTAACAATTAAACAAATTATAAAAAAAAATTTAAACAAATAAAACAAACAAACAATTAACAATTAAACAAATAATTATTCACATGCATTTGCACACTCCCCCTCAATTTAAGCATAAAAGACTATACCCAATTTATAAATCATGTATTCTACCCTTTTTCTCCCCCTCAAACATTGCATGCAATATCAAGTAAAACACATCAATGTTTGAGACAGAAAATGAACATAGAATACAAGGCATGAAATCAATTAAGTTTGTAAATCTAGCATTCCCAACTTGGTTTTAAGAAAATTGAACCTGTTTTCATCCAAAGGTTTGGTGAAAAGATCAGCAAGTTGGTAGTCTGTTGGGACAAAATAGAGTTCGATGTTACCTTTCTCGACATTATCTTTAAGAAAATGGTACCGAACATCTATGTGCTTGGTCTTTGTGTGCTGAACAGGATTGCATGAAATAGCAATAGCACTCTTTGAGTCACAGTAGATTGGAATTCTGTTGAATTGGAATCCATAATCAGTCAACTGTGTCTTCATCCAAAGAACCTGTGAACAACAACTTGCTGCAGCAACATATTCAGCTTCTGCAGTAGATGTGGATACACAGTTTTGTTTCTTCGAAGACCAACTGACTAATCTATCCCCAAGAAACTGTACACTCCCAGAGGTACTCTTTCGATCAAGCTTACAACCTGCATGGTCAGCATCTGAATATGCAATTAGCTGAAACCCGGTATCCCTTGGATACCAGAGACCAAGGTTCACTGTGCCTTTCAGGTATCGGAATATCCGTTTGACGGCCTGGAAATGACTTTCCTTGGGATTGGCCTGGTACCTGGCACACATGCATGTGGCGAACATAATATCCGGGCGACTAGCAGTCAAATACATGAGTGACCCTATCATACTGCGATATTTCTTTTGATCAAAAGTTTTTCCATTTAAATCAGCATTAATCTTTGTTCGAGATTCCATGGGTGTGCCAATTGTTTGACAATCCATCATATCAAACTTTTTCAACATGTCAAGAATGTACTTTGATTGACAAATAAAAGTTCCATTTGTCATCTGTTTTACTTGAAGACCAAGGAAAAAGTTTAATTCACCCATCATGCTCATTTCAAATTTCTTGATCATTAAAGCAGAGAAATTCTTGCAGTATTTAGGATTAGTTGACCCGAAAATTATGTCGTCAACATAAATCTGGATTAGAATGATATCACTACCTTGTCGTTTGATAAACAAGGTAGTGTCAATTGAACCTTTGCTAAAGCCAGATTTCACAAGATAAGAAGATAGAGCATCATACCATGCACGAGGCGCTTGTTTCAGTCCATATAAAGCCTTATCTAACCTGTAAACATAGTTCGGATGTTTGGAACTCACAAAACCTTCTGGTTGTTCAACGTACACTTCTTCTTTGAGAATTCCATTCAAGAAGGCAGTTTTAACATCCATCTGGTAGACTGTGAAGTTCTTGTAGGCAGCATAGGCAAGAAACATCCGAATAGCCTCAATTCGTGCAACTGGTGCGAATGTCTCATCATAATCAATTCCATCTTGTTGGCAATATCCCTTTGCAACCAAGCGTGCTTTGTTGCGTACAACAACTCCATTTTCATCCTTTTTGTTCTTGAAGATCCATTTGGTCTTAATTGGCTCCTTGTTCTTGTAAGGATTGGGAACCAATTTCCATACCTCAAGGCGTTCAAATTGATTCAGCTCCTCCTGCATTGCTTTCACCCAATCTGGACAACTTAGAGCATCATTCACTGTCTTTGGTTCAACTATACTCAGGAAATTTACAAATAGACATTCGTTCGCGGAAGCAGATCTTGTCTTAATTCCTGTTGTTGGATTACCAATGACTTGAGATATCGGATGAGCTCTAGTCCATTTGGTTGTGTGAGGAATTGGATCAATTGGATCACCAGATTCTTCGGAATCAATAAAATCAGGAGTATGTTGTTCTGTCAATTGTTCAAGTGAAGTAGCAATTGGTTCAACAAAGTGATCTTGATCATAAGCTTCTGGATTGGTTGAAGGATTTGTCACTTGAGAAATAACAGGAGGTTGAGTATGCAACACTGAATTATCAGTCGGTGGAGGAGAATCAGATGTTGAACTTTCATCTGATGTATGTGTTGGTGAAGACTCATTTGGATCCATCTCTTTCGAATTTGAACTTGATGGTTCATCGAGATGTACTTCAGTTTCAGGAACTTCTTTGGAAACTTTGAAAAATTCTTCGAACAAGATATCCAAATCTTGTGGTGTTGGAGTAGAGAATGATTTGACATTTGATGTAGGTTTAGGTGCGGAAGCTTGTGGACATTGAAGTTCGGGTCTTGAACTGTGTTGTTCAAGAACCATTCCTGAGAGTTCATCAAATCGAACATTCATACTCTCGTCTATTCTCTTGGTTCTCCGGTTATATACACGATATGCAATCGATTCTCTCGAATAACCGATGAAATATGCCTCATCGCCTTTAGGTTCAAATTTGCCCAGATTGTCTCGATCATTGAGAACATAACATACACATCCAAAAATGTGTAAAAAGTTCACATTGGGCTTTCTTTTGTTGATCACCTCATACGGAGTTTTATCAAACCTCTTGTTGATTATTGATCTGTTTTGTGTAAAACATGCAGTAGCAACAGCTTCAGCCCATAGATTCGGTGGCAATTTCGAATAGGCAAGCATTGTTCTAGCTGCTTCAACAAGAGTTCGATTTCTTCGTTCAACTACTCCATTCTGTTGAGGTGTTCTGACAGCGGAAAATTGGTGTGAAATACCCATGGACTTGAAGAAAGAATCAATTGTTGAATTCTTGAATTCAGTTCCATTGTCTGAGCGAACAATTCTAACAGATGATTTGAGATTGACTTGGGTCTTCTTGATGAAATCAATAATCACTTGCGGAGTTTCACTCTTTGCATGAAGAAAGAATACCCAAGTATAACGAGAATAATCATCTACAATCACTAGAATGTATCGCTTCCCATGGATACTTTGAACCTTCATTGGGCCACACAAATCCATATGAATAAGGTGCAAAGGACCTTCTGTACTCAAGTGCTTCTTTGGTTTGTGTGATGCTTTCTTCATCTTTCCAATTGCACAAGCTGGACAAACATGTTCACTTTCATACTTGTAGTCCGGAAGACCTTCAACAAGTTGTTTATCCACGAGTGTATTAATCGTTTGAAAGTTAAGATGAGAAAGACGGCGATGCCATAACCAAGAGTTTTGTGCAGTTGCTTTCGAAAGAAGGCAAATATCTGAAGAATTGGAAGGGATGTTGTTGAGATCAATGGTAAACAGATTATTGTCTCTTGTTCCAGTCAGAATATCCACACCATCTTCAGTCTGCACTTTGCATTCATATCTCCTAAATAAAACTTGAAGATCATTGTCACAAAATTGACCAACACTAAAGAGATTGTGTCCAAGTCCTTCAACATAGGAAACTCTCTTTATAGTTACTCCATTTTTGACAATGTCTCCATAACCAAGAATAGGAGCGATATGATCGTTTCCGAATCTGACTGTTCCCATAAACTTTTCAACAAAGTTCGAAAGAATTGATTTGGTTCCAGTCATATGTCGAGAACATCCAGAGTCGACGTACCAAACACAAATTAGAAATTCCTGCAAGGACAGGGAATATGGTTTAGGTACCCTTTTAGATTGGGTCCTTGCAGGTTAGGTGGATAACATGCAAGTACACATAATAATAAAAAAAATTAAGCAAGATAACACACAAAGAAACAATTTATTCAAATGACAAACAAGCACGCACAAATGTTCAAACAACATACACACAAACGAACTGAAAAATGTTAAACGCATGTTTTGATACAAGCAGGACTAGTCCTAGATGTAGAAACATTATCTAATGAAGTTGATCTACGGACAATCCACACTTGTTTGACTTTTACAGGTTTTCCATCAAGCAGAACTTTACTAGAAGCATTCAAAAATCTATCCTTAGGGATCCATTTACTGCTACTAGCTAAGCACACGTCACCTGAAACACGAACATGTTTTGAGTTAGCAAACACTTTGTCAACTTTGTTCTTAACAGGTTTTTTCTTGATGGGTTCTGTGGTCTTATTTACTTTCTTAATGTTATTAGGTGACAACCATCCATACTGGTCTTTGTATTTAGTTATGCCTGTAACAGTATCTCTAACCCTATGAAAAGTGCATGTAGGATTCTTCTGAGAGTACCTAGGGAAACTAGAATACTTAACCTGCTTAGATTGTTTGTTACCTAACGAGAAAGTTTCTTTCTTAACATTCTTTGGACCACTGTTTGGTTTGACTTCTTTTTGTGCCTTGAGTTCAGATTTGGCCTTGTACATCTGTGTTTGCCTAGAAGTCTTTGATTTCATTGTTACATTGGTACTTGTCTTTGGTTTTGGACATGAGGTAGTCTTTGGTGATTGGGTGGTCTTGGGTTTTGAAATAATATTTGGTAATGGACTGGTCTTTGATTGTGGAATGGTCTTTGGTAATTGGTTGGACTTTAGTTTAGAAACAGTCTTGGGTAATGGGTTGGTCTTTGGTCTTTGGAACTTTTCTGATGAAGATTGTGAAGAGTGTGACTTTGGAATTTTCTTTGAATTTAAATCAAGTTTTTCCACCTTTTGAACAAAAATGTTTTCAAATTCAGGTTCAAAATCATGATTTCCTTCCAAATATGTTGACATTTCATCAGATTCCAACTTCACACTGACATCACCTTTCTTTATTGGACATGGACTCCTCTTGAATGGTATTGATGCTTTTTCTTTTTCTTTGTGAAATTGAAGTGCTATTTTCTGAAATTCGAATTCAACTTTTAAATCATTGAGTTCCTTTAGCACATTTAATCTCTGTTCTCTTTCTTTTTCAAACTTTTGTTTGACAGCATCAATGTCATTCAAGTATGACAGAGTTCCTTCAGAAAACTTGGTAAAGGTCTCAATTTCAGAAGTGATTGGGAAAAAACAATCATCAACATCATGAACATCATCTAAATCACTTTCAGTTTGTACAGAAACATGCACAACATGACTCTCATTTTGAACAGATGTATTCATGATTTGGTGAACTTGACTTTCAGAACATGCATTTTGTGAAGTTTTCTCATTTAGACTCACAGATTTGGTTGGTGGAATTGGAGTGGCCATAACTTCACAAATGGGACAATCGGGGTGGTCACAATCATTTTCATGATTCTTGGGTGGGTCGTTGACATAGTGATTTTGAGATTGCAGATTTTCTATCAAAGATTGCTTCTTTTCAAGAGACTGTTGTAAATCCTCTATCACCTTTTCCAAAACTCTTTGTGGGACATAAGGTCTCAAGTTTTCAGCTTTTGGAATTGGAAAATTTTCCTCTAAAGGCTTTTCTTTAAAACACTCAAGAATTTCAGGGATTATGGCCTCATGAGTTTCTTTTTCGTCCTTTTCTTTCTCAATTTTATGTGAAGGGTGACTGAAAAAATCATATGAGTCGTCCATTAACGAATAGTTAAAATAGACTTTTGCACCCTTTTCTAAAAAATCTTCAGCCTCATAATCACTATTCGTCGGTCTCACGAATTGGTCAGTCATCCCACATCTCAAATAAGATTCCTTGTAAAGAGATGGGATCTCTTCTTGTGCTTTGAGCAAACACTTTGGATTGTTATAACCCAGCCCTGATGTGAATATTGTTTCAGAATTTCTTGGCCTATTTAAAAAGACTTGTTGATATGAACGATTGATCTTATACAACTTTTCTTGATAAGATTTGATTTCAGATTTCAATTCATCATTTTCTTCATCAAGTTTTTGTTTAAGAGAATCTTTTATACAACATTCATATTTTAGGTCAGAAATTTTGTTTTCAAATTCCGTCACATCAGGGATAGATTCTTTCATCTTGACATTCAAAGACACAATGTCTTCTGCCAAAGCATTTGCTCGAAACATCTCATTGGTCTTTTCCACTTGAAGTTGTCGGACAATCTTGTTTAATTCAAGAACTTTGGTCTCAAGTTCTTGTTTTTCAAGATGCAGTTTGGAGTGTTGAGTAAAAGAGACTGCAGATTTTTCTGATTTCAAATTTTCAATTTCTTTTTGAAGTGAATCAATTTTAATTTGAAAATCTTTTTCTTTGTCCGCCAAATCTTTCTTTAATTGCAAATTCTTTTTACTCATCTCCCTGCAGTCTTTTCTTGCAGTATCAGACATATCCATGTAATATTTTAACACAGATTTTGGAAAAGAAATTACCTCATCTTCATCCTCGACTTCAGAAGAGCTGTCTTCATCTTCTTCCAACTCCTTTGACTTCTTTATTTTCGTCATGAAGCACACGTTTGCTGCAAGCTCGTCTGTCTCCTCATCTGAAAGATGTAACCACTTGTCATCCTCAGCAAGAAGAGCAATTCCGCTTTCCTCTTGTCTTGCCAGCAACAGTTTGTACTTGTAGTATTCGGAGTTCTTTTGTCGAGGCTTGGTACAGTTGATTGCAAAATGTCCAGTCAAGCCACAGTTATAGCATTTTCTATCTTCTGATCTCTTGTCCATGACCTTCTTCTCAAACTTTTTCGGATTCTCAAACTTCTTCTCACCACCAGCAAAAACTTTCTTCTGATCATACTTAGGAGCATCTGCATTTCTAGCATAAGAAGACACTGATGATGTCCTAAGTTGATTGTTTGTTGGTTTCTTCTTGAAGAATTTCTTCTTGAAGAATTTCTTCTTGAAAGCCTTGGTGAAATAAGCGAGTTCTTTGTACATCTGTTTCTGTTTTTCATCCAGATCAGAATCACTCATCTCACTTGAATCAGAATCAGTTTGATCTTCTATAAAGCTGTGTCTTGACATTCTTGAACTCTTCTTTTCAACAACCAAAGCCAATGGATCTGGCTGAACACTCTCTTCTTTCTTCTTCTGAATCCTCTTCACATCTTCCACATTCAATTGTAGTTTCTCAAACAGTGTGTGAATGGTGAGCTTTGCAAAATCTGATTGTTGGTTGAGTTGAGTTCCGTACACTTGCCATTCTTCTTCTAAATTCTTGATGAATTTGATGTTAAGTTCCATGTTGGTTCTTTTAACATCATTCTTTCGTAGCTCATTGATGACATTGCAGAATCTGATGTATACTTCATTCAGTGGTTCACCCTTCTGTTGTTTGAATGTTTCATACATATTCAAAACAGTTGACAACCTGATAGTGTTGGATACATCAGATCCTTCCATTTGTTTTTCCACCTCATCCCATATGTCCTTTCCTGTTTCGTAGGAATCCACATTGCAATATATGTCATCTGGAAGTGCTTGATAAAGAAAGGCAATTGCACTTTGGTCTGCCTCAACTCTGTTTCTTTGTTCAGTGTTCCAACTTTCTTCAGATAAAATTTCTCCATTCACTGGGTTCTTTGGGATTTCAGGACCTTCTTTGTATGATTTCCTGAGCAATTTTCCATTCTTTTGCCTGTCTATCCAGTTCAAAAATCTCTTCTTCCATTGAGGATAAGATCCTCTGAACAAGACAGGTGGTCTTCCTTCAGATCCAAGAGCCAATGCTTCCCTGGAAGACATACTGTAAGAAAGACTTAAAAAAATTTGATTTTTCTTGAATTGTGAAGGATGCCGAGCTCAGATCTCGGCAAATGAGGAAAAACTTTTTGAAAATTTCAAACACTTTGCACCAGGAAAGAATGTTGATCAAAAATGACTTTGAATCAACTTTCACCAAATTTGTTGATTTGCCGAGCTTATATCTCGGCAAATGGTACTTTCACTTAGTCACAAGTACGAGATCTCTGAATCAAACTTCAATCACTACTAGATGCCGAGCTTAGATCTCGACAAATAGCACAAATTCCAACTTGACCTCAAACACTTAGATGAATTTAAGCTGAACAACGTGTTTGCCGAGATAATATCTCTGCAAATGACCAGTTCGTCCAACACTTAGAAAAATTTCCTTGAAATGTTGATTTGCCGAGCTTAGATCTCTGCAAATGACCAGTTCGTCCAACACTTAGAAAAATTTCCTTGAAATGTTGATTTGCCGAGCTTATATCTCTGCAAATGGAACAATTTGTCTAATACTTAGAAAAATTTTCTTGAAATGTTGATTTGCCGAGCTTAGATCTCTGCAAATGGCAAGTTCGTCCAACACTTAGAAAAATTTTCTTGAAATGTTGATTTGCCGAGCTTAGATCTCTGCAAATGACCAGTTCGTCCAACACTTAGAAAAATTTCCTTGAAATGTTGATTTGCCGAGCTTAGATCTCTGCAAATGACCAGTTCGTCCAACACTTAGAAAAATTTTCTTGAAATGTTGATTTGCCGAGCTTAGATCTCTGCAAATGACCAGTTCGTCCAACACTTAGAAAAATTTCCTTGAAATGTTGATTTGCCGAGCTTAGATCTCTGCAAATGACCAGTTCGTCCAACACTTAGAAAAATTTCCTTGAAGTAGTGATTTGCCGAGCTTAGATCTCTGCAAATGGCACTATTCGTCCAACACTTAGAAAAATTTTCTTGAAATGTTGATTTGCCGAGCTTAGATCTCTGCAAATGACCAGTTCGTCCAACACTTAGAAAAATTTCCTTGAAATGTTGATTTGCCGAGCTTAGATCTCTGCAAATGACCAGTTCGTCCAACACTTAGAAAAATTTTCTTGAAATGTTGATTTGCCGAGCTTAGATCTCTGCAAATGACCAGTTCGTCCAACACTTAGAAAAATTTCCTTGAAATGTTGATTTGCCGAGCTTAGATCTCTGCAAATGACCAGTTCGTCCAACACTTAGAAAAATTTCCTTGAAATGTTGATTTGCCGAGCTTAGATCTCTGCAAATGACCAGTTCGTCCAACACTTAGAAAAATTTCCTTGAAATGTTGATTTGCCGAGCTTAGATCTCTGCAAATGACCAGTTCGTCCAACACTTAGAAAAATTTCCTTGAAATGTTGATTTGCCGAGCTTAGATCTCTGCAAATGACCAGTTCGTCCAACACTTAGAAAAATTTCCTTGAAATGTTGATTTGCCGAGCTTAGATCTCTGCAAATGACTAGTTCGTCCAACACTTAGAAAAATTTTCTTGAAATGTTGATTTGCCGAGCTCTTATCTCTGCAAATGACCAGTTCGTCCAACACTTAGAAAAATTTTCTTGAAATGTTGATTTGCCGAGCTTAGATCTCTGCAAATGACCAGTTCGTCCAACACTTAGAAAAATTTTCTTGAAATGTTGATTTGCCGAGCTTAGATCTCTGCAAATGACCAGTTCGTCCAACACTTAGAAAAATTTCCTTGAAATGTTGATTTGCCGAGCTTAGATCTCTGCAAATGACCAGTTCGTCCAACACTTAGAAAAATTTCCTTGAAATGTTGATTTGCCGAGCTTATCTCTGCAAATGACCAGTTCGTCCAACACTTAGAAAAATTTTCTTGAAATGTTGATTTGCCGAGCTTAGATCTCTGCAAATGACCAGTTCGTCCAACACTTAGAAAAATTTTCTTGAAATGTTGATTTGCCGAGCTTAGATCTCTGCAAATGACCAGTTCGTCCAACACTTAGAAAAATTTTCTTGAAATGTTGATTTGCCGAGCTTAGATCTCTGCAAATGACCAGTTCGTCCAACACTTAGAAAAATTTCCTTGAAATGTTGATTTGCCGAGCTTAGATCTCTGCAAATGACCAGTTCGTCCAACACTTAGAAAAATTTCCTTGAAATGTTGATTTGCCGAGCTTAGATCTCTGCAAATGACCAGTTCGTCCAACACTTAGAAAAATTTCCTTGAAATGTTGATTTGCCGAGCTTAGATCTCTGCAAATGACCAGTTCGTCCAACACTTAGAAAAATTTCCTTGAAATGTTGATTTGCCGAGCTTAGATCTCTGCAAATGACCAGTTCGTCCAACACTTAGAAAAATTTTCTTGAAATGTTGATTTGCCGAGCTTAGATCTCTGCAAATGACCAGTTCGTCCAACACTTAGAAAAATTTTCTTGAAATGTTGATTTGCCGAGCTTAGATCTCTGCAAATGACCAGTTCGTCCAACACTTAGAAAAATTTCCTTGAAATGTTGATTTGCCGAGCTTAGATCTCTGCAAATGACCAGTTCGTCCAACACTTAGAAAAATTTCCTTGAAATGTTGATTTGCCGAGCTTATATCTCTGCAAATGACCAGTTCGTCCAACACTTTGAAAATTTTCTTGAAATGTTGATTTGCCGAGCTCTTATCTCTGCAAATGACAAGTTCGTCCAACACTTAGAAAAATTTCCTTGAAATGTTGATTTGCCGAGCTTATCTCTGCAAATGGCAAGTTCGTCCAACACTTAGAAAAATTTCCTTGAAATGTTGATTTGCCGAGCTTAGATCTCTGCAAATGACCAGTTCGTCCAACACTTAGAAAAATTTCCTTGAAATGTTGATTTGCCGAGCTTAGATCTCTGCAAATGACCAGTTCGTCCAACACTTAGAAAAATTTCCTTGAAATGTTGATTTGCCGAGCTTAGATCTCTGCAAATGACCAGTTCGTCCAACACTTAGAAAAATTTTCTTGAAATGTTGATTTGCCGAGCTTAGATCTCTGCAAATGACCAGTTCGTCCAACACTTAGAAAAATTTCCTTGAAATGTTGATTTGCCGAGCTTAGATCTCTGCAAATGACCAGTTCGTCCAACACTTAGAAAAATTTTCTTGAAATGTTGATTTGCCGAGCTTAGATCTCTGCAAATGACCAGTTCGTCCAACACTTAGAAAAATTTTCTTGAAATGTTGATTTGCCGAGCTTAGATCTCTGCAAATGACCAGTTCGTCCAACACTTAGAAAAATTTCCTTGAAATGTTGATTTGCCGAGCTTAGATCTCTGCAAATGACTAGTTCGTCCAACACTTAGAAAAATTTCCTTTAAATGATGATTTACTATCAACTAATCGATCGATGATCAAAATTCTAACCAAAACACACTCAAATTGCTGAATTAACTCGAACAGTTAACTCGGCAAATGGCAGTTTCAAAAAAACTCAAAAGTACCAGAATTAAGCACATAAACAGCTTGATTCAAGCTTGTAGATCGTTCAGATATACTGATTGTGCTCTGATACCAATTGTTAGATGTAGAATTGAGCTTTTTATGTGTGTTTAGAGTTTATCAATGGCGGTTTCTAGAGAGAGAGTAGAGAGAGAGTAGAGAGAGAGTAGAGAGAGAGTAGAGAGAGATTCAGTGAAAGATTGGATTGTATTTAGTGTCAAAAGGTTACAACTTACATTGTAGAGGGGGTTTATATACTTCTATACAATTTACACTATGCCCCCTTCCATACTTACAACTTTACATTCTAAGTACAAAGTAATATAAAGCATACAAATCACCTACTACATTTATATATCTAACATCAGATATATCTCCCGATCCTAAATTAGCAATCTCCTCATCTCCAGTGTCGGCCTCCATTAGTTCCTGAAACTCTCGGTCTAAAGCATCATCAATAACGTCAATCCTGAAACAAGACTCATCATTAAAATATGAATGCTTGATGGACTTTTCAACATTAAACACAATTCTATCCGTACCCACACCCAAAGAAATTTCCTTATCCTTCACACGGATGATAGCATCCGCGGTATTAAGGAATGGTCGTCCAAGAATAAGGGGTACCTTCGTATCTTCCTCCATCTCGAGGATAACGAAGTCAACTAGAAACACAATATGGCCTACCCGGACAGTCATGTTTTCAGCAATCCCAATGGAATACTGAAAAGAATGGTCAGCTAATCTAATACTCATGCGGGTAGGTCTCAAAACTCCTAGAGCTAACTTACTCCAAACCGAGTAAGGCATCAAATTAATGCTAGCACCTAAATCAGCAAGTGCCTTACAAGTAAGAGTACGAATAGAACAAGTAATAAGGAAACTCCCTGGATCTTCAAGCTTAGGTGGGATGCGGTTCTGCAAGATAGCAGAAAACTCGGCATTAAGATAAGTAGCTTTCACCTCATCCATCTTTCCTTTGTCAGTCACAAGCTCCTTAATGAACTTGGCATAATATGGCATCCCCTGAATAAGATCAACTAAAGGCACATTAATGTGAACATTTGTTATCATCTCCACAAACTTGTTATATTGCTCCTTCAGCTTTGCCTTTTTGAACCTCTAAGGAAATGGTATCTTTGGCTTGTATGGTTTAACCTCTGGAACCACATCCGGTTTTGGTGGAGTGACCGGAATCTTCACGGTTGAATCTTCCTCCATCTCGAGGATAACGAAGTCAACTAGAAACACAATATGGCCTACCCGGACAGTCATGTTTTCAGCAATCCCAATGGAATACTGAAAAGAAGAGTTATAAGAAGTATTACCTGAAGGTCGGTTCTGGAAACCGATGTTGCGGTAGAAATTCCCTTGGGGTTGATTTTGAACATAACTCACATCTTCGGGTGCCCGATTTGGACACTCATCAGAATAGTGCATATCACCACAATGATCACACCCATCGGCCACTACCTTAACATCCCTCTCAATTGCTCCAAACCTATTCTCTTGAGTAGCAAACCCCTTTTCCATGCGCTCAGATAGCGCCTTAATCTCTCTAATAACCCCTGGGTCATTGCTAGCTTCAACCTTAGCAACTCTCCCTTGGTTAGTACCTCTCTTCATCTTTTTCTCATTCTTCAAAAACCTTTCATCATCCAAAGTTGAGCTATCCTTCGCCATGTCTTCCAAGATTTGATAACCTTCATTGGGTGTAATGTTATTGAAACTACCCCCGAAAGCATATCCCAATTCGCGTTTGGACTTCTTATCTAACCCATCAAAGAAAAGCTCCACATATTTTTCCCTAGTCAAATCGTGACCTGGACAATTTCTCAACATTTCCTTGAAACGAACCCAAGCATCAACAACATCTTCTCCATTATCTTGTTCAAAAGATCTAATCATGTTCTCCAACCTTCTTTGAGTTCTAAGTGAATAAAACTCACCAATGAAAGCCTCCTTGAGTTGGTTCCAAGTAGTAATAGAATTTTCTGGAAGATCATTGAACCAATCAAGTGCTTCTCCGGTGATTGACATGGGAAATGTCTCAAGTTTCACGGCATTCATTTGGTTTTGCCCATATTGATATAGCCGAGCCAACTTTTCAAACCTATCCAAGTGTTGGTAGGGATCCCAATTCCGTTTCCCATCAAATTGATGCTCTTCTATGCTCTTTAGATGGTTTCCCTTCAAAGCGAAAGTGTGATCAATGGTTGGAGGTCTAATGGCGGAACCACGGCCAGTTGGGATCGTACGGACTCTCTCGCCATAGCGAGTGTCATTTGGATCCCTTGGTTGTTCATCCCCTATTTCCGCTTGCTTTACTTCTAAATTGAAAAACTCGTCCAAAAAGAACCCTTCCTCGTCCGAATCAGGAGTGGGTTTAGCTATAGGTTAAAATGGTGTCGGTATTGGTGTTATGGGTTCAGCAAAGTTAAACCTACGCCCTCTTGGTCTTCTCGGGGTGTACAAAGGACTATTCAAAGGGAGACCCGAAGAACGCAAGTTCATCAACTAACACAATTCCTGCAAATACACAACTAACACAAACACGTCAAATGCACCTGTGATAAGAAAAGAAAACTAAACTAATAAACAAGTAACTTTCTCACGTGTGAGAAAGGATCAAACCACTAAATAAACAACTAAATCGGCACACGTTCCCCGGCAGCGGCGCCAAAAACTTGATGTGTGAAATCGAGTTTAGAAATTAAAACAAGAAATACCCTAAAACTGACTACTACACACTTGCGGGTAGTGGACCCGTTCGTATATAGTATAGCTAGAAGGTAAGTCCAGGATCGAACACGGGGAATGGTTTTGAAATAGTTGTCAGCTAAAGTGGTTTTGGAATAAGGATGGAATCGTAGCCGAATTGCTACCTCACCTTGACAATATGAAATTAAAGAAATTGAAATGACAAGACAATTGAAAAGTAAAGAAAGTTCAAACAATATGAATAAAGATCACCCACTTCGAATCCACTTGACTTCAGTTATGATTGCACACGAAAAAGTTCAAATTATTTAGAGTTGACAAGATAATCGTGAAAGGATAAAACGCTCACGTGGTACCACCAACCGCTCACAAATAACCCAAACACCTAAGTTGCTAGTTAAATTACCCAAGCCGGTACCACCAATGCCTAGAAAATCTCCCCAACAATTAGTTTGCTTGATTATCCAATTACCAATTATGCCTATGTGAATGAAAACGTGGTACCACCAACCGTTTCTAAACACGTTTACCAATTAACTCCTATTATAGGTTTGACATTCACCGTCATACCATGAACCGGTGACAAACGACCATAGACAATCGAATTGAAACGATAAACGTATTCACCTAGTACCACTAACGATGAACACATAAACCATCAACATCAAAGAATAAATCGCAAGTAATTAATTGATAAAGATCACGACACAACGATAATTGAATCAACTCTTGAATTAAAATATTGCAATCATATCATTCGTCAAGTTTCATCAAAGTGGATGATTAGAAATCTAGCCAATCATACTAAATTGAATTGCAATAAAGAAATTGAAAGAAAACATATTGTACCAATGATCGTTGAATATAAATTGCAAGACAGAAGATTAGATACGATCTAGATGGATGTTCTTGAATCTTCAATGAATCAAATGATGAAATCTGCGATGATCCGTCAAAGACTCGTGGTAGAACAGCTCCTAGAAAGAAAAACTTGGATAATGGGAAAGTAGGGTTTTTTCCATTTATATACCTCCCCCAATCTGATGCAAAGAGGCTGTAGCCCTGATCTCCCCGTGCACTCACTGCGCCGTAGTGGGCATGGTGCGCTCCCACTGCGGCGCAGTGGAAAGTCCCTGGAATTCTGATCATAAGGTGACTGCGGCGCAGTAGGGAATGAGTCCTCCCACTGCGGCGCAGTGTTAAATCTCTGGAAAGCATTGGCTTCTTCTCGACCAGTGACTGCGGCGCAGTAGAGCTGGTACACTCCCACTGCGGCGCAGTGTGAATCCACTGGAAAGTTGTGGCTTTGGCACCCATTGACTGCGGCGCAGTGGGGCAACAACTCTCCCACTGCGGCGCAGTAAATTGTTGCTGAAATCTTGTTTCTTCTTTATCAACATCACTCGAACACTCGGGTCAACTTCTTGGCCAAAAATCATCAGAAAATGTACCAAATGGACGCGCAACCTACTAAAAACCTGAAAGCACTAACAAACACCATAAACGCGCCAAATGCATACAAAATTGACTCAAAACACATACGAAAAAGGCCAATAATGAAGTGGGCGATCCATATAAATTGGTCACATCAGGGACTTTATTATCTGGACAACGGGACATAAATCTGGACTGCCACTGGTGGACCTTCAGTGTTGGTCACTGGAGCATTCATCTGGTGGACCTTCAGTGTTGGTCACTGGAGCATTCATCTGGTGGACCTTCAGTGTTGGTCACTGGAGCATTCATCTGGAGCAAGCTACTGGACATCTTCACTGGTGGATTATCAGAGTTGGTCACTGGAGGATGTTGCCACTGGAGAAGTGTTACTGCTGGTGACTGGACTGGTTCAGAAAAGACTTTTCTGAAATGGGCCACTGCTGGTAGAATCAACATGGCTTGTTCAGATGGAATTATCAGCTCAGTTTCCTTCAGCTCGGTTGACTTCTTCAGTTCGCTGGGTTCCTCCAGTTCAGTGAACCTGGACGTCTCTGCATCATTCTCCTCCTCTGAAAAGGGAATTGTCCTCAAGTCCACAAGTTACTCATCCTCCAGATAAGGCATCAGATCTCCCACATTAAACGTGCTTGAAACAGCCATATCTCCAGGTAATTCAACTTTGTAAGCATTATCGCCATATCTCTCCAGAATCTTGAATGATCCTTCAGCTCTGGGCATCAGTTTACTTTTTCTCTTTGCTGGAAACCTTTCTTTTCTCAGATGCACCCACACAAGATCACCTGGTGAAAAACTGGACTGCTTTCTATTCTTGTTTGCTCTGGCCTTGTAACTGGCATTTGCCTTCTCTATTCTGGCCTTCACTTCTCCATGAATTTTCTTTATCCTTTTTGCTCTGGTTTCAGCTTCAATGCTTGCTTTTTGGTTCAATCGAAAATGGAATCAAATCAATGGGAGTCAGTGGATTGACACCATAGCAGATTTCAAACGGGGATTTACTGGTAGAATAGTTAGGAGCTCTGTTGAAAGCAAACTCAGCATGAGCAAGCTTCAGATCCCAATCTTTCAGTGTCTTCTTCACCAGTGCTCTCAATAACATGCCAATTGTTCTGTTCGTGACTTCAGTCTGTCCATCAGTCTGAGGATGGTGAGACATACTAAACAACAATCTGGTACCCATTAACCTCCATAGAGTCTTCCAGAAATAACTCAGAAACTTCACATCTCGATCTGACACAATTGTCTTTGGAATTCCATGCAATCTGACAATCTCTTTAAAGAATAAATTCGCTACTGCTGAAGCATCATTGGTTGTGTTACAAGCAATAAAATGTGCCATCTTCGAAAATCGATCAACAACCACCATTATTGAATCTTTTCCCCTCTGGGTTCTGGGTAGAGCAACAATAAAATCCATACTGAGATCTTCCCATGGTTGGCTTGGAACTTGAAGAGGAGTATACAAACCCTTGTGAAAAGTCGTCTTGGCCTGGTGACAAGTTGGGCAGCGACTGATTATATTCTGGACGTCTTTCAGTAGACTTGGCCAGTAGAAATGTTCAGTCAAGATCTCTCCAGTCTTGTTGATTCCAAAATGACCAGCTAGACCTCCTCCATGTGCTTCTCTTAATATTAAATCCCTAATCGAACCTCTGGGAATGCACAATTTGCCATTCTTAAATAAGAATCCATCTTGTACAGTAAATGGTCCTTTCTGATTAGCTTCAGTGAATTTTTCAGAAAAATCTGGGTCTGCAGCATATAATTCCTTTATGAATGAAAATCCAAGCACTCTTGCTTCCAGAATAGACAACAATGAATATCGTCTGGAGAGCGCATCAACAACAACATTACAAACTCTAGCTTTATGCTTTGAAACAAAGGAATAAGACTGTAAGAATTCTACCCATTTGGCATGTCTGGCATTAAGCTTGTGCTGACCGTTTATAAACTTCAGTGCTTCGTGGTCAGAGAATAAGACAAACTGCTTCGGTTTCAGATAATGTGACCAGTGAGTGATAGCACGAATTATTGCATAAAATTCTTTATCATAAGTGTTGTACTTCAGTTTAGATCCATTCAGCTTCTCACTGAAGTATGCAACTGGTCTCCCTGCTTGCACTAAAACTGCACCAATACCTACTTCACTTGCATCACATTCAAGTTCAAATAACATATCAAAATCTGGTAAGGATAAGACTGGAGCTGAACTGAGCTTCTCCTTCAGTGCTTCAAACGCCAGTTGGGCTGAACTCGGCCAGTTGAACACACCTTTCTTCAGACAGTCAGTAATTGGAGCCACAACTGTAGAGAAATTTTTGATAAATCTTCTATAAAATGATGCCAGTCCATGAAAACTTCTTACTTCAGTGATTGTGGTTGGAACTGGCCATGATCTGATGGCATCAACCTTAGAGGGATCCATGGAAATTCCATTCTTAGACACAACATACCCCAGAAATATCACACTTTCCACCATAAAATCACATTTCTCCAGTTTGCCATACAACTGGTGTCATCTCAACAGTTCAAATACCTTCTTCAGATGGTTAACATGTCCAGCTTCAGATTTTGAATATACCAAAATATCATCAAAGTAAACAACAACAAACTGACCAATGAGTGGCCTGAGAACTTTGTTCATCAGTCTCATGAAAGTACTGGGAGCATTAGATAAACCAAAAGGCATAACTAGCCATTCATATAAACCTCCCTTGATTTTGAAAGCAGTTTTCCACTCATCTCCATCTTTCATCCTTATCTGGTGATAGCCACTTCTGAGATCAATCTTGGAAAACACTCTGGAGCCATGTAACTCATCAAGCATATCATCCAATCTGGGAATGGGATATCTATACTTAATGGTTATATTGTTGATGGCCCTGCTATCAACACACATTCTCATTGTACCATCTTTCTTAGGAACCAGGAGAGCTGGAACTGAACAAGGACTCATACTTGCTCTCACATAACCTCTGGCAACCAACTCATCTACCTGCCTTTGCAACTCTTTTGCTTCAGTAGGTGAACACCTATAAGCAGCTTTGTTTGGAAGAACTGAACCTGGAACCAGGTCAATCTGGTGTTCAATTCCTCTCACTGGTGGTAAACCTTCAGGTAGATCTTCTGGGAAAACGTCAGTAAATTCCTTCCGTAAAGTCTTCAGGAGGCTGGGGACACCAGTGAACTCCTTCTCTTCAGATTTTTCCACGACCAGTAACATCATAACTGGAGAGCCTTCAGATAACTCTTCTTCGACTTCAGCTTGAGACAAAAACAAAGGCTTACTGGGCTGGTCTTTCTTATTAATTTTCAATACTTCACTGGGTTTTAAAGAAGTCAGAGTGACCTTCTTCCCACTTACAAATACTGAATATGAATTCATACGACCATTATGAAAAACATTATTGTCAAATAACCAAGGTCTACCCAGTAAAATATGACACGCATCCATAGGTACAACATCACAAACAATTTTGTCTTGATTAACTGACCCAATTGAAAACGGAATAGTAACTTGATGATTAACTTTTACCTCTGATGCTTCACTGAGCCATTGCAACTTGTAAGGTCGAGGGTGCTTATTTGTAGGTAGCGCCAGTTTCTCTACCATGTAAGTTGAAGCAACATTAGCACAACTCCCACCGTCAATGATCAGATCACAAACTTTTACTTTGACTGTGCATCTGGAGTGAAAAATGTTCTCCCTCTGGGCAGTATCAGTGGTAACTTCATCAGCATGCATCACTCTTCTGACAACCAACATTTCTCCAACATCTGCACCAACAAAAGACTCTTCATCTTCTTCTTCATCTTCATCATACACTGGCTCACCTTCTTCAGTGTCGACATCTGGCAAACAATCAATCTCTTTGGCAGTCAAGGCTCTTTGATTAGGACACTGGGCCTGGAAGTGACCAAAGCCATGACACTTAAAACATTTCCTTCCAACTGGTTCCTTTGATCCTCCAGTTTCCTTCTCTTTGCCTCTGAAGGATTTCTGAACAGCTTTAGTAAATCTGGGAACTGGTTGATTGGTAACTGGTTGACTTGTACTGGCAGGAACCTTACTAAATGACTTGTATGAAACCTTCTTCTTCAGTTGCCTTTCAATCTGGATAGCCATCTTGCATGCACCTTCATATGTCCAGATAGGCTGCAACTCAATCTTCTCAGTAATGGCAGCGTTCAGACCACCAAGAAATCTGGCAATAGTGTGCTCTTCAGTTTCATTCACACCAGTTCTGTTCTTCAGATGCTCAAACTCTCTAATGTACTCCACAACTTCCTTGGCTCCTTGCTTCAGATTGTTCATCAGTAGATACTGATCTTGCTTGTACGACTGGGGAACAAACCTTTTCTGCATGACCTCCTTTAGTTTGGACCAGGTCTTGATTTTACTTTTGCCCTTGTACCCCCTTTCAGATTTCATATTATCATACCATGATGAAGCATATTTCTTAAGTTTAATAATGGCAACCTTGAAACCTTTTTTATCATCATAACCTTTTATTTCCATTATTTTGTCCATCACCTGGACCCATTCAAAATACTCTTCTGGGTTAGAAGACCCATTAAAATCTGGTGGATCTATCTTAATATCCCTAGTATCATCACCCTTATGCCTCCTACGCCTTTCCCTAGGATGTGGTTCATCAGAGTCACTAGAGTTTCTAGGTGTACTATCAGATCTTTCGCTAGGACCGTGAGATTCAGAATCTCTTTCACTAGTAACAATATTTTCTCGATTAAATCGTAAACCACCATCTTCTAACATATGGACTATTTTACCAAGAGCTTCTTGTAGATCTTCTATTTGCCTATCTCTTCTAACATTATGAGCTTCTTCTAAAGTCATATCTCGTCTATATGCCATTTATAACCAACAACAACTCACAATCAATAGATCTAAGCAAATAACCACTAGATCTAAGCGACCAACAAACAGATCTGACTAAATCGAAATGAGATCTAAACAAACAATACCCCAACGGACAAAAAGATTAAGAAACCTTTTTCAAACCTGGCTCTCATACCAAATTTGATGCGTAAATCACGCGACAAACGACAGCGGAAGACTATTTTTGGTATTTTCTGGACTTTATATGAGATAAACAATAAAACAAGACAATTAAAATTAAAATGATAGATAAAGAATCCACCACCAAGACTCGTAAAGGCTAAGCCACCGGAATCAAGGATAAAGGAAACACTCCGCCCCACCACTACAATCGATAAAGGTCTAGCCACCACGATTATAGAAAATTGGTCAAAACACACAGTGATCTGAATTTAACACAATGTGTTTTAATTATGTTTTATAAAAACAGAATGTGTTTTTATAGTGTAATCTAAAAACACAATGTGTTAAATTTTAAATCAGTGTTTTTGATAACGCGTGAAAATCAAAAAATTGTTCAAACACACTGTGATATGAATTTAACACAATGTGTTTTCTAAAAAAACATTAAAAACACATTGTGTTAAATTCAGATCACAATGTGTTTTGGTCAGTTTTCTAGTTTTCACGAAAATTTAAGTTTTCAAATAATCACAATTATTATTATTATTATTATTATTATTATTATTATTATTTTTTTTTTATCAATAACAATCACTTTCATTAGAAATTCGGAGGATTTACAAGAAATTGGTAGGAAGCCGAGATACTATCTGAGCCCCCACCCCTCTAGCAATAGCAAAACTAATCCTACTAAATATATGAGTAGCAGCACGTGCACTAGTGTCTTGAGCCACAGAGAACCTTCGGATTCGCTTTAATAAGGTCACCGCATCCTTCTCGAGTTCCCCAAAGGAAGAGAATGAGAAGGGGAGAAACCCATATCCAATATCCGCACACTTAGCCTCGTACTTGACACGTTTACGTTGTGCAGCCTCAATCACCGCACGGCCAGGCACAAAGTCAACCATACCAGTCTGTGTCAAGGGCGATGACCCTGTCAAGTCGACACATACATCAAGCCCTCCGTCCCACGACTTATTATTATTATTACCTATTTAAAATAAATTCGCGTGAACAGTAATTTATTTGTCCTTATATGCAGTATTAAGTTAAATATCATATTTGTCAAATAAAAAACAAAGGTGATGTTTGGTGGATTTGTTTGTGTCGGCACCTGTGGGGTGGGAGGTCACCGGTTCGAAACCTTCCCCCCTCTCCCTTTTTTTTAGTCTTTCTTTTTGTTTTTTTACTTTGCCCCCTTATTTTTTTTTCTTTTTCTTTTCTGCCCCTCTTGTTTCTTTTTTATTATTTTTACCCCCTAACATATAATTTGGTTTTTAAAAAAAAAAACTTTTTTAACATTTATTTTTTTATACCTTTTTCTACACTTTACATTTTGTTCTTTTATAAAATTTTAAAATGCTATATTTTTATTCAAATGCTATATATTTTGTTTTTTATCCTATTTCTTTTTCCTCTTTTTCTTTTGTTGCATTATATATTCGTTTTTATTTTTAAACATTTAACCTTTTTCACATGTAACATTTGTTTTTTTAAAACGTTTTCATTTAGTTTTCGTATTCCTTTTTGTTTTTTTTTTTTGTTCTTTTTTGTTCTTTTTTGGTTTTAGTATATTCCTTTTGTTTTTTTAAACATTTGGTTATCCGCCGGGTATAACACTAGTTATTATTATTATCAATATCATCGACCAACATACATAATCAAAAATTTTCTTGTATCATTTGTCTCGGTGAGCTATATTTTATCCCGTTGCAAAGCATTGGTGAAAAAGTCCTTGTTGTCTACATCAATACTGCTACATGAACGGATAGCACAATGTAAGATGCAGTTTACCCGAGAAAGGTCAAACCTTTAGCTCCACTATTCTAAGCCTAGTCTTAGAACAAAACTTTGTTTGATTCAAGCATGTATGATGTATGTAATATTGAAATAGTAACTAAGTTTTTGCATGACAGGATTAAGGGATTTAAAATAATGGATGAAAGTCTACAACAATAAAAGGCCAAAATAAACCTGGGTTCGAATCTTGCCAGAGGCAAAAATTGAATTTAAATGGTTGAATTACCTTGACACTATCCTTGCTGGGGGTTATGTAGGTACCAATTTGGTACATGGGATCAAGCGGTTCCTATCAATCTACCGTTTTAAAAGGCCAAAATAATGCCCATGATGGTCGAAGGTCCGTACTAAGATTAAAAGATATCTTTGACCAGCTGGTTTACCAGAAAACATTGCCCCTACACTACTTTAAACCATCCATCCCCTATTCCCCTGTGGGACAAAAGCCCCAGCCCACAACAAAAATGCAGTACAACTCCTAACTCAAATGACTTCTAAATTCATAATAGGAGTCCATGGGGTAAAAAGGAGACTCAAAACACAAAGTCTCGGAGAGGCAGAATATCGCACTCTTCACTGAGTCACTTGTCTCTCAACATGACCACTAATTTAACATGCAGCTACACAACTATCCGTTCCCGCCAAAATGCCAAGATAACTCTCATTTTTGAAAACCAACCACTTAAACCACACATTATATCCATTTCTGCTCTTTGCGGAATTCTCGTACAATCACAGGAACACTTGTTGGAGGTATCTAAACACATAGAAAAGGTAAAGAAAACAAATTAACCAAATTGAACATCATATTGAATGTATGGGTCATGTTTTATCTCTAATCGGTTTATCCACAAAACAATTAAACAATATAAAATCAGGATAAAGATCTATCAGGTCCATAATCACCAAAGGTGTAATCTCAATGCATAAAACCTTACTTAAATCATTTTGTTAAGAAAACCAAACTATAATGTATTAATCTTATTTTCAAAATCATGTTTAACACCTTAATTATCATCATAGATTAAATAAATGGTCTAGATAAAATGTGTTAGGTTGACCCAAACTGTAAAAATACCCATTTTAAACGATTACCATGCAGATCTGCCCATTTTCCCACATTTAGCACTATGTCAATAAATGAACCCGTTCATTGAGGACCATAATCATAATAAATAAGCTTATAGAGATGTCCGGAACCGAGAATTGAACCACAGATGGTCTGTTCAGCATCCAGCATTGGTTCAGTTTCCCGGTTTTGTCAGCCAGGACAACTACTTGCCAACTCTCAAAGATGATTTTAAAAAACTAACCGCGCCATAATCTGTTATTATCATTGAAACATAATCTGAAGGTGTTGCATCATACCTGTTTCATCAGAACATATTGTATTAACATCAAGTGGACAAACCGAAGGAAAACTCAAGTTAAATCAAACTTACGTTAGATTGAGAAGTTGCAGATTTTCATTATCTGCAATATCTTTCAAATAATTAATCTCCTTCCTCCCATGAACTATAGAAATGGCATCCGGATCCCCTGCAATATCAATTGTAATATATGAAAACCTAAAAATAACAAAAATATATTTACCTCACAAACAAATTCAAGAAGCATACCGAGTTCATTACAGCAAATTGAATCAAGCTGCACTCTTTCATGAAATTTATAGGCTTCACAACATACTATAACAGGAACACCACAAGCATTGGCCACCATAGCAACACATGCAGTCCCCACTCGTGAGTAAACCGTACCATTTGCCAAAACGGATGAAGCACCCAGAAAAACACGAGTAACCTCATGCATGATATAAGAAACAGCGTTTATATGGACATAAGTACAGCTAATACCCTTCCCCACAAGCCTTCTTAGTAACAACCGCCCTTCAAGTTTAGGGCGGGAATCCACTATAACGACTCGGAACCGTTTCTTAAGCTCATGGGCGTGCAATAATATCATCTCAACTGCTGAAGAGGATCCGTAAGTAAGAAGAACGTCCCCGTCCCTAACTTTTGTCACAGCATGTCGTACTATCACTTTGTCTGCTAGAATTATTTTTTCGTTTATGAAATGATTAATTTCAGATAATAGATTTGCTTTTGCCTCCGATTCAGATAGAGTTAATGGTAGGTTGGCTATTCGGGTCTTCACAAACTTGATTGCATTTCCCATGCTGATTGAAAGGGGACGGCATTCAATTAAAAATGAGACATAGCTATTGATTTTCAATGTTAAGTCCCTGTTGAGAACCTTCTCTGGTGGTGTTGAGTATTCGATAATTGACTCTTGAAATGCTTGAAGCATCGCAATACAGCGAGCATTTCCGCCTGATATATCACCAGCTAGATACCTTAATCCAACCTAATTAAAAATCAATCATAATTGTTATTAATCAAAATAGATAAATTAAATGGGAAAGGTGGAGCATAGCTGTCATAGCATGGTTTGAGATGGACTCAACAGTGTTAGGTTAAGCACTTAAGCTTGAAGTTGGTTATTTACCTTGACGAATTTTATTAATGCAAGCTCAAGCTCGACTCGAGAAAGACTAAAGGTTATATAGCTAAAAAAATATTCATATCAAGCAAGCTTAGTTTCAAGAGCCCATCGAGCTAACAAGGATATATTAAATCTATGTTAAATAAAAGCTAAAACTGTTAACACAAAAAAATTTTGAATCGAGATTTTAAACTCAAACTCGATTTCTAAGATCTCAAACTCATTTTTTTTTTTTGGATCTGAACTCAATCTAGTGACCTTATACTGTTTGAGGTCAAATTTACAGGATAAGAACTCAACTCTAGTACGGATACCTTTATCTAAAACATTTTAATGGATAATATCACAAAAGCTAAGTATGAAGGAAACAGGCAGAATGGGTTAAACAGGTCATAAATTGCCCAATATGCATACAGTTTCTATATTATTATTGTAATAACATAGATTCAATAATCATATTAAATGTGTTGAAAATTGGGCACAATCTTATTAAGACAAATCCGTTTTGACTCAATAACCAGCTCGCCCGACGCCATTTAACTTGCTTGTTGCCGTATTTGGTACACAGATGCCGACATATAATATAGACTTATGGAGCCAATTTATAATAATTTTATTCAAGAAACAAAATCAACTAGTTTAAATGGGGATATTTGAGCTGTGAGTATGAAAACACACAGGAGTTCCAAGAAACTACCTTGTAAACCGCAGGGTGAACTGAATTGAGACGGAAGAACTTCTTTTCAAGGTCAGGAAGCTTTGTTCCATGTTCATATTGAGGTAAATGCCGAAAGAGCTCGACTCTGTTCCTGACTTCAGTTTGTTTAACAATCGCACGCTTTTTAGCTTTCTCGACACGGGTTGTATCATCAAACTGCATTCGTGGATGAGGGACGTCTTTCTTTCTATCTTTATCCGCAGAGCGATCACCTCCCCTTTTCTCAGAAGCTGCAATGGAGACAGTATCTTTCTTTTGAACAGGAACCTTGGAGACTTTTCCTGTTTTAATGGTTGCTGAAGTTGCTACCCCTGAACCAGCATTTCCTTCAGCTGGATAAATTTAGAGAAATAATTAATAATTGTTTGCTGTGACATTAAAGCGTTTAAACGATGATTATTTAGACTCGATGAGATGCTTAAGAAGATCAATAGTTGGGCGCTTTTATATTTATTTCGACAATTACTTTTTTTTATCGCAATTTCTTACATGATTCTCCAACTCTGGCTATTTTAACTCTAAACAATCCGCATATCATTAAGCCAAATACTCAAAACTGGTTTTTCCCAAAGTCTGTTTATCTACAGCCGCCTACTCATTTATTCAAGGATCTAAACTACTATTGTAATAATAAACTTTTTTTCATAGTAACATACTTATTATATACCAGGAAATAGACAACAAAATGTTAATGTGTCAGCCTGGGCAAGCCCAGTTTAACCAATATTAAAAACGATTGGTTTCAACCCATTGCCCAACCCGCCCATCAAGTATAGATACACCATGTGCTGCAACAGTATAAGACCTAAAAGACCCAGTGCTGAAATACTTGAGGAAATCATGTTCAATTTAAGACAGAAGTGTATCTCAAATGATAAAGCCAAAGGGAATTATGCTTTTTTCGACTGTAACTCCCTTAGCTGATCCTGGACTAGAAGCAACATGTGCAAGGAACAAAAATACTAAGGTTAATAAGATTACAATATCTTCTAGGTCCCATAAAAACATAGTTGAAGACGAATGTGTCATTCATAGAAAAACAACAAATGGGCTCCGTAGTCCAGTGGTATCACTTGTATTTAGAAACACGGAGGTTGGGAGTTCAAATGATACGATACAAACATGGCTCAAGTTACTCTTTAGTTTTATTTCAATATTTAATTATTACTACTTATTAGTATTAAGTGCATGTACTTAGTTTTTCTACTACCACGTTTTTATTTGAAATAGTGAATTGTGTAACTGTTAGTGGCATAAGTAGTGGTTACTAGTAGTAGTGGGTAGTTTATTATATTTCTACATAGGTGTATGTAACTCATTTGAAGATTACGAATGAAAATTATGAAAGTTTAGTCTTTTTCTTCTTCTCTAGTTCTTGGAGTCTCACCCACTCTACAGATTTTATCATTGGGAGTTTGTAGGTTTTCTCCGTAAGACTATTATCAAACCCCTTTATTAGTTAGTTTGAGCTCCTCCAAAACTAAACTAATAATTCAAAAACTGCAGACCCATATCAATGTCATCAACTTTCTTCTACAAATGCCAACAGGTAAGCAAGTTTTTAGATTTAAGATGCCACATAAAAGAACAAGTAACTTAAAGACACCTCGGAAAAAAATATTTGTTATTTTCTTGGAACTAAATGAGTACACATCAAAAGTTTCTTTCACCTGATCACACTTATATACCAATTATCAAGAGACCAAAACAGTCTGAACATGCCTATAAATCATCTGCAATCAAATAACACTGTATATATTCTCTAACCAAATGATCAACAACACAACCAGACTTCTGAACATAAAAGATTTGAAGCAGATAGAGCAGATGACGAGGTTTTGTTTCAAACTAATGTATCAAACTGGAAAGTATACTATGCCTAAGTTTCGTTGAAAAACTTGCATTCCAATAGTGGAAAGATTTAGATAGCAATACAAAGGCTTTTTAACATTTTGGGAAGGGCTTTATAAACATTGTAAGACAACTACCCCTTTACCAAAAACAAGCCTACATTAGAGGGTAGGTATGAAACAGTAAGGCGGTTGCCATTTTCCATTCAACTCCAACTCGAGAATGCACAAGTTCACTAAAAAATAATACTATTTCCTTCTCTTTCCAACTCGAGAACACAATAATAAAATATTTTTAAACTTTGTTTTCCTTCTTTTCTCTCCTAGCATAAACTTTCTCTAATCTTCTTTTCTCTCTAAATTTGAGAAACTAATAGTCTAATACGCAAATTAATAAATCACTCTAGAATGAAATTAGCAAATTAGTTTTATCCCCAAGACATAGTTTCATTTGGACAAAGCACCTTAGAAAGTGAAGTCTACTCATAATAAAACATATTAGGATTCTAGAACAAAACTAACGAATTTGTCACAGAGTTTGTAGAGAGTCTCTTTCAAACTAATGAAAAAAGTTGTTTTGTGATTTCTTCCAGTCATATGAGAGCTGTAACTGCATTTTGATTTTTGACGTTACATGATATTGGTAAGTGGTAGCATAATTACAAGAAGTCGGCTATTAGAAAAGATTTAACTCTTACTTTTATATTATTCTTGAAGCAACTCTCCTGCACATAGCCAAAGACTCTTATCATAATTGTAAGAAAATGCTTTTAAGATACAGATTTTGGTTCTCGGAGATTGCAGGTTTCCTTTCTATCACAAAAGTGTATATTTCTAAACCTTGAATAATCTACGAGTTCACTTGACTCCTTTGGTCAATAACTCGTAAGTCAGGGTGACAAGTTGACTATTATTAAGTCTAACGTGACTCGACTGATACAAATTGGCACATAGCTGGAATGAGTTTAACAAGAGACACGTACAGAAGAGCAATTCCAAAAGGTTTATATATTAACAGGTAAACTACTTAAATTATACAAAAGAGAAAGTAGACAAACATTATAGAAGAACTTCATAATATTTAGTTTAAGGACTCGCCTTTGGCAGCAGCTTTTGCAGCTCGTTGAGCTTCCTGAAGAGCACGTCGTTCTGACTTTGATGTCTTTTCTTTCAACGGCTTTGAGTTTGCACCACGTCCATCTTGAGATTCGTTAGATTGTTCTCCAACCTTATCTGAGAATGTAGGTAACCATATGTTAGTCACAATTAAGTACGTAACAGATTGTGGAAATGGCAAGTACTTCAACTGATAGACCATCAGCCCTTCACTTTTAAAGCAGATATAAAATGATATGTTTGTAGAAGATCAAACACTACATTTTAAACATCAATTGAGCACAAAAAACTAAGGTCATCCCTCCTTATACACAAAAGTTATTCATATATATCACACTTCTCACATAGTCACATGTACAATTTACAATTTAAAGATTTTATAATCAAACTCTATGATAGACCTATATTAATTATGTATTCCACTCACATTGCCCATCCCAATGGGGATGTGATTCCATTGCAAACTTAATAATCTAGGGATGACAGGAATCTGAGCAAAAGGCAACAAGGTTTTGGGAATTTTTGGCCGGAGTTAATATCCTGACACCATAGTAATAAATGAGGATCACAAATAGATTTTATGCACGGATAGAATTAATTTACAAAGTCATATATATTTCTTTTGCTTGGACTAAGTAAAACCTACAAATCCGACCATAAACCATTTAACTGGTAAGGATATAGATAAAATCATAATTTCCATTTGACTGGTAAGGATATAGATGAAAAATCATAAATGCTGGTCAATCATTAAAGTTGAGTGACAAAATAGCAGGTCAAAGCTAGTAAACCAACGTCAACAACAACTTCTAAGCAAAGTCAAACAATAAAACCGAAGGCAAAGATAATTCCCGAACAAAGCCTTAGCCAATCCACAATAACCACAACAAACGTCTAAATACATGCTTTAGGAAAACACAAAGTTTTCCTATTACACATACACTAGACCATTGACTTTCACAACAAAGAAAAGATATTGACTAATCATATTAGGCAACCTAGAAACCCAACAAAAATAAAGTCATCAATCCATGCAACAGACTGGGCATATTGAAAATCATCATTTAATGAGAAGGGTTAAGGTCACCAATGTGAAATGTACTTTCTAAAATGTTTATTTTTGTCATGTACTACTTTCTGTTCATCTGGCTCATTATACTCATGCTTTTCGAAAACCCATGATATTTGTATATAAAACTTACAAGATTTTTAATACAACTCAGTTGCTAACTTATAACCCATCAAAGTAAAAGGGTAATGGGGGGAACCCTAGCCCCGGTACCACAATTGGATACCCATCGACCCACCCCGTATGAGCCATATGATGCCGGTAAAATACCTCCATCATATGATTTTAAAACTTTGGTGGCTATTTTAAAGCTAAGACAGAGTACAATGACATAAATAAACAAAAAGGATATCCAAGTACATTTTTAAAAATCACGGTACTTTTTGATGTCTTTAACCTTATTGAGAATAAGAGTGAAGTTACAGCTAGAATAGCTATCAATGGTTAGCGAATTTGCATTTGCTTAGAAAATACAGAGATAGTTTCCATCAAGTTATTTGTTAGAATTATTATGCACCATAAGAAGTCACTTGAGGTTCAAGGAATAAGTTAAACTGAATAGCACTCCTTTGTTACCGTTCTCCCTCAGTCTTTTACCTTGTAGGGTCCACTGTAAAATGTCGCATATGTAGAAGTAACGTTGTGATCGTGTTTTATATTCTTATCATTTATCAACTCACTTACATGTTTAAACTTTAAAATATGTGTGCCAAAAGCTCCAGCACATCTTATGTACGGACATAATAGACTAAAAGATAACTACCTCAAAAGCATTCATTACAACAACTTTACATAGCCAACTTACTTTTGTTAACAAGCATCAGTGGTCAAAAAGGCGTATTAGATAGTTACACGAAACAACTACGAATAAAAATGAACTAAGTCCCTTAATTATCCTATGAGCTTAATGGTAAGGTGGTGGAAGGTCTCAGTAAAGACGTAAGTTCAAAACCTCATTGGGTAAACACAAAAAACAACCATGAAGATACTGGTTAGGTCGTGGAAATCAGAGCCAAACGTTTGACTCTCCGCGGGTAGCCTGAAAAGGGATCCCTCTTCGTTTACCCGTTAGTTATCCATTCGGCCTATACAAATGTAGAAATATTTGGCTGCAAGTCGATAAGAATGTAGCCTTTATCCCAGTTATCAAAAGTAGGTATTTGCATAGTTTCTTTTTTATCCCAAATCCACTCTTAACATAAGAGAAGATGACCAGATTGATTTATAGACATGAGGCATATATATCTTTTATATATTAAATTTTTAAATAAAGCAAGATCATGTACACACATAAAGGTTAAACTTGGAAATGTATTTGACTGACATTAGAGCAGAGTCAATTGTATGTATCGAACTTCTATTGTGTGTACTGTCTTCAATTTCTATAGAAGATATTCTTATCATACGTATCCTGTTCTACTGTTGCTTACCTAGCAACTTGTATGGATGTCAAGTGACATGTTATATGGATGACACATCAACAAAAGTACTATCAAATGCATACATTAACAATTTATATTTTCAAGCTAGCACTTAATGAACAATATATCCACGGAAGGAATGTAGCTTCTAAAAGGCGACAATTCGATAATCAAATATGAAATATCCGAGTAATCAGTTTGGTAGTAGGTGCAACAAAATTACTAACTTTGCCCTTTCCCTAGATATTATTATATATATACAATGAGAAATTTTGCAGGGATAGTAAGGAATGGAAATTAAATAAATAAAAAAAAAAAGATGTGTTGCTAACATACATACATACCATTGAGATGACTATGAGCAGCAGTAACAACGGAAACTGTAGTCAAGCTTTTGGGTTTGACTTTGAGTAAGTCAAAGGCAGCACCGGCTGGCAAAGATGATGCAAACTTCCCCAAACCACGAGTCCTTGGCCTTCCACTCACATTATTATTATTATTATTATTATTATTATTATAAGTATTATTAGTATCGGGGAAGAAATCACCGACAGAGGGATTATAACTACCAACAGAATGAAGTGTTGTTGAAGGTGGAAGTGGGGGTGGAATCATGACCGGAGATAAGGAGTTAACAGATGAAGAGGAAGGTGGAGATAAAGAAGATGATACTTGTTGGAATGGGGGTGGTGTTGATTGTGAACGCTCAGGTAGTGGGGCGAAGAAACCCACCTGTCTTACTTTTGGGTCGATTATTGTCCGCGGCGCACGCCGGGAATCCATTTTCAGGGTTTATTACTATTGAGTACTGTACACTGCTCTCGTCTCTGTGGTCTGGGGGTATATGGGACTGTGACGGTGTGAGAGAATCACAACATACAATTTTACATCATCCCTATATAAACTGATCGATGCATATATCATATGGGAACCGATCTGTAGCAATACACCACTAAATGTGTTTTGTATTGTTACCATACAACACTGTAAAGCATGTTTAATGGTGTATTGCCAAAATCTAGTGGTGTACAGATCACCTCCGATATCATATCCACACCACCTCTGAATTTTACATTTTCATAAGGTACAAATCTTATTGATTTTGTTAAAAAAAAAGGTTAAGTGAATGAAAATGTAATTAACTATGACCAAAAAGTTATTGTGTGCATGAACTTACAGAACCTCTATTGTATGCATGAACTAAAAAAAAAAAAATTAAGAATACACGAATGACCTGTTTAAAGGGTAACCGGTCACAATTTGACTTTTTATGTGGCTTAATGACTTTGGATTCACACTTACCAGATAATATTCATAATATACCAAAAACAACATATTCATCAGATTTATATAAATCTATAGACCCCAAATAAACCCCCAAATTATATGCTCCCTATATTTTTGATATATAATATCCCTAAAGATCTATATGAAAACCTATCAAATCATATAACATTAAATCTGATCAAGATCTTCAAATCGGGATCTACCAAAATGATGCGCGACGGTGGTGCGTGGTGGTGGTCGGCTGTGGCTGGTGCCTAGTGGTGGTCGACGGGGGTTCCCGGTGGTGGTCGACGGTGGTGCATCGTGGTTGAAGAAGTTATGGAGGATAATGATACTGTGAATCAATTAACTCAAGAAGATGACGAGAAATCAACTTCAGATGAAGACTCTGAAGACGAAAATACTGATCTTGATGACTCAGAAGCTGACCGGATTGTTGTAGGAGCAAACAGTGATGAAACAGAAGAAGGGAAAAGTTTAGAAATGAAGCTTTTTGTTGGTGGCATTTTTGGGTTTGAAAATTATACCTGAATTTGTTAGGTTGAAGATGAAATCTGGGTTTGTTGATGAAACCGGGCCCACATAAGCCTTTACCCGGTTTCGTGATACAATAGACATTTAGCAGGGTTCATGCATACAATAGAGGTTCTGTAAGTTCATGCACACAATAACTTTTCGGCCATAGTTAGTTACATTCCCATGCACTTAACCCTAAAAAAAACTACCCGTGTAATGCGGCTATAGTCATGGCGGCGACGGTATGGTGGTGGTGACGTGTTAGTGGTGTAGATAATTGATGTAAAATTAATTGATGTAAATGGTTAATGGAGATATTTTAAAAAACATAAAGGACTGATAGTGTAATATAATCATTAAGTGTAATTTAGACATTTTCCTCCATGTAACTTTCGAAATTGGGGCTATATTCTTTTTATAAGACTAGACATATGTCCGCGTGATACGGCGACGATGGTGGTAGCGACGACAGTGTAGTGACGGCGGCAGTGCTGGTGCGGTGGTGGTGGTGGTGTGGTGGTGAATGTAAAATTAATTGATGTAAGAGTGGTTAATATGTTTATTTAAGAGTTGAATGATCTATGTTGTAAGTTATTTCATTAAGGATATTATAGGTATATAGATTAAGATGTTTAAATTAGTGAATAAAAAAGTGGGGTAATATGCTCATTTCAAAATCTTAATTGCTTAAAGGTAGAAAGAGTAGTTTGTTTTATATAGTAGTATAGAAGTATAGATATGTATTAGAATAAAATAACGAAAGTAAGCTTTTCAAAGACATTATTTTCGCCACATGTTAGTGTTTTTCAAAAGCTAGAAATGAGAAGGTTTTTCAACAGACAAGGATTCGTAGCGACAAAATTTTTCTTGATATTAAGGCAATATAATTTTTGTGGTATAGAGGAAGATTGAAAAAGGTTCTATTATGTGGGAGGATTGGAACGGTTTTAATGTAATCTAGTCTTCTTTGTATTGTAATCGTGGACTACTCGGTAATTACAGAACATCTGTCCAATTGGATGTCACTGTGGTGTCTCAAATGCTAACTAATAATTACTAATTACTGACTCGTTGTTCGGAAAAAAAAAGTTACGGAGAAGTTGTGATATGAATGATATGTACTTTTCAAAAAGGGTATTAAAATAAAATTAATACAATAAATTTTTTGACATTGTGTACATATATATAAAAAACTTTACCGAACTGTATGATTTTTATATTCTAAATAACATGAGTATCCAATTTATTATATAAATATATCATTTTAACCAAACAAATTTTGATTTTTACAAAAAAAACCCCAACAAAATCGCAATAAAAATATAAAATCACAATGAGACCAAAATTGCAATGGGATATACCAAATCGTAATACGATATTAAAATCGCAAAGAGATATTGAAAAATCGCAATGAGATATTGAAAAATCGTAATGGGATTTTGTAAAATCGCAATAAAAAAGAGAAATTGAGAATCGCAACGATAAATTGAAAAATGTAACAAGAAATTAATCTCAACGAAAATTTGATAATTTCAATTAAAAGTCGAAATCGCAATAAAAGGTCAAAGTTGCGATTTTACAAAATCTCGTTGCGATTTTTGTAATCTTATAGCGATTTCCTTAATCTCATTGTGATTTTATCTTTCCTATTGCGGTTTGCACATTTATTGATTTTGTTAGGTATTTTGTGAATGTAAAAAAAAGGTTGGCTAAACTTTATAAAATTTTGGGTATTTGTGTTTTTTTTTTATTATTTCAGTTTTTCTTTTTAATTTATAGTCCCTATGGTTTTAACACTTTTGCGAGAATGGTTCCTATGGTTTGTATATCTTTGTAAGTTCACCTTATTTTTCAAGTTCATTAACAATGATGGTCCCTAAATCTGACATATTTAGCAACCATGGTCATATTTAACCGATCTGTTTGTTTTCTCCGGTATCCATACTTGTGGTAAACCCTCTTCCAGCGTGTATGACCTATCCATCACCAAATTTTTCTTTACTATTAGTATTCATTTGTTTTTTTATAGCATTTTCACTCTTTATTTGTTTCTTATGTTTTGCAATTAAGTATGTATAACTTTACATGTTACCCCATACAATAAATGTAGTGTTTTTCTGGGCAACGTCTGAGTGACATATCTCGTCGGATATAAAACTTAACAATAATATGTAGTTAACTAGATTAATTAATAACACGTATGATACGCAGAAATATATATAACTAACTTGTAACATATTACATATTAGTGTTTCATTATAACATATAACATTATTATGAAAGAAATTTACATTTTTGTTCCCTCAACTTGTCAATATCTCGGGTTATTGCCCTTAAGTGAAAATTTTATAATTTTATACTGAAGTGGATCAATTTTTTCAACTGGCACTCCATTACCAAATGTCGTCCAAATTGCCTTGTTAACCCCTCCACGTGACAAACACGTGAGGGTATATTAGTCCAATTATTCTATGTCTTTTTAATCTATTAATGTTAATCATTATTTCTATTCTTTATGTATACATATACTTTTTCAAATCAAAAATCAACCACAAAACATCTAATTCAAAATCAACAACAAACAACAAATCATGAAAATCAAATTCGAATCCAAAATTAAAACACTCAATCAACTTCAACTACCAACTACCATTCTTTCTATACTTATGTGTATAGTTTATCCAAATTGAAGATGGGTACTCAAAAAGATAATAAAAAAAACTAAATTTGAATAACATTCCTTATGCAAAATGTGGTGTAACACCCCGAGTTAGGCTCGAAATACTACCGAAAAGACATAGCGTATGCATGGAATTATCGTAGAATGAAACTAAATGAATAGAAAGGGATCAGGTGAACCCAACATCAAACATAAAGTACAAAATGCACAAAGAGTAAGTAACCATCAAAAGTTTACAAAAGACTATCAAAAGATGGCTATCGATCCTAAGCATAACGCAAAGCAATGGGCAAATGAATCCTTGATCCACATAAGTCCGAGCCCGAGACAAGCATCAATCAAACTTCACGTCTTGGATTCTCTTGAATACCTGAAAAGTGTATTAAACAAGGTCAACACTAGGTTGGTGAGTTCGTAGTAATGGCTCACAAGGAACCATCGTCAATCAATCACAATATGAACAAGAATAAGGCAAGTAACAACTTACGAGACGCCCATATATTACACATGTACGTAATTTAGGTTTGCTCAATGTACAACCTAGCCACACACATAAGTATCCGTACAAAGAACTACACAAGATAGTTAGAGAACGCGTAATAAGTGTGCACAAGTAATAGTACGCCAATTAAAAGTATCATAAGTATCCCACGACAACAACAATACAACCACAACCACAATTATTCATCAACTATAAGATACTTGGGAGTACGTCATACCGAGTAATATCATCAAGTGTAAAACACTTGGGAGTACGTTGTGCAAAAACCATATCATCAAGTGTTTAGCACTTGGGAGTACGTAACACTAATCATCAAGTAAGAATACTTGGGAGTACGTCGAACCAATCATCAAGTACATGCATAACCAATTCTATTCACAAGTCCATCGTACAACAAATCGACCAAAACCACAATGCACATACATTTCATACGACTTTACATTTAAGGAATCATTGATGCTTATATATATAGGGTCACCCACAGCCTTCCCACCACATCTATAACTCTTTAAAGGCATCGTCGTCTTCCATGTATATACAACTATCCTAATCATATCATATAATCAAAATCGAAAGCACAATCAAGCAAGCAATAAGTTTAACCGTCAACCATATCAATAAATCAATCAATCAAGTACGTGTACACTTTTCAGCCCGAATCTCAATCGAGTAGGGGACTACGGAACTAACTCACCTTGATCGGCAAGGGCAAGTTATGAATGAGTTATAATCGTCCAACGATCGTCACAAGTCCACACCTATAATATATATGTCACATATGCATTAATACTTAAAGTAAAACCCAAATTAGGTTCTTAAATGTGATTCAAGGCTTTGACCGACTCCCGAGACTCGACAAGGTCATTAGAGGAGTCAAGAAATAGTTTGGAACGAATTAAAGTTGCCCAAGGATCGTCTTGTGTTCACCACCTATCATTAAGCTTAATATATATGTATATATATATATATATTCATTAATACATGTCGTTTCATTTTACATTCATAAGGACTTCTTGATTGAACCTCCAACTTTGAACACTTCGTATGACTCAATTATGACACCAAATGTAGATGCAGATTTGTGTGACAGTAGCAACGTAGATTTGATTAACGTTTTTGTTCTTAGGAATATCTATGTAATCGTTTAAATAATAAGTCATTAGGACTTACGTTTGTGTTTAATGATTACGTTTGAACTTCAATGTGAAATCAAGTTATGGTTATTGTTATGTTTGTGTGTTATATAATTGTTTTGCAGGTACAAGAATGTAGAGCCAAGGTTTATAAGTGTCATAGAACACTTAAACGATGGCTGGACGTTATGTACAAGTTAAACAAAGGACCAAAGGGACGAACCTCATGCTGACGTCATCAGCATGCAGGATTGCCCTCGTGCTGACGTCAGCACGAGACCGGTTGGTTATTAATTAATTAGGCTTATGGGCTTCGATTAAGGCCTAAGCCCACACGAACTAAAACCCTACTAGTATAAATACATGCTAATTTACGCGATTAGTAACGGATTAAGAACTTAGAAGTCGAATTGTTGCTCGTGTGACCTCCTACACGAACTAGCACTTCGTGTGTGACCTTAGGTTGATTAGTTACTGATTAATTGACGAAAGGCAGTAGCAATCTAGTTATCTCAAGAGGATTCCGCACTCTTGACATAACGAACCACGTCTTATTTATGATCCATTCAACGGTAGGGACTTACAAGTGGTATCAGAGCCCTAAGGTTGATTACCAGAAGGTGTAAGATCGTGTGATTAGCTATTGATTGAAAAATCAATTCGAAATTCGAGTTTTTCATCAAATTCGTAATCGTCTTCGCACGACCTCGTGCTTCGTCAGCACGAGGTGATCTTCGTATTCAGATTCGTGATAAGTGTCCTTCGTGCGTCACTTCATGTCACGTGCTCTTCGTGTGACTTCGTGCCACTTCTGCATGAACTCAGTGTCTTCGTGTGACGTACTTCGTGCCACGTCTGCACGAACTCAATTGCTATAGTAACATTTTTTGTTAATTTTCATATTACGAGACTCAAAATGACTACTGTACCTGCTGCCGGAAACTCTCCTAATGCCACACTTATCAATCAACTTATCATGCACGATCATGAGGTTGGTCGTGGAAACACCCCTCAAAAGCTTTTCTGTATGGAGAATTATTGGATGTGTAAAAGACGATTTGAAGATTATATTCGTCTGAATGATATTGATATGTGGGTGGTGATAACTCAAGGTTTTGACTGGCCAACTTATGAGAAAAATGGCGTAATTGGTAGATATACTTATACTGATATGCCAGATGATGAAAAGAAGAAATACGTTGTGGAAGGAAAGGCTCTTTTAACTCTTACTATGGCCTTATCTCAAGAAAGTGTACATTTATTCAAAAAGTACACTACTTCAAAGGATTTGTGGGATGCCCTAGGAAAGTACTGTGAGAGCGATGCTACTTTGAAAAGAAATCGTATTAAACTTCTTAAATGTCAGTATGAAGCCTTTAATGGACTGAAAGGAGAATCTCTTGATGAGATAATTGCTCGATTCAGTCATTTGACCACTGAGTTATCATATTTTGAGGTTGTATACCCCAGACTGAGTTAGTAGATATGTAACACCCTTTATTTAAAAATACGGGTTTCCAAAAATTTTCGCCTAACGGCGTTAAAATAAAGCGGAAGAAACATTAAAAGTCCAAACCAATTAAAATCTGTTTGGTTTACTTATTCAATGGTGTTACTAATCGCATCATCAAAACAAGTTTAATAGAAACCCATCGGTTGCCCAACACAAAACAACCGACTACATAATAATCCAACTCCATTAAAGACAAACATAAACAAATGTCTATAAAAGTTCGGCATCTATGGGTAGCTAAGGACTTCATCAAGCTATCTACCCATTCCTCGCTCATCTTCATCAACTACCTCAGCTACGCTAAACCTGAGGGAGCAACACATTTCAAAAGACAAGTGTTAGCTTACGAATTAGCTATGTAAGATAACACTCAAGTTATAAAACAATTGTCCATTTCAAACATTATAGATTTAAACACTTCATTTAGGCACAACACAAATCAAACACACAATACTTCATATTAGGATGAACCACCCTAACTGTGCCTATCCTGCTTTACTTCATTACACACGTAACCACATAACTGCTTTCTACATTAACTGCTTTACTACGTATTAACTGCGTCAATGTGCAACATAAGTTACACCCGACTAGATGACAACCATTCAGTTGAACATCAAACGTCGTTAAGGAATGGCAAGCCAATCCCCGAGTAATCCGCATGTACAAGACAAATGAGGGCGGGTCAGACCCCTCGTATTACTCAAACTGCATCAAAAAGACCATGTTGCAAGGAGCCACCCAAGCAACCTACGTCAACGCACTTAGCCGGGCTAGGGCAAGTACGGGTTAAGCTTAACACTTTACTGTATCAAAGTTTAACGAGCTCGACACTGCATTATTTAGTTTAGGTGACTGCATTACCTAAACAATTACTATGTTTACTGCTTTTACGTTTTGGGCCCTTAAACGTGCACGTGACATGGCAACTTAGCAAGTCTAGTGAACTAGATGAGCAAACCACACAAACATGCACAACATCAATCAATAACAACATATACTGCATCTCATAACATCACAAGTTACTGCATATCGTCACTACATTATACTACATACATTGCACTACATCCTACGTCATATCATAACATGCACTACAATACATTTCATGAGGGACTGCATTTCAGGT
>CM067168.1:127142701-127244719 GCA_034093135.1 Erigeron breviscapus | reverse complement strand
TAAGATATGTAACAAGTTATGTTACATTTTATATACAAAATGTACAAATAAATGGTTTATAAAATTTGGACACAAATTGGTTTGTGACCACCCATGTGGCCGGCCCCCCTCCCCCATGTGGTGATACATGCAATTCAACACTTGTTGTCTTGCATGTTTCACAAGACATAAGACACTACACACTCAACATAGAGTGGATCACTCTTACACTCAAAAGGTAAGAATTCTCTCAACTTCTCAAGAGCAAAAACACTCTTCTTTTTCTCTTGGTAATTTCGGCCACAAGGAAGGAAAAGAGAAGGGGTTTTCAAGGTCAAATCCTAGCATAATTTAGGGTGTTTGTTGGAAGCTTGGGGTATACTTGCTTGAGGTTCTTCTAGGTTGAAGACTTGCCACTTCAAGATCATCAACTCCTTCATACCAACCTTCTCATTAGCTTGGAAGAAGGTAGTCTTCTAAACACCCTATGGTTGTTGTTTTGTATGTATGTTATTCATATACATGGATCCTTATTGTTTGGGTTTTCTTTTAAAAGGTTAAACTTTGGTTTTAACTACATATAACAAATTGAATTGGTTCAATTCTCCGCTGCGTTTTAATATTATAAGGATAATATTACTTTGATAAAAACCCAAAAATCCCAACAAAATGATCCCTGCATCTAACAACTTAATAACTTATTTCTTAACAACCTCTTTCATATTAGGATTTAGCCTCCTTTGTCTCTGGACAACGGGCTTAACATCATCAATAAAATCAATCTTATGCTGACAAAAATTTGGACTAATACCTGGAATGTCAGTAGTTTTCCAAGCAAAAGCTCGCTTATGAGCTCGGAGCACAGCCAAAAGGAGTCCTTTCTCGTCACCCGAGAGTGAGGACGAGATAACTACTGGTAAAGATGATTTACCTGCCAAGTAAGCATACTCCAAATGTGCAGGCAATGGCTTAAGCTCCAAATCTGTAGGTGGTACATCAACTGAATTAGGCACCCTTGAGCTTCCATCAGCAACAACTCTCTCAAAGCTCTCATCCACTGGAGGTGTCTCATCCAAGTTAAGTGCCATAACTTCTGCGAATAAATCATCGTCAGAAATTTCCCCCGATCCTAGATTTGCAATCTCCTCATCTCCCATATCGGTCTCCATCAACTCTTAAACTCTCGGTCCAAAGCATCATCAATCACATCAATCCTGAAACATGACTCATCATTAGAATAAGAATGCTTAATAGACCTCTCAACATTAAAAACAATCCTGTCTGCACCCACACCCAAAGATATTTCCTTATCTTTCACACGGATGATAGCATCCGCGGTATTAAGAAATGGTCTACCAAGTATTAGGGGTACCTGTGCATCCTCCTCCATCTCGAGGATGACAAAGTCAACTAGGAAAACAATATGGCCCACCTTGACTCTAATGTTTTCAGCAATACCCATGGGATACTGGAATGAATGGTCAGCTAACCTTATACTCATGCGAGTCGGGCGAAGGATTCCTAAAGCCAACTTACTCCAAACCGAATAAGGCATCAAATTAATGCTAGCTCCTAAGTCAGCTAAAGCCTTACAAATAATGGTTCTAATAGAGCAAGTTATAAGAAAACTCCCTGGGTCTTCAAGCTTAGGGGGAATGCGGTTCTGCAAGATAGCAGAACACTCGGCATTGAGAAAAGTAGCTTTAGCCTCCTCCATCTTTGCTTTGTCGGTCACCAGTTCCTTAATGAACTTGGCGTAATGAGGCATCCCCTGTATCAAATCAACTAAAGGCACATTAATATGAACATTTGAAATCATCTGAACAAACTTGTTATACTGTTCCTTTAGCTTTGCCTTCCTGAACCGTTGTGGAAATGGAACTTTTGGTTTATAAGCTTTAACCTCGGGTTCCACAACCGGTTTTGGAAGAGTGACCGGAGTCTTCTCGGTCTGATTCTCCTCCAGCTCAATCTCCTCATCAATCTCATCATCATTACCTGAATCCTGTACATCTGAAACACAAACATTAGGCATAGTAGGAGGGTCATAAGATCTACCTGTACGGGTTGTAATGGCCTTGGCTTCCTCATTACGAGCTTGAGGTGGAGTGTACTTCTGCCCGCATTTTGTCCCTGATTCGGCCTCATGCTAAACTGAGGCCTAGGATTCTGTTGAGTATTACAAGGCAGAGTACCATGAGGCCTAGAAAGTGCAGCCATCCTACTCTCAAGATCCTTAAAATTGACACATTGATTCTTCATATTTATCTCAACCTTCCCATCTATCCTATCCAACCTCTCATTCAACGCCTTAGTATCATCCCGAATCATCTGAATGCTAGTGTTAGTTTCAGCCTGATTACTAACCAATTGTTTCATCATCTCCCTCAACTCGGCATTTGGATCGGTATTAGAGGAAGAAGAAGCTGATCCTTGTCCTTGTTGAGGTTGTTGATGTGGTTGACTCTGAAAGTTATCCCTTTGCCACCTATTTCCTGAAAAACGAGAATTATTAGTAGGAAAAGAAGGGTTATAAGAAGGATTACCTGAAGAACAGTTCTGGAAACCGGTATTGCGCGGGTAGCTCCCTTGTTGTTGATTCTGGATGTAACTCACATCTTCGGGAGCCCGATTGGGGCACTCATCTGAATAATGCATATCACCACAATGATCACATCCATCGGCTACTACCTTTACATCCCGCTCAATTGCTCCAAACCGATTCTCTTGCATAGCAAATCCCTTTTCCATGCGCTCAGATAGCGCTCTAATCTCTCCAATCATCCCAGAATCATGACTAGTTTCAACCTTTGCAACCCTACCTTGGCTAGTACCTTTCTTTAACCTTCTCTCATTCTTCAAAAATCTATCATCATCCATATTTGCATTGTCCTTTGCCATGGACTCCAAAATATCAAAACCTTCATTGGGTGTAATTTTGTTGAAACCACCCCCAAAAGCATATCCTAACTCACGTTTGGACTTCTTATCTAGGCCATCAAAAAAAAGCTCAACATATCGCTCCTTAGTCATGTTATGGCCCGGACAATTCCTCAACATTTCTTTAAACCGAATCCATGCATCTACCACATCTTCATCTTCATCTTGGTCAAAGGACCTAATCAAATTCTCCAACTTCCTTTGAGTTCTAAGTGAGTAAAACTCACCAATGAAAGCTTGCTTGAGTTGGTCCCAAGTTGTTATGGAATTTTCCGGAAGATCATTAAACCAATCTAAAGCATCCCCTGTAATAGACATAGGAAAAGTTTCTAGTTTAACTGCATTCATTTGGTTGTTCCCATATTGGTATAACCGTGCCAACTTCTCAAACCTCTCTAAGTGCTGGTACCATTTCCTTTTACCATCAAACTGTTGCTCCTCAATGCTCTTAAGATGATTACCTTTCAAATTGAAATCATGACCAATGGCTGGGGGTCTTATAGGACTACCACGGTTGGCAGGAATAGTGCGGACTCTCTCACCATACCGAATGTCATTCGGATCCCTTTCTTCGTCTCCCATTTCCTCTTCTAATTTAACTTCGAGATCGAAAAACTCGTCTAAATAGAACCCGTCCTCATCCGAATCAGGAGTGGGTCTAGCAATAGGTGAGAATGGTGTAGGTGTTGTGAAGTTAAATCTACGTCTTGTTGGTGTTCTCAAAGGACTATTTAGAGGTAAACCAAAAGACCTCAAGTTCATCAACCAAGTAGTAGACCTGTAAAACACAACTAACCAAACACGTCAACTGCACCTGTGATAAGAAAAGAAAAGAAAAACTAAACTATTAAAGAAAATAACTTCCTCACGCGTGAGGAAGGATCAAACCACTAAATTAACAACTAAAACGGCACACAATCCCCGGCAGCGGCGCCAAAAACTTGATATGCTAAATCGAGTTTAAAATTTAAAACTAGAAATGCCTTGAAACTCACTACTACACACTATCGGGCAGTGGACCCGATCGTACGCAATATAGTTAAAAGGTAAGTCCAGGTTCGTTCACGGGGATTGGTCTGAATCAATTGTCAAATAAAGTAGTTTGGAAAATAGGGTGGAACGCTTTGAATCTCTCCTTGACAATTAAATTAAAATAACTTAAAAGACCAACTCGAAAAGGTAAAGGTAAAACTGCAACAATAATAGTAAAGATCATCCACCTTGACTTCGCTAGACTTCAAACGTGATTGCATTCAATTAAGACCAAATTCATTTAGAGTTGACAAGATAATCGTGAAAGGATAAAATGCTCGCATGGTACCACCAACCGCTCACAAACAACCCAGACACCTAAATTGCTAATTCAATTACCCAAGCCGGTACCACCAATGCCTAGACAACCTTATCAATAATTAGTTTACTGGATTAACACATTACCAATCGTGCCTATGTGAATTAAAACGTGGTACCACCAACCGTTTCTCAACACGTTGACAATATTATTCCTTTTATTAAAATGACATTCACTATCATACCATGAACTAGTGATAATTGCTCATAGACAAGCAACCGTTTGAAAATCACATATGTATCCAACTAGTACCACTAACGAAGAACACACATGCCACCAACATCATAATAATAAAAATAAAGGAATTAAATCATCAAGATCTCAACACAACGATAATAGAAATCAACTCTTTGAATTAAAACATATAGCAATCACATCATTCGTCTAGTTTCATCAAGGTGGATGGTCGAAAGATTAGCCACTCATGATTAAATTGAAATAATAATCAAAATAAAGGAAGAACATGATATACCAATCGTTCTTTGAAATTGAAATTGCAACACAATAAAATAGATACGATCCAAGTGGGTGCACGTGAATCTTTAATGAATCGGAAGATTATGAAGTCTTGAATTGATCCTTGAAGGTGTTCCTTGAAGTGCAGCTCTTAGAAAGAAAAGTTCATCGTTTGGGAATTAGGTTATTTCTTCTATTTATACCTCCCTTCAATTGGTGCAAAAGCTGCCCAAAACCCTTCAGAGCCGTCCCTTCACTGCGGCGTAGTGGGTGAGAAATGCCCCCACTGCGTCGCAGTGCATATACACTGCCCCATTTGTGCTCATTTGTCAAAGCCGACTGCGGCGCAGTGGGCACATACATATCCCACTGCGTCGCAGTGCAAACGTACTGGTTGAATCCCTCATTTCCACTGGCCGACTGCGGCGCAGTGGGCCTTGTTCACCCCCACTGCATCGCAGTCCATTCTTACTGGTCTTGAAGTACATTTCCATATTGATGACTGCGGCGCAGTGGAGGCACCACTTGCCCACTGCCTCGCAGTATGAATACACTGGACGAAGGCCACACATCCACTAATGAAGATTTGCATATTTTTTCTATCTCTTTTCATCTTAACGACTCTCGAACTCTCCGATCAACTTCATGACCTCAAAATTACTCGAATTTGCACCAACCGGACACGTCACCTGTTTAGAACCTGAAACCACTAACAAAACCCATAAACGCGCCAAATGCCAGCAAAATCGACTAAAAACATATAATAAAAAGGCCAATAACGATGTGGGCGATGGGTATAAATTGGTCACATCAATCCCTAATCCAACTGTCAACAATAGAACAAAAATAAGATGTTATGAGTGTGGTGAAGAAGGATATTTCAGGAATAAATGTCCAAAGCTGAGAAACAACAACAACAACGGAAACAACAACAATAACAACCACAACAACAACAATCGAAACAACAACAACAACAACAACCACAATAACAACAACAACAACAATCGAAACAACAACAACAACAACAACAACAACAATGCTCGAGGAAGGGCATTCATGATCAATGCGGGAGAAGCCCGCCAAGACCCAAACATCGTCACGGGTATGTTTCATCTGAATAATCATTGTGTCTCTGCTTTATTTGATCCTGGTGCCGATAGAAATTTTGTGTCAAATAAAATTATTCACCTGCTTTCAATTATACCTACCCCATTAGATGCTAAGTATTCTGTAGAATTAGCAAATGGTAAAATGATCGAAGTCGAAAGCATAATCCAAGGTTGTACCTTAGAATTAGCAAAAGAATTATTTTCTATAGATCTAATACCATTCGAAATAGGAAGCTTTGATATTATCATTGGTATGGACTGGTTGTCTAAAAACCAAGCAGAAATAGTCTGTCACAAAAAAGTTGTTCGAATTCCAATTGCAAACGGTGAGAAGTTGATTATCCAAGGCGATAAGAATGGAGTACGATGTAACATTATATCTTGTATGAAGACTCAGAAGTATCTTAGAAAGGGATACCAGGCAATCCTAGCCCATATATCGGAGAAAAAGACTCCGTAGAAACGGCTTGAAGACATACCCATCGTACGAGATATTCCAGAAGACTTTCCTGAAGACTTGCCTGGTCTTCCACCAATCCGGCAGGTGGAATTCAAAATAGACTTAGTACCTGGTGCTGCACCAGTGGCACGAGCACCATATCGATTAGCTCCTTCCGAAATGAAAGAACTTGCAAGTCAATTGCAAGAACTTTTAGAGAAAGGATTCATTCGACCGAGTTCCTCACCTTGGGGAGCTCCAGTCTTGTTTATCAAGAAGAAAGACGGATCTTTTCGCATGTGTATAGACTATAGGGAGTTGAATAAGTTGACGGTTAAAAACCGGTATCCACTTCCTAGGATCGATGACCTGTTTGATCAATTAAAAGGGTCGAGTTGTTACTCAAAAATCGATCTTAGATCCGGTTACCATCAGCTTTGAGTTTCAGAAGAAGACATTCCCAAGACGGCGTTTAGAACCCGCTATGGCCATTACGAGTTTGAAGTGATGCCATTTGGTTTGACGAATGCACCCGCAGTTTTCATGGACCTCATGAACCGTGTGTGCAAACCATATTTAGATAAGTTTGTTATCGTATTCATAGATGACATTCTAATCTATTCCAAAACCAAGGAAGAGCACGAGGTACATCTGAAGAAAATTTTGGAACTACTCAAGAAGGAAGAATTGTACGCAAAGTTTTCAAAATGCGAATTCTGGATTCGTACAGTACAATTCTTAGGCCATGTCATTGATAGTCAAGGAATTCATGTAGATCCTGCCAAGATCGTGGCTATTAAGAACTGGGAAGCACCGAAAACACCAACAGAAATACGACAATTTTTAGGTCTTGCTGGCTATTATAGAAGATTCATAGAGAATTTTTCTAAGATAGCCCAACCTTTAACGTCGTTGACTCAAAACGACAAGAAGTTTGCCTGGGAAGATAAACAAGAAAAAGCATTTCAACTGCTGAAGGAGAAGCTCTGTAGTGCTCCGATTTTGTCACTACCCGAAGGAACGGATAATTTTGTAGTATATTGCGACGCATCTCATCAAGGATTGGGATGTGTGTTGATGCAGAAAGATAAGGTGATAGCCTATGCCTCGCGTCAACTTAAGGTGCACGAGAAGAACTACACGACTCGTGATCTTGAACTAGGAGCTGTAATATTCGCTCTAAAGATTTGGAGACACTATTTATATGGTACAAAGTGTACTATATTCACCGACCATAAAAGTCTCCAACATATTTTTGACCAGAAAGATTTGAACATGAGGCAACGTAGATGGGTGGAATTGCTCAGTGATTACGATTGTGAAATTCGTTATCATCCGGGCAAAGCAAACATTGTAGCAGATGCTTTAAGTCATAAAGAAAGAGTAAAGCCAATTTGAGTACGAGCTTTAAGTATGACCATTCATACTCATCTTACTTCCCAAATTCGTGAAGCTCAACTTGAAGCATTAAAGAAAGACAATCTCAAAGAAGAAGCTTTGAGGGGGATGGAAGAGCAATTTGAAGTTAGACCCGATGGAACCCGGTATTTTTCTAACCGGATTTGGCTACCAAGCTATGGAGATTTAAGAAACTTGGTGATGAACGAATCACACAAGTCAAGATATTCGATACATCCTAGATTAGATAAGATGTATCATGGACTAAAAGAATTATACTGGTGGCCTAACATGAAAGCTGACATAGCCACCTATGTTAGCAAATGTCTAACATGCTCAAAGGTGAAGGCAGAACATCAAAAGCCATCTGGATTGCTACAACAACCAGAGATTCCCCAGTGGAAGTGGGAATGTATAGCCATGGACTTTATCACAAAGTTACCGAAGACTGCTAATGGTTGTGATACGATATAGGTAATTGTAGACCGACTCACTAAGTCTGCACATTTCTTGCCCATAAAAGAGACTGATAAAACGAGCAAGCTGGCTAGATTGTACATAAAGGAAGTAGTATCACGGCATGGAATACCTATTTCAATTATTTCTGATAGGGATAGTCATTTTACTTCCAGATTTTGGCAGACACTACAGAAAGCTTTAGGTACACGGTTAGATATGAGCACTGCATACCACCCGCAGACCGATGGTCAAAGTGAAAGGACCATTCAAACGCTTGAAGACATGTTGCGTGCTTGCATAGTTGATATTGGGAATGGTTGGGAAAAACACTTGCCTTTGTGTGAGTTCTCATACAACAACAGTTACCACACTAGCATCAAGGCTGCACCATTTGAGGCACTGTTTGGGAGAAAATGCCGTTCACCCATCTGTTGGGTTGAATTAGGTGACAAAATTCCAGTAAAGAAAAACAGTCCAATTACAGGTCCTGAACTCATTCATGAGACTACTGAGAAGATTGTACAGATACAAAACCGATTAAAGGCAGCACGAGATCGTCAAAAGAACTATGCTGATGTAAGAAGAAAGCCTTTGGAATTTCAAGTAGGAGACAAGGTTATGCTGAAAGTATCTCCTTGGAAAGGAGCCATCCAATTTGGAAAACGAGGTAAGTTAAATCCTAGGTTTATTGGACCTTTCGAAATACTAGAAAGAATTGGTCCAGTAGCTTATAGGCTTAGACTGCCACAAGAACTTAGCCGTATACACGATGTGTTTCACGTCTCAAACTTGAAAAAGTGTTTGTCTGACGAAACACAAGTTATTCCATTGGAACTTCGAATGGATGACAAGCTGCACTTTGTTGAAGAACCAGTAGAGATCATGGATAGGGACGCCAAACAGTTGAAACAGAGTCAAATTCCTATTGTCAAAGTCCGATGGAATTCAAAGCGAGGTCCTGAATTTACCTGGGAACGTGAGGATCAAATGAAACAAAAGTATCCTCACTTGTTTGACAAAGCCTTACATTCCGATCATACGTGCTAAATTTCGGGACGAAATTTAAATAACTGGGGGAGAATGTGACAACCGCCAAAATTTCAGGTTGATTAATTTACTATTATGTGTACTATTCAAATCTTTGTAGATCAAACAACATGAACAAACATTTTATGGCAAAATAAATTGAGCAACTATTCTTTTGATAAATCATGGACAATTATTGTCAAGAACTCAAATAGTTATTTGAGAGTTGCTTAGAAATACTTTTCCATACTTATACTATCAAAAACAGTATTTATGAATAGTACCGTATTCGTGAATAATAACTATATTCATAAGTAATACCGTATCAGTGAATAATGACTGTATTCAGTATTCATGAATAGTAATTATGAATAGTAAAGGTAAAAAGTAAATTGTAAATAGTAAAGGTAAAAGTAAATAGTAAATAGTAAATAGAAGGTAAATAAATATAAATATAAATAGTAAATAGTAAATATAAAATAAATAATAATATAATATAAATAGTAAATATAAAATAAATAATAATATAATATAAATATAAATATAAAATAAATAATAAATAATAGTAAATATAAATATAAAATAAATAATAATATAAATAGTAAATAGTAAATATAAATATAAATAAAATATAAATATAAATATAAAATAAATAATAATATAATAGTAAATAGTAAATATAAAATAAATAATAATATAATATAAATAGTAAATATAAAATAAATAATAATATAATATAAATATAAATATAAAATAAATAATAATATAATAGTAAATAGTAAATATAAAATAAATAATAATATAATAGTAAATGAAATAGTAAATGTAAAAAGTAAATTTTAAATAGTAAAGGTAAAAAGTAAATTGTAAATAGTAAAGGTAAAAGTAAATAGTAAATAGTAAAGATAGAAGGTAAATTGTAAAAAGGTAATGGTGAAAAGTAAAATGGCGGGACCCACGTCAAATAATTCTATCGATATTAAAAATCAAGATTCAGAAAATTTTTATTAATTTTTAATTCAAGCGGGACCCACGTCAAAATAATAATTCACAAAAATTTAAAACTAAATAGTGTTAAATAGTAAACATCACTTTCATACTTTATTCTTATAATATAAACGTCCAAAACCCGCTCACAGAGGTTAATTGAGCAAAAATTATTAAAATGAAAGTTGTATATATTAACTTTCTGATCTTATAGAAACTTGAATTTTCTCAATAGGAGTCCGTATGGACAATTTAGGCTTAGACTGCCACAAGAACTTAGCCGTATACACGATGTGTTTCACGTCTCAAACTTGAAAAAGTGTTTGTCTGACGAAACACAAGTTATTCCATTGGAACTTCGAATGGATGACAAGCTGCACTTTGTTGAAGAACCAGTAGAGATCATGGATAGGGACGCCAAACAGTTGAAACAGAGTCAAATTCCTATTGTCAAAGTCCGATGGAATTCAAAGCGAGGTCCTGAATTTACCTGGGAACGTGAGGATCAAATGAAACAAAAGTATCCTCACTTGTTTGACAAAGCCTTACATTCCGATCATACGTGCTAAATTTCGGGACGAAATTTAAATAACTGGGGGAGAATGTGACAACCGCCAAAATTTCAGGTTGATTAATTTACTATTATGTGTACTATTCAAATCTTTGTAGATCAAACAACATGAACAAACATTTTATGGCAAAATAAATTGAGCAATATTCTTTTGATAAATCATGGACAATTATTGTCAAGAACTCAAATAGTTATTTGAGAGTTGCTTAGAAATACTTTTCCATACTTATACTATCAAAAACAGTATTTATGAATAGTACCGTATTCGTGAATAATAACTATATTCATAAGTAATACCGTATCAGTGAATAATGACTGTATTCAGTATTCATGAATAGTAATTATGAATAGTACCGTATTCGTGAATAGTAACTATATTCATAAGTAATACCGTATCAGTGAATAATGACTGTATTCAGTATTCATGAATAGTAATTATGAATAGTACCGTATTCGTGAATAATAACTATATTCATAAGTAATACCGTATCAGTGAATAATGACTGTATTCAGTATTCATGAATAGTAATTATGAATAGTAAAGGTAAAAGTAAATAGTAAATAGTAAAGATAGAAGGTAAATTGTAAAAAGGTAATAGTGAAAAGTAAATAGTAAAGATAGAAGGTAAATTGTAAAAAGGTAATGGTGAAAAGTAAAATGGCGGGACCCACGTCAAATAATTCTATCGATATTAAAAATCAAGATTCAGAAAATTTTTATTAATTTTTAATTCAAGCGGGACCCACGTCAAAATAATAATTCACAAAAATTTAAAACTAAATAGTGTTAAATAGTAAACATCACTTTCATACTTTATTCTTATAATATAAACGTCCAAAACCCGCTCACAGAGGTTAATTGAGCAAAAATTATTAAAATGAAAGTTGTATATATTAACTTTCTGATCTTATAGAAACTTGAATTTTCTCAATAGGAGTCCGTATGGACAATTTAGGATTAAAACAATGTATAAATATATGCTGCTATGATAAAGGAAATCTATCATTAGAAACGTCCAAGAAGTAGTGGAAAACACACGTTTATCTACTTTATAATTTAAAATTTATAAATTATGAATCACGGGTTTAGTTCACTAGATATATGGACAAAAAGAATACTATATATATACATACCCCTTATTCATGATTAACTTTATAATATAATAATAATATATATAAATCAACGATTAATATAATAATAATAAAATAAATTTTAACGTTAATATAATAATAATATATATAAATAACGTTAATATAATAATAATATATATAAATCAACGATTAATATAATAATAATAAAAATTTTAAACGTTTTAATATAATATTAATATTATAAAACGCGTTCGACGCGTTATTTGATTTTCTGATGCCTATAAATAACGAACGTTATTAAACTATAAAACTCGTACCATCATATAATCACTTCTAAATTTCTCTCTTATAAATCACACAAGACTAAGTGATCTTTCTTCTACAACACTAAGGCGAGTTTCCATATTCCCCTTTTTAATTCTTTTATATGATTTATTTCGGGGACTGAGATACATGCATAATAATTATTTTATGTTATATATATACGAAACTTTGAAGAACAATTGCAAAACTATATGATATATAATATACTATGTGAGTTTCCATATTCCCCTTTTCAAACTCTTTTATATATTGGGGCTGAGATACATGCAAATAAAACTGTTTGTTATACTTATATGTATATTTACAAAATTATATATATTATATATATTTTGTAACTCCACTTTATTTATTTTACCTTCGGGGTAAAATACAAACTCTTTACTGTTATGATGAACACAAGTACTCCAGAAATGTATATATGGTTGATTCTAAGTTGCTCTGTTCACTCAAAGTCCTCACCATCATGAACGATTAATTATGGTAACATAAACGTGGGTATATTGAATAGTACTATTAGGGTAGGCACCCCCATTCGTGTTGGTCATACCAACTGGATACGGATGCATTATATTTGGAAAGCTTGGGGTACCCTGAACAAGGTACCTACTCTGGAGGCAAATAAACACACACTTGTCTAGTTTCGGTTCATGAGCTTAGAACTTGATGTATATAGTATCTACTCTTATATTCTATTTGATCCATTGTGTGATCAAATAGTTACTTTAAATCTTGTGGTTCATACTCTATATTTTAATTAAAAACATATGATACTCTTTGCTAATATTGTATCATAACTATTTGACATTGCGGTAAGGCAATGGTCACACTGAACTCTGGCATTTTGTGAAACTATATTTTCTATATGAAAAACTTATGGAACTCACCAACTTTATGTTGACGTATTTTAGCATGTATTCTCAGGTAACTAGACGATACTCTATACATGGGACATTTTTCCGCTGCATACAACATACTGGACCATGGCCTACCCTCAGACTCTAGTAAAGACAAGTCAATTTGCTAAAGTCTCTGTCTACTGTTTAATATTGTTTAATATTAAATAAATGTTTTCAAGAATAATATCTTTCATAAATTGTAATATAAATTTGTGAACAATGCTTTTATATAAATGTATTTTAAAACGACAACGTTTTGTGTCGTTCAGTATATCTTGTGTTGTGAATCCATGTAAGTCATACCCCGTCTAGGGCGGGTGTGACACCATTCATACTCATTTTACTTCCCAAATTCGTGAAGCTCAACTTGAAGCATTAAAGAAAGACAATCTCAAAGAAGAAGCTTTGAGGGGGATGGAAGAGCAATTTGAAGTTAGACCCGATGGAACCCGGTATTTTTCTAACCGGATTTGGCTACCAAGCTATGGAGATTTAAGAAACTTGGTGATGAACGAATCACACAAGTCAAGATATTCGATACATCCTGGATCAGATAAGATGTATCATGGACTAAAAGAATTATACTGGTGGCCTATCATGAAAGCTGACATAGCCACCTATGTTAGTAAATGTCTAACATGCTCAAAGGTGAAGGCAGAGCATCAAAAGCCATCTGGATTGCTACAACAACCAGAGATTCCCCAGTGGAAGTGGGAATGTATAGCCATGGACTTTATCACAAAGTTACCGAAGACTGCTAATGGTTGTGATACGATATGGGTAATTGTAGACCGACTCACTAAGTCTGCACATTTCTTGCCCATAAAAGAGACTGATAAAACGAGCAAGCTGGCTAGATTGTACATAAAGGAAGTAGTATCACGATGTGGAATACCTATTTCGATTATTTCTAATAGGGATAGTCATTTTACTTCCAGATTTTGGCAGACTCTACAGAGAGCCCTAGGTACACGGTTAGATATGAGCACTGCATACCACCCGCAGACTGATGGTCAAAGTGAAAGGACCATTCAAACGCTTGAAGATATGTTGCGCGCTTGCATAGTTGATTTTGGGAATGGTTGGGAAAAACACTTGCCTTTGTGTGAGTTCTCATACAACAACAGTTACCACACTAGCATCAAGGCTGCACCATTTGAGGCACTGTATGGGAGAAAATGTCGTTCGCCCATCTGTTGGGTTGAATTAGGTGATAAAATTCCAGTAAAGAAAAATAGTCCAATTACAGGTCCTAAACTCATTCATGAGACTACTGAGAAGATCGTACAGATACAAAACCGATTAAAGGCAGCACGAGATCGTTAAAAGAACTATGCTGATGTAAGAAGAAAGCCTTTGGAATTTCAAGTAGGAGACAAGGTTATGCTGAAAATATCTCCTTGGAAAGGAGCCATCCGATTTGGAAAACGAGGTAAGATAAATCCTAGGTTTATTGGACCTTTCGAAATACTAGAAAGAATTGGTCCAGTAGCTTATAGGCTTAGACTGCCACAAGAACTTAGCCGTATACACGATGTGTTTCACGTCTCAAACTTGAAAAAGTGTTTGTCTGACGAAACACAAATTATTCCACTGGAAGAACTTCGAATGGATGACAAGCTGCACTTTGTTGAAGAACCAGTAGAGATTATGGATAGAGACGCCAAGCAGTTGAAACAGAGTCGAATTCCTATTGTCAAAGTCCGATGGAATTCAAAACGAGGTCCTGAGTTTACCTGGGAACGTGAGGATCAAATGAAACAAAAGTATCCTCACTTGTTCGAAAAAGCCTTACATTCCAACCACACGTGCTAAATTTCAGGACGAAATTTAAATAACTGGGGGAGAATGTGACAACCGCCAAAATTTCAGGTTGACTTACTATTATGTGTGCTATTTAAAAATTTCTGTACATCAAACAATATGAACAAACATTTTATGGCATAATAAACTGAACAAATATTTTTAATAAATTATGGATAATTATTGCCAAAAACTCAAATAGTTATTTGAGAGCTGCTTGTAAATACTTTTTTATACTTATACTATCAATAACTGTATTTATGAATAGTGATCGTGAATAGTGACCGTGAATAGTACCGTGAATAGTAACGGTGAATATTAAAGATAAAAAGTAAATTTTAAATAGTAAAGGTAAAAAGTAAATTTTAAATAGTAAAGGTAAAAAGTAAATTTTAAATAGTAAAGGTAAAAAGTAAATTTTAAATAGTAAAGGTAAAAAGTAAATTTTAAATAGTAAAGGTAAAAAGTAAATTTTAAATAGTAAAGGTAAAAATAAATTGTAAATAGTAAAGGTAAAAAGTAAATTTTAAATAGTAAAGGTAAAAAGTAAATTTTAAATAGTAAAGGTAAAAATAAATTGTAAATAGTAAAGGTAGAAAGTAAATTGTAAAAAGGTAATAAAATAAAATAATATAAAGGTGGGACCCACGTCAAATAATTTAAACTCAACGTTGAATCTGATTTCCGAATAAATTCAAAAGTGAATAGTGCTGAATAGTAAACATCGCTTTCATACTTTATTCTTATAATATAAACGTCCAAAACCCGCTCACAGGGGTTAGTTGAGTAAACATTATTAAAATGAAAGTTGTAGATCTTAATTTTCTGATCTTATAGAAACTTGAATTTTCTCAATAGGAGCCCGTATGCATAATTTAGGATTAAAACAATGTATAAATATATACTACTAGTATAAAAGAAATCTATCATTAGAAACGTCCAAGAAGTAGTGGGAAACACACTTTTATCTACTTTATATTTAAAACTTATAAATCATGAATCACGGGTCTAATTTACTAAATGCATGGACAAAAATAACACTATATATACATACCCCTTATTCATGATTAACTTTATAATATAATAATAATATAATATAATAATAATATAATATAATAATAATATAATATAATATAAATAATATAATATAATAATATTAAATATAAAAGAGTTATATTGAAATTTCTGTTGAAGACTTACGCGTTCTTTTTTTTCTAAATCGACGGCAAATTTTATTATTATAATAATCAAACGAATGAATTCGTTCGCCTATAAATAGCAGACGATATTAAACTTTAAAACACACACCATTACATATTCTCTTCTAAATACTCTCTGGTATAACTATACAAGGCTTATTTCATCTACTTGATTTCTGCTATTATTACTAAGGTGAGTTCTATATCCCCTTTTAAATTCTTTTGTATGATTTATTTCGGGGACTGAGATACATGCAAATAAAACTATTTGTTATACTTATATGTATATTTGCAAAATTATATATATTATATATATTTTGTAACTCCACTTTATTTATTTTACCTTCGGGGTAAAATACAAACTTCTTTTATATATATATATATGGATTACAAATTTTACATAATATGATATATTATATAACTCCACTTTCTTATTTTACCTTCGGGGTAAAATACAAACTATTTGCTTATGATGAACACAAGTACTTCAGATTTGTATATATGGTTGATTCTAAGTTGCTCTGTTCACTTAAAGTCCTCACCATCATGAACGATTAATTATGGTAACATAAATGTGGGTATATTGAATAGTACTATTGGGGTAGGCACCCCCATCCGTGTTGGTCATACCAACTGGATACGGATGCATATATATTTGGAAAGCTTAGGGTACCCTGAACAAGGTACCTACTTCAGAGGCAAACAAACACACACTTGTCTAGTTTCGGCTCATGAGCTTAGAACTTGATGTATACAATATCTACTCTTATATTCTATTTGATCCATTGTGTGATCAAATAGTTACTTTAAATCTTGTGGTTCATACTCTATATTTTAATTAAAACATATGATACTCTTTGCTGATATTGTATCATAACTATTTGACATTGCGGTAAGGCAATGGTCACACTGAACTCTGGCATTTTGTGAAACTATATTTTCTATATGAAAAACTTATGGAACTCACCAACTTTATGTTGACGTATTTTAGCATGTATTCTCAGGTAACTAGACGATACTCTATACATGGGACATTTTTCCGCTTCATACAACATACTGGACCATGGCCTACCCTCAGACTCTAGTAAAGACAAGTCAATTTGCTAAAGTCTCTGTCTACTGTTTAATATTGTTTAATATTAAATAAATGTTTTCAAGAATAATATCTTTCATAAATTGTAATATAAATTTGTGAACAATGCTTTTATATAAATGTATTTTAAAACGACAACGTTTTGTGTCGTTCAGTATATCTTGTGTTGTGAATCCATGTAAGTCATACCCCGTCTAGGGCGGGTGTGACAGATTGGTATCAGAGCCCAAGTTATAGTGAACTAGGTAGCAAATTGATGGACCTAGACTATAACCCCATATAGAACAAAACCCACATACATGCATAATTTTATGAATAATCCCTACTTGATTATATATGTTTAGAATATATAATTTAATGTATATTATATATATATATATATATATATAGCAACAGAGTAATGTCAGGATTCGTAGTGGAATACTTATCCGATCGTGAGGAAGAGATTACGTCTCGATCACCTCCACCTGTACTTGAACCCTCCGACTCTCCTCGTCAGGTAGTAAATCAGCCAATAGAGGAGACCGATCACGTTGGAGAAGAAGCTGATAACGCACTTGTCCCTGGACCAAACACTACTGTCACCACTAATGCTTTTACTAGCACTACGCCTACTTTTACTTTTTCAAATCCATCTGGGGAAGGTCCTTCAAGCTCACCTCGATCTTTAATACGAAGGATCCGAATGCCTAGATATCCGATGTTTAACCACCCTCAGTCACGACGTGCTCGACTTACTCATCCTGAACCACCCGCTCAGCAGCTGCGGAGATCTATTAATGCTATACCAAGATTCCTGGCGGAATGGAGATTTGAAGAAGGACTCCTTAACTCTGACCAGTTCAGAAGAGCTGAAGGTCCAACCAATATTCCTACATTAACTATGGAACCTTTGCATGACACTGTCCCTACATTGGTCCTACGTATAGTCCGAGCAGAAAAATGTATTACGGAGTTGAGGGAAAGAACAAACATACTGCGGAGGAAGGTGGAAAATCAAGATAATATGATAGTCGCACTGGAAGGTGAGATGGAGGAAGCTCACTTCAGGATACATGGTCTTGAAGACACCGTGTTGGAACTACAGGAGAAGATAACAAGATTTGAAGCTATGTTTGAGGCTATATCGAGAGCCACTACTATAACCCCATCTACTCTGTCACAGTAGATATTGTCTAGTTACTTACTATTTACGGCGTATATGTCGGGAAATGTAATTTTAGATAAAATAATGGATTCTTGAGATGTTTATATCTCAAAGTTTGTTATCCAATAAATCTACTATCTTTATCTTGATTTACACTTCTTTTAGTCATAACTATTGAATTGTGGTTATGGTATGATGTGGTAGTATCTCATCAATTTCTTTATTTATATTTAAGGATCCGGACGTCAAAAGAAGTACCAGAAATGAACGCAACAGATATTGCTAGAATTGTAGCAGAAAGTATAGCAGTAGCTTTTGCAACTCAAGCCGCCAACGGACACAATAATCATGACAATAATGGTACACCTAGAGGTTGTACTTACAGAGAATTTCAACAATGTAAACCCATTATATACAATGGTACCGAAGGAGCAATTGCACTCATCCGATGGTTCGAGAAACTGGAGTCCATATTTCGTGTTAGTAACTGCGCTGAAGATAGCCGAGTAAAATATGCTACCTGCACACTACAAGATCAAGCTCTTACCTGGTGGAATGAGTACGCCACTACAGTAGGAATTGATGCAGCTTATGCAATGTCATGGGAAGATTTGAAGGAACGTATGAAAGCCAAGTATTGCCCGAGGAGCGAAATTCAGAAAATGGAGGTAGAATCTCATAATTTGAAGATGAAGGGATACGAAGTATCTGAATACACCAACCGCTTTCATGAGTTGGCACTTTTTTGCCCAACCATGGTTACACCCGATTATAAGAAGATTGAGCAGTACATTTCTGGACTTCCACCAAAGATTCAGGATTTGATCACTGCTACCGAAACCACTGACATCGAACATGCGGTTCGGTTGGCAAACAGTTTGGCTGACAAAGCAAAACTTCGTGCAAATACAGAAGGAAAGTCTGGTGATCAAAAAGGGTTCAATAAGAAAAGGAGATGGGAAGATAACTTTGGGAAGAATCAAGGGGATCAACAGACAAAGAGACCTGCTCAGACCTCAGAACCATCATCAAATAATGGTTATATAGGAACAGGCCATATTGCAATAGGTGTACTTTACATCACACCGGTCCTTGCACAGTACAATGCAATAATTGCAAGAAAATTGGTCATCTGGCCAAGAACTGTAGAATCCCTAATTCAACTGTCAACAATGGAACAAAAATAAGATGTTATGAGTGTGGTGAAGAAGGACATTTCAGGAATAAATGTCCAAAGCTGAGAAACAACAACAACAACAATAACAACCACAACAACAACAATCGAAACAACAACAACAACAATCACAACAATAACAATCGAAACAACAACAGCAGCAACAACCACAACAACAACAACAACAACAACAATGCTCGAGGAAGGGCATTCATGATCAATGCGGGAGAAGCCCGCCAAGACCCAAACATCGTCACGGGTATGTTTCATCTGAATAATCATTGTGTCTCTGCTTTATTTGATCCTGGTGCCGATAGAAGTTTTGTGTCAAATAAAATTATTCACCTGCTTTCAATTATACCTACCCCATTAGATGCTAAGTATTCTGTAGAATTAGCAAATGGTAAATGATCGAAGTCGAAAGCATAATCCAAGGTTGTACCTTAGAATTAGCAAAAGAATTATTTTCTATAGATCTAATACCATTCGAAATAGAAAGCTTTGATATTATCATTGGTATGGACTGGTTGTCTAAAAACCAAGCAGAAATAGTCTGTCACGAAAAAGTTGTTCGAATTCCAATTGCAAACGGTGAGAAGTTGATTATCCAAGGCGATAAGAATGGAGTACGATGTAACATTATATCTTGCACGAAGACTCAGAAGTATCTCAGAAAGGGATACCAGGCAATCCTAGCCCATATATCGGAGAAAAAGACTCCGGAGAAACGGCTTGAAGACATACCCATTGTACGTGATTTTCCAGAAGTCTTTCCTGAAGACTTGCCTGGTCTTCCACCAATCCGGCAGGTGGAATTCAAAATCGACTTAGTACCTGGTGCTGCACCAGTGGCACGAGCACCATATCGATTAGCTCCTTCCGAAATGAAAGAACTTGCAAGTCAATTGCAAGAACTTTTAGAGAAAGGATTCATTCGACCGAGTTCCTCACCTTGGGGAGCTCCAGTCTTGTTCGTCAAGAAGAAAGACGGATCTTTTCACATGTGTATAGACTATAGGGAGTTGAATAAGTTGACGGTTAAAAACCGGTACCCACTTCCTAGGATCGATGACCTGTTTGATCAATTACAAGGGTCGAGTTGCTACTCAAAAATCGATCTTAGATCCGGTTACCATCAGCTTAGAGTTTCAGAAGAAGACATTCCCAAGACGGCGTTTAGAACCCGCTATGGCCATTATGAGTTTGAAGTGATGCCATTTGGTTTGACTAATGCACCCGCAGTTTTCATGGACCTCATGAACCATGTGTGCAAACCATATTTAGATAAGTTTGTTATCGTATTCATAGATGACATTCTAATCTATTCTAAAACCAAGGAAGAGCACGAGGTACATCTGAAGAAAATTTTGGAACTACTCAAGAAGGAAGAATTGTACGCAAAGTTTTCAAAATGCGAATTTTGGATTCGTACAGTACAATTCTTAGGCCATGTCATTGATAGTCAAGGAATTCATGTAGATCCTGCCAAGATCGTGGCTATTAAGAACTGGGAAGCACCGAAAACATCAACAGAAATACGACAATTTTTAGGTCTTGTTGGCTATTATAGAAGATTCATCAAGAATTTTTCTAAGATAGCCCAACCTTTAACGTCGTTGACTCAAAAAGACAAGAAGTTTGCCTGGGAAGATAAACAAGAAAAAGCATTTCAACTACTGAAGGAGAAGCTCTGTAGTGCTCCGATTTTGTCACTACCCGAAGGAACGGATAATTTTGTAGTATATTGCGACGCATCTCATCAAGGATTGGGATGTGTGTTGATGCAGAAAGATAAGGTGATAGCCTATGCCTCGCGTCAACTTAAGGTGCACGAGAAGAACTACACGACTCATGATCTGGAACTAGGAGCTGTAATATTCGCTCTAAAGATCTGGAGACACTATTTATATGGTACAAAGTGTACTATATTCACCGACCATAAGAGTCTCCAACATATTTTTGACCAAAAAGATTTGAACATGAGGCAACGTAGATGGGTAGAATTGCTCAGTGATTATGATTGTGAAATTCGTTATCATCTGGGCAAAGCAAACATTGTTGCAGATGCTTTAAGTCGTAAAGAAAGAGTAAAGCCACTTCGAGTACGAGCTTTAAGTATGACCATTCATACTCATCTTACTTCCCAAATTCGTGAAGCTCAACTTGAAGCATTAAAGAAAGACAATCTCAAAGAAGAAGCTTTGAGGGGGATGGAAGAGCAATTTGAAGTTAGACCCGATGGAACCCGGTATTTTTCTAACCGGATTTGGCTACCAAGCTATGGAGATTTAAGAAACTTGGTGATGAACGAATCACACAAGTCAAGATATTCGATACATCCTGGATCAGATAAGATGTATCATGGACTAAAAGAATTATACTGGTGGCCTAACATGAAAGCTGACATAGCCACCTATGTTAGTAAATGTCTAACATGCTCAAAGGTGAAGGCAGAGCATCAAAAGCCATCTGGATTGCTACAACAACCAGAGATTCCCCAGTGGAAGTGGGAATGTATAGCCTTGGACTTTATCACAAAGTTACCGAAGACTGCTAATGGTTGTGATACGATATGGGTAATTGTAGACCGACTCACTAAGTCTGCACATTTCTTGCCCATAAAAGAGACTGATAAAACGAGCAAGCTGGCTAGATTGTACATAAAGGAAGTAGTATCACGACATGGAATACCTATTTCGATTATTTCTGATAGGGATAGTCATTTTACTTCCAGATTTTGGCAGACTCTACAGAGAGCCCTAGGTACACGGTTAGATATGAGCACTGCATACCACCCGCAGACCGATGGTCAAAGTGAAAGGACCATTCAAACGCTTGAAGACATGTTGCGCGCTTGCATAGTTGATTTTGGGAATGGTTGGGAAAAACACTTGCCTTTGTGTGAGTTCTCATACAACAACAGTTACCACACTAGCATCAAGGCTGCACCATTTGAGGCACTGTATGGGAGAAAATGTCGTTCACCCATCTGTTGGGTTGAATTAGGTGATAAAATTCCAGTAAAGAAAAACAGTCCAATTACAGGTCCTGAACTCATTCATGAGACTACTGAGAAGATCGTACAGATACAAAACCGATTAAAGGCAGCACGAGATCGTCAAAACAACTATGCTGATGTAAGAAGAAAGCCTTTGGAATTTCAAGTAGGAGACAAGGTTATGCTGAAAGTATCTCCTTGGAAAGGAGCCATCCGATTTGGAAAACGAGGTAAGCTAAATCCTAGGTTTATTGGACCTTTCGAAATACTAGAAAGAATTGGGGGAGAATGTGACAACCGCCAAAATTTCAGGAAAACGAGGTAAGCTAAATCCTCACTTGTTCGAAAAAGCCTTACATTCCAACCACACGTGCTAAATTTCAGGACGAAATTTAAATAACTGGGGGAGAATGTGACAACCGCCAAAATTTCAGGTTGACTAATTTACTATTATGTGTGCTATTTAAAATTTCTGTACATCAAACAATATGAACAAACATTTTATGGCATAATAAACTGAACAAATATTTTTAATAAATTATGGATAATTATTGCCAAGAACTCAAATAGTTATTTGAGAGCTGCTTGTAAATACTTTTTCATACTTATACTATCAATAACTGTATTTATGAATAGTGATCGTGAATAGTGAACGTGAATAGTACCGTGAATAGTAACGGTGAATATTAAAGATAAAAAGTAAATTTTTAATAGTAAAGGTAAAAAGTAAATTTTAAATAGTAAAGGTAAAAAGTAAATTTTAAATAGTAAAGGTAAAAGTAAATTGTAAATAGTAAAGGTAGAAAGTAAATTGTAAAAAAAGGTAATAAAATAAAATAATATAAAGGTGGGACCCACGTCAAATAATTTAAACTCAACGTTGAATCTGATTTCCGAATAAATTCAAAAGTGAATAGTGCTGAATAGTAAACATCGCTTTCATACTTTATTCTTATAATATAAACGTCCAAAACCCGCTCACAGGGGTTAGTTGAGTAAACATTATTAAAATGAAAGTTGTAGATCTTAATTTTCTGATCTTATAGAAACTTGAATTTTCTCAATAGGAGCCCGTATGCATAATTTATGATTAAAACAATGTATAAATATATACTACTAGTATAAAAGAAATCTATCATTAGAAACGTCCAAGAAGTAGTGGGAAACACACTTTTATCTACTTTATATTTAAAACTTATAAATCATGAATCACGGGTCTAATTTACTAAATGCATGGACAAAAATAACACTATATATATACATACCCCTTATTCATGATTAACTTTATAATATAATAATAATATAATATAATAATATTAAATATAAAAGAGTTATATTGAAATTTCTGTTGAAGACTTACGCGTTCTTTTTTTTCTAAATCGACGGCAAATTTTATTATTATAATAATCAAACGAATGAATTCGTTCGCCTATAAATAGCAGACGATATTAAACTTTAAAACACACACCATTACATATTCTCTTCTGAACAAGGTACCTACTTCAGAGGCAAACAAACACACACTTGTCTAGTTTCGGTTCATGAGCTTAGAACTTGATGTATACAGTATCTACTCTTATATTTATTTGATCCATTGTGTGATCAAATAGTTACTTTAAATCTTGTGGTTCATACTCTATATTTTAATTAAAACATATGATACTCTTTGCTGATATTGTATCATAACTATTTGACATTGCGGTAAGGCAATGGTCACACTGAACTCTGGCATTTTGTGAAACTATATTTTCTATATGAAAAACTTATGGAACTCACAAACTTTATGTTGACGTATTTTAGCATGTATTCTCAGGTAACTAGACGATACTCTATACATGGGACATTTTTCCGCTGCATACAACATACTGGACCATGGCCTACCCTCAGACTCTAGTAAAGACAAGTCAATTTGCTAAAGTCTCTGTCTACTGTTTAATGTTGTTTAATATTAAATAAATGTTTTCAAGAATAATATCTTTCATAAATTGTAATATAAATTTGTGAACAATGCTTTTATATAAATGTATTTTAAAACGACAACGTTTTGTGTCGTTCAGTATATCTTGTGTTGTGAATCCATGTAAGTCATACCCCGTCTAGGGCGGGTGTGACACTTACCCCATTCTTAACACCTTGGACAATTAATATTTTATCGTTTGTTAGCGGAATCCTAACAACTTTTTCGTGGCAAACTATTTCTGCTTGGTTTTTGGACAACCAATCCATACCAACGATGACATCAAAACTCCCAATTGCGAATGGTATTAGATCTATGGGAAATAGTTCTTTTGCTAATTCCAAGGTACAACCTTGGATTATGCTTTCGACTTCGATCAATTTACCATTTGCTAATTCTACAGGATACTTAGTATCTAATGGTGTAGGAATAAGTGGAAGCAGATGAATGATTTTATTTGACACAAAACTTCTATCGGAACCAGTATCAAATAAAACAGAGACACAATGATTATTCATATGAAACATACCCGTGATGACGTTCGGGTCTTGGCTGGCTTCTCCCGTACTGATCACAAATGCCCTTCCTCGAGCATTGTTGTTGTTGTTATTGTTGCTGTTATTGTTGTTGTGGTGGTTGTTGTTGTTGTTATTCTTGAGTTTTAGGCAATTGTACTTGAAATGCCCTTCTTCACCACACTCATAGCATCTTCTTTGTGTTCCATTGTTGACAGTTGGATTAGGGATTCTACAGTTCTTGGCCAGATGACCAATTTTCTTGCAATTACTGCATTGTATTGTGCAAGGACCTGTGTGATGTAAAGTACACCTATTGCAATATGGCTTAGTTCCTACATAACCATTATTTGATGATGGTCCTGAGGTCTGAGCAGGTCTCTTTGTCTGTTGATCCCCTTGATTCTTCCCAGAGTTATCTTCCCATTTCCTTTTCTTATTAAACCCTTTTTGATCACCAGACTTTCCTTCTGCATTAGCACGAAGTTTTGCTTTGTCAGCCAAACTGTTTGCCAAACGAACCGCATGTTCGATGTCAGTGGTTTCGGTAGCAGTTACCAAATCCTGAATCTTTGGTGGAAGTCCAGAGATGTACTGCTCAATCTTCTTGTACTCGGGTGTAACCATCGTTGGGCAAAGAAGTGCCAATTCGTGAAAGCGATTGGTGTACTCAGATACCTCGTACCCCTTCGTCTTCAAATTATGGAATTCTGCCTCCAATTTCTGAATCTCACTCCTCGGGCAATACTTAGCTCTCATACGTTCTTTCAAATCTTCCCATGACATTGCATAGGCTGCATCAATTCCTACCGTTTGGGTGTGCTCATTCCACCAGGTAAGAGCTTTATCTTGTAGCGTGCAGGTAGCATATCTTACTCGACAATCTTCAACGCAGTTACTAACACAGAATACGGACTCCAGCTTCTCATACCATCGGATGAGTCCAATTGCTCCTTCAGTACCACTGTATGGAAGGGGCTTACATTGTTGAAATTCTCCGTAAGTACAACCTCTAGATGCACCATTATTGGCATGATTATTATTCTCGTTTGTAGTTTGGGCAGCAAAAGCTGCTGCTATGCTTTCAGCTACTATTCTGGCAATATCAGTTGCTTCCATTTCTGGTACTTCTTCTGACGGCCGGATCCTTAAATACAAATAAGGAAATTGATGAGATACTACCACATCACACCATAACCATAACACAATAGTTATAACTAAAAGAAATGTAAATTAAGATAACGATAGTAGATTCATTGGATAACAAACTTTGAGATATAAACATCTCAGAAATCCATAATTTTATCAAAATTTACATTTCCCGGCACCTTCGTCGTAAGTAGCAAGTAACTAAATGTAAAGATAATATCTACTGTGACGGAGTAGATGGGGTTATAGTGGTGGCTCTCGATATAGCCTCAAACACAACCTCAAATCGTGTTATCTTCTCCTGCAGCTCTAACACGGTGTCTTCAAGACCATGAATTTTGAATTGGGCTCCCTCCATCTCACTTTCCAAAGTGACTATCATGTTACTCTAGTTTTCCACATGTGTCCGTAGTATGTTGGTTATTTCTCTCAATTCTGCAATACACCTTTCTGCTCGGAGTATGCGTAAGACCAAGGTAGGGACAGTGTCATGTAGAGGTTCCATAGTTAGTGCAGGAATATTGGTTGGACCGTCGCCTATTCTGAACCGGTTGGAGTTAAGGAGTCCTTCCTCAACTCTCCATTCTGCCAGGAATCTTGGTATAGCGTTTAGATTGGTAGGTCGCCGCAGCCGCTGAGCGGGTGGTTCAGGATGGAAAGGTCGGAGGGCGGTTAAATGTCGGGTATCTAGGCGTTCGAAAACTTCGTAACAAAGATCGGGGTGACCTTAAAGGACCTTCCCCTGATGGGTTTGGAAAAGTGAAAGTAGGCATAGTGCTAGTAAAGGCATGGGTGTTGACAGTAGTGTTTGGTACATGGACAATTGCGTTATCAGCTTCTTCTTCAGGATGATCGGTCTCCTTCATTGACAGATCTAATACGCGTCGAGGAGAGTCGGGGGATACAGGTACAGGTGGAGGTGATCGGGAAGTGATCTCTTCCTCACGGTCGGATAAGTATTCAACAATAAATCCAGACATTATTCTGTTGTTATATATAAGAATAAGATATTGTTCTTGGAAACATTTATTTAATATTAAACATTACTAAATAGTAGTTGAGACTTTAGCAAATCGATGAGCCATTTCTAAAGTCTGAGGGTGGGCCGTGGTCCTTCATGTAGTATGCAGCGGAAAGTGGTCCCATGCACAGAGTATCATCTAGTTACCTGAGAATACATGCTAAAATATGTCAACATAAAGTTGGTGAGTTCCATAAGTTTTTCATATAGAAAATATAGTTTCACGATATACCAGAATTCAGTGTGACCATTGCCTTACCGCAATGTCAAGTAGTTATGATACAATATAAAACAAAGAGTATCATAGGTTTTTAATAAAATATAGAGTATGAACCACAAGATTTTGAGTAACCATTTGATCACACAATGGATCAAATATAATACAAGAGTAGATACTGTATACATCAAGTTCTAAGCTCATGAACCGAAACTAGACAAGTGTGTGTTTATTTGCCTCTGGAGTAGGTACCTTGTTCAGGGTACTCTAAGTTTTCCAGATATATATACATCCGTTTAACCAGTTGGCATGACCAACCCGGATGGGGGTGCCTACCCCAATAGTACTATTCAATATACCCACGTTTATGTTTCCATAATTAATCGTTCATGATGGTGAGGACTTTGGGTGAACAAAGTAACACTTAGAATCAACCATGTATACATTTCTGAAGTACTTGTGTTCATCATAACGGTAAAGAGTTGGTATTTTACCCCGAAGGTAAAATAGATAAAGCGGAGTTACAAAATATATATTATAATATATAAATTTGTAAATGTACATATAAGTATAACAAATAGTTTTATTGCATGTATCTCAGTCCCCAAATAAATGTATAAATAACTGAAAAGGGGAATATGGAGACTCACCTTAGTGTTGTAGAAGAAAGATCACTTAGTCTTGTGTGATTATAAGAGAGAATTTATAAGTTTTAAATTATAAAGTAGATAAAGGTGTGTTTCCTACTACTTCTTGGACGTTTCTAATGATAGATTTCCTTTATCCTAGTAGTATATATTTATACTTTGTTTTAATCCTAAATTATCCATACGAGCTCCTATTGAGAAAATTCAAGTTTCTATAAGATCAGAAAATTAAGATCTACAATTTTCATTTTAATACTTTTTGCTCAATTAGCCCATGTGAGCGGGTTTTGGACGTTTCTAATGATAGATTTCCTTTATCCTAGTAGTATATATTTATACTTTGTTTTAATCCTAAATTATCCATACGAGCTCCTATTGAGAAAATTCAAGTTTCTATAAGATCAGAAAATTAAGATCTACAATTTTCATTTTAATACTTTTTGCTCAATTAGCCCATGTGAGCGGGTTTTGGACGTTTCTAATGATAGATTTCCTTTATCCTAGTAGTATATATTTATACTTTGTTTTAATCCTAAATTATCCATACGAGCTCCTATTGAGAAAATTCAAGTTTCTATAAGATCAGAAAATTAAGATCTACAATTTTCATTTTAATACTTTTTGCTCAATTAGCCCATGTGAGCGGGTTTTGGACGTTTCTAATGATAGATTTCCTTTATCCTAGTAGTATATATTTATACTTTGTTTTAATCCTAAATTATCCATACGAGCTCCTATTGAGAAAATTCAAGTTTCTATAAGATCAGAAAATTAAGATCTACAACTTTCATTTTAATAATTTTTGCTCAATTAGCCCATGTGAGCGGGTTTTGGACGTTTATATTATCAGAATAAAATATGAAAGCGACGTTTACTTTATACTATTCACTTTTTGAAAAAATTTCGAAATTTAGAATCAAAGGTCGACTGAATTATTTGACGTGGGTCCCGTGTGGGTCCCGCCGTTTTACTTTTTACCATTATCTTTTTACAATTTACCTTTTACCTTTACTATTTACCGTTACTATTCATGATTACTATTCACAGTAACTATTCACGGTCACTATTCATAATTACTATTTATAAATACAATTACTGAATACGGTTACTATTCACAGATACGGTACTATTTATGAATACGGTTACTATTCACAATACGTACTATTTATGAATACGGTTACTATTCACAATACGGTACTATTTATGAATACGGTTACTATTCACAATACGGTACTATTTATGAATACGGTTACTATTCACAATACGGTACTATTTATGAATACGGTTACTATTCACAGATACGGTACTATTTATGAATACGGTTACTATTCACAATACGGTACTATTTATGAATACGGTTACTATTCACAGATACGGTACTATTTATGAATACGGTTACTATTCACAATACGGTACTATTTATGAATACGGTTACTATTCACAATACGGTACTATTTATGAATACGGTTACTATTCACAATACGGTACTATTTATGAATACGGTTACTATTCACAGATACGGTACTATTTATGAATACGGTTACTATTCACAATACGGTACTATTTATGAATACGGTTACTATTCACAATACGGTACTATTTATGAATACGGTTACTATTCACAGATACGGTACTATTTATGAATACGGTTACTATTCACAATACGGTACTATTTATGAATACGGTTACTATTCACAATACGGTACTATTTATGAATACGGTTACTATTCACAATACGGTACTATTTATGAATACGGTTACTATTCACAATACGGTACTATTTATGAATACGGTTACTATTCACAATACGGTACTATTTATGAATACGGTTACTATTCACAGATACGGTACTATTTATGAATACGGTTACTATTCACAAATACGGTACTATTTATAATACGGTTTCTAACATCGTGTAATTTATATATTTTCTTCTGTAACAACTTGCAAGAACATGAGGCAGCTTATTCATATACATTCTGTTGTCATTTCCATTGTTTGTATGTAGTTGTTGAGTTGGTCTTTGGCTGTCCTGGATAGCAAATAGACTAATTTATGAGTCATATATTCTGTATACAAAGCTATCTTTAAGTCTTCCTTTGTATTGAAACAATCACCTTTCTTGATACGAATAACTTTGTTGTAACAATCGGCAGGTATCTTTACCAATTCTTCTTCCGGTATTGAAAGTAATTCTGGCATATTCCAATAGTACTCGCGTGGCTCTTTAAAATCGCGACCTCTCTTGTCACAAACTTTCTTTTTCTTTTCTTCAGGGACTTCTTCTTCATTTTCATCTTCTTCTTGGTTATATGAATTAAAAAATGGGTGTTCAACAGTTTCTTTCACAACAATATCCTCACATCATCATCAATGATTTGTTACTAGTCATGAATTGTTTCTTCTTGTTTACTTTTAACAAAAAAACCAATCTGAATCATCTTCAAGATCATCGTACGGACTAATATCAAAATCATCAATGCACAATTCTTGATTTCTGGCCTCATTATCATCCAAGTCTTCGATATGAAAGCTGAAATTTGGGTCTAAATATTGATAAGGGGTTGGATTGAAAAATTGTGGATTTTGAGAATGTTGCAAATACTAATGGGTTGACTATGAAAATGATCAAAAATTTGTAATTGTGGTGGAACCATGGAATTTTGATGATGATAATTATTATTTTGTTGTGCATTGTGAACGCCATAAATAGGAGTCAAAGAACTTAGTTGATTACTTCCCGTTCTAGATCCAATTTCGGTGCGTCTAGGTACAACAACATACAATGTAACAGTATCTTCAGAAACACCTATATAACTCATGAATCGATCAACATCTTCATTATCGTTTAACATATAAACTTTACCATATTTCAAATAAGTTAGCCTCAACTCACTTTCTTGTTGGGTTTCCGTTAATCGCGCAACTACTTTGGGTCTACAATGAATGTTCATCTTTCACAAGGTTATCAGAGTCATTATTAAAACATGAGGGGTTTCTTTTGTAAATAATTAAAACGGTTAATTATTCGAGTTTAAAACAATTTTATATTTATTAATAACATGTTTTAAAAACCATGAACATTCTGAATTAACAATCATTAGTCTCAACGTAAACGAATTAATCAATTAATTCGTTTAGACAATTAATCTAGTTTAATCATCTAAAGACTAATACCATTAATTAAAGCGGAATGACTAACGAAACAATTAAAGAAAGTTTAATTCCCTAATCACACTTAACCCAAGATCTAACATGCATGTAAATATAGCAAACTAAGATAGACAAACATAATTAAATAGAATAAAAGAACACTAACCTTTTAGCGCGCAAACCCTAATAATTCGACTACGAGAAGTCGACCACCACCTCACGAGCTACGAACCGAGTACCTTGCCACGAAATAAGAGTCCAAGAGTAGAACTCCTCAAGAGGTGCACACACACGAACAAATCCCCAAGACTAGCTAGTTGTTAGCCTTAACTTGTATTATGCAAAAGCCAAAAACCCTAACAATGAGCCAAAAACTATTATGCAAAACCCAAAAACCCTAACAATGAGCTAGGAATTTTCGACTCAAGCAAGAGGATGAGAGACGAAATCTATGTATGAGAAACCTAAGAAATCCCCTCTATTTATAAGGGTTAAAACCCTTGGGGTTTTTTCTAGGTTTCCTATGTGGGATGGGATAAGGAAGTTACCAAAAATCCTTTTTCTTCCCTCCTTCCTTGTTTCGTTCGACCGCCCTATGGGTATATCCATGGGCCAATCTTGTTTGGTCCATGATCAAATGGATTGGTCCATGGTGTTTAGGTACCCGATCCAATTTTTACCCAATTCACGGTTTCGACACGAAAATCATTTCCAAATTTATTTTTGGAAAGTTCTTATATTTTATATATTTTTACAAGTTCAACTAGTCTTTCAATGTTTTTCGCGTGTGACCCTTCTTGGATCATATATAAACGGCCGTATAAATTTCGTTGAGATATTTCCATAATTCTAACATTTCTAACATTTAAACTTAGTTTTTTTGCAACACGTAAAATTAACTTTTTATAAGTTAACTTTTTAACCGGCAGTTGTAGTGAATGATTCAGAGGTTCTGGTGTATACTATAAACCACCGTTTATATTCTCCCACGACCCTCCATAACCCAGATCTATCCAAACGGTTGATTCCATCACTAATAACTTATATGAAATCATAAGAAACATACCTTTTAATTTAGAAAGAATTTTGGTGGCTAGGTTATTTTCTTATCTTTTATGTGTATCAAGTATATAAAATATAGCAAAAAATATTGTCCAAAACCTTATCCAAAAGTCAAAATCGCAAATCAGATTTACGGTTTGGGATTTTGGGTCTAAAATCCGTTTTGCGATTTTATGGGTATTTTGTGAAAACTAGAAAAGAATAGGGTGTTTCGTATATATTAAGTGATTTTTGGGTATTTAGGCTATTTCTCTTATATTATTATGGTTTTGTTTTTGTAAGATATATTGAGGTCTTTTGTACTTCAAAGTGTAACTAATGAAAAATGGTTAAATATATACTTTTTGAATCTGAAAAGTCGGATATTCGGATTTCAGATATCCAATTTTTCGGATAAAATTGGATTGGATTTTTGGGTTCTCGGATTACGGGTTCGGATACAGATATTTTTGAACACCCCTAATTTTTAGGGGTTTTTAAGAGTTTTTGGCATTTCGGTAGCTTCCATTTCTCATTTAGTCACACAAGGTACATCTTTATATTTTTTTCTTTTTAAAGTTAGTTGCATTGATCTGTATCTTATATTACTTTGACCCGTAACACCAATAAAAAATACATCATTTTCAAACAAAAACTATATTATATCGATTTAACGGACCCGTAGCTTAGACTACCCCTATACACAATGTAGTTCCGTCTATGCACAATATTCTCTTTATATACATTGTAACATACAGACTATGTAATACAACCTACAAGCCCTTTATGCTCCAAATATCTCCAATCTTGGCCAAAATTTTATATATCTCTATAACCAAATTATAACATAACAATTTTAGTCCTTCAACTTTTAAACAGATAATACTATCACAAAAACAGTGTGTAGTAAAAAAAAAAAAGTAATGGAGGGAACCCTAGCCCCGGTACCACAATTGGATACCCATCGACTCACCCCGTATGAGTCATATGATGCCGGTACAATACCTCCATCCTAATCCCCACATGATCTGGGCACTCCGAAGGATCGAACCCGCGTATTTAAACTTCACATGTGGGTCTAGGCTTCATTGGTAACGGGTACCTTAAAGAAATTATTTTTTGTGCCAAGCGGGGATCGAACCTGAGACCTTAAGGTCATTAAGTGATTGCCTTACCACTAGGCTAACTCATTGTTGGTAAAAACAGTGTGTAGTAAGCTGTTGTTTTTTGATCAATATGTGCATGTGTGGAGTTTGGAAAGAGGGTGTGGTTTGTAAAGATGATGAAGATGTTTTGATATAAATATCATAGAAGCTGAAACACGTATTAAGAAGACTTAGATAAAGTGCTTAATATTTTTGTTTATGGAGTCCCGATCCCATCCTGATCTCGGTACCGAGAAGTGGTACCGAATGGGACTTGGGACCCATACCCATTTTTCTTGGTTTGCGGGACTTGGGACCGCGGTACTGGCATATGGTACCGTTACCAAGTTTTGGAGAAATTCGGGATCGGAGCTGTCGGTACCGAGACTAGTACGTGACAGGACGGGACGGGACTGGACTGGACCAGTCCATGTCCATCCCTAGTCAGGGGTTCGATCTTTACTCTTTACAAGGCCTTAAGTCATTTTTCTACTTTGGAATGAACCGGAAGCAACTTCCTTCCTTGAGGCAGGGCTAACTTATACACCATAGAAAATGATATTCGGAGTTAGTTAATGTGTTTATGGAAGGTGAAACATGTAGCTTAGACATAGTATATATTTAATTAACGTTTAAAAAATAAACTCAATGTAACAGCCATGACTTGAATTGAAGACACAACCCCTACCAAAATGTCCCATATAGTAGTTACTAGTTGACAACATAACAGAACCACCCGTGACTACTTAACTAAAAAGGGTCGTCATTTCACACTAGTAGTGAAGTGAAAGCAAACTTCATTTACAGACAAAAGCGTACCAGCACTCCTTCAAATAAACATATACATACATATACATATAAATATATCAATGTCTAGTTTCTGCTGTTAGGATATCCCCTCAACCCCCACCACAGATATGAACCACCATGTTCTTCTATTTATCATAATTTGTTGCATACCACATGTAACTAATGGCATTCAGTTCAATTATCCAGCAGTTTTCAACTTTGGTGACTCAAATTCTGATACTGGCGATCTAGTCGCCGGTATTGGTGACCATCTAGACCCCCCAAATGGTCAGACGTATTTCAAAGGACCTTCTGGGAGGTTTTGTGATGGTCGCCTTATAGTTGACTTCTTAAGTAAGTTATCTTTTTCTCTCTTTTCTTTTTCTATATTTTCGTGTTTGTGTTTGTTATATGAAAACGTACATATGTCGCTTATTGCAGTGGATGCAATGGACTTGCCTTTCTTAAACGCATACTTGGAAGCTCTTGGGGTTCCAAATTTTCGCAAAGGGTGCAATTTTGCTGCTGCTGGATCCACTATATTACCACCAACTCTAAATGCGGTCAGCCCATTCTCATTTGGAATTCAAGTGGCTCAGTTTTTGCGCTTCAAGTATCGGGTTCTTCAGTTGCAAGCCAAGTGTATGTCATTCATACACTACCATCCGTTGTTTTTGAAATATCCATTTTATAGACAAAACATTTTATTTCATAATCCGCCGCATTAAACCAAGAATGATGGGTCATATTGGCCCGAAGTATTATTGACGTGAGGATTGGATTTGTTTGTAACAGCAAGAAGGTTCAACAAGTACTTACCAGATGAAGATTACTTTAGCCAGGGGCTATACATGTTTGATATTGGCCAAAACGATATTGCTGGTGCATTTTACTCAAAATCCTTCGACCAAATTGTGGCTTCGATTCCATTTGTTTTAGCTGAATTTGAAACTGGTATCAAGGTTAGATCTGTTTCTTTTTCCTGCAGTTTGTTTTTCCATTCGTTTGTGCCATGGATTTACAACAAGAGTCTCGATCAATTGTTTAAGTTTATTAGTTCAAACATTACCAAAGAATCGTAACAGAAACTCAGAAAGGGTGGTTCATCTAATAATCATTAAAGAATTCATTTGCTAAAATAATTATTTTAGTCAATGACTTTTCTGTTTTACATGTCGTTTATTTAACTAAGTATATCTTATGAAGGTATATCTAATAGGAGGAGATATGTACAGTTGTACACATTAAAATTTTGCTAATACGCAAGAAGTGAGTACAAAATGGTGTAAAACATAGAATTGTGTCATCTATGACAAAAAGTTGTTATGTAAATGTATCATCTGATTTTTAATATAACACGCCCAACCAAATAATCGATCAATTTAAATAATTTCTAACACTATGGTCCTATTGTGAACATAAGCAGAAGCTATACGATCAAGGAGGACGAAACTTTTGGATCCATAACACAGGGCCAGTCGGATGCCTAGCCCAAAACATTGCAAAGTTTGGGACAGATCCTTCGAAACTGGATGCCCAAGGTTGTGTTTCTGCCCACAACCAAGCGGCCAATATTTTCAATATACAACTACATGCTCTTGTCACAAAATTGCAAGCTCAGTTTTCGGATGCCAATCTGACTCATGTTGATATCTTCACCATTAAATCGAATCTCATTGCAAATTACTCAAGATACGGTTAGTGCTTCTTGTTCTGAATTTCAGTTTCTCATTATGTCAAGAGCTAGATTTTGTAATTTTTGACATGATAATTGTTTATAGAAAAACTACGGGAGTATTTTGGAGGTGTAGGATTGTAGATTTGAGTGACAGAAACATAAGTATACTTTAGGGATAGTGCTAATTAATGTCTCTTATGTGGTACTTCAACTCCCATTTCTTTTAAGTAATATAATCTCATGTAGATTACTTGTGTTTTAAATAAAAGACGTAAAGTTCAAAACAAACAGCAAAAGGAATATATTTTAAAGTGAAGATATGCACGCCACCATTTTGTCTAAACATCGCCAATATATGCTTTAGATTAAAATATTATACTTTATACATGTAGTGTTCTAAAGCATAGAAAGGTGTGAATAAAAAGGGTCGTATACATGTGGGTTTTTACATTGTACAAGAGGGAGACGACTTCCTTTGATAATTATTACACATTAACAAATACGAGTATAACATAGATTGTTGGTTGATTGTCTGATTATAGCAAGGATGGATGGAAAAACTCTTTGTAGCACCCTATTAGCTAGCTCTGCCTCTTCATTGAATCATAAATTGGTTGTGATATATTACAATCTTGGAGACAATAAACGTGTATGGTCATTTTGTGGTAAAGATATGTTTTATGCCATTAATAGATATTAGATGTGTATCAGATATTGTTTGGGTAAAACTGTAAAAACAATCGGTCGTTCCTATGTTTGCTTTGCATGTGGGACTATGGGAGCGTTATGGTGGTAGAAGAAAACAAATTTTGAAGGTCACATGTGATGTTTTGAGATCAGAGCAAATGCCAAGAAAAGGGACAATATGTGAGATAGGATTCAGATTTTCTAGGCATGATAATCATTTATTTTTCACATTATAAACAATACTATTAGCAATAAAACATATCTAAACCATACACGTCAATATATTGGGTATTTATCTATATACATAGAGTGCTAAATCCTTTAAGCAAATCAATGTACGAGTAATTACTGATTGCCAGTTAATTTTAAAATGAGATAGATTTACATAATATCGTTGCAAAAAAATAAAAATAAATAAATAATAAAAATTAAACCGTCTCCTAATGTAGTTTTTCTTGTAGTGTGATCTTATGTAGTCTTACGTTCTTATGTTTGAAATTGCAGGTTTTGAACAACCGACGCAGGCTTGTTGCGGCTACGGTGGTCCACCTTTAAATTACAATAGTCAGGTACCTTGCGGTCAAACGAAAACCATAAATGGTAGCTCCATCACAACCACCGTATGCAATGATACCACAGAATATGTGAACTGGGATGGAATACACTACACAGAGGCTGCAAATCAGCACATTGCTTCACAGATACTTACCGGAAAGTTTTCAGATCCACCATTTGCTGACAAAATGCCATTTCTTTTGAACCTTAAGTTTTAACAAATCTAAATGTAGCAGTCTATTCAATTCATTTGGATTCCTACTAAACACTGCCCATGCACTACATAAGATATTGTCTATCACTTCAAAATTTACTTCAAAATTATTTAAAACACGAGTACAAACGGACATACATACAATGCATACATATGTATCAAATTTGTACCAGATCATCCAGTATGTATGCATATACATGTACTGTATACATCAAATTTTCATTGAACTCCTAAACAATAAGGTTTGAATGTATGTTTCTGTTTGTCAAGCCTTGGGGTTCTCGGAAGAAACTTCTTAATGGTTTGTTGACGATCAAATGGTAACCCTTAGCTTATTTTGCAATGGCTTATCTGGGTGTGGATTATATTTGTTAAACCTGGCTTATTTTTCAAACTTATGAGTGTACTATATGACATTATGTCAAGATAAGCTTATAAGCAAAAGTAAAAATAAAAATGGGTTTGTCGAAGTCCGAAGATAAGCCGAACCCAAATGGACCAATGAGCTCCAAAACAAGCTAGGCCTAATACCCAATGTTTTCTTTTTGTCCTAGTTTCATTTCCTTATATACATAGAAATCATTGCTAACAGTATGTAGTGTCAATCTATAAAACAACAGCAGTACGTAGTTGGGGCGTCACAAGCAACCAACTGTCTTTTAGGGGATAACTACATTTTAAACAATGGGTATTTGAGAACGGGCTTACATAAGTCGACTTGAAAGGCTACAGAATAACTTCTCTTAAACAAATATTTAAACATCTCGAGTTGATCTTAAGCCATTTCGAATTCTTTTTGAGTTGAGCTCGAGTCAGCATGAAGAAGGCTATCAATCCAAGCTCGAGCTATGTCTAAAGTACTCAGGCTGAGGCCTTGTTCATTAAGCAGACATGGACTACATTGCTAACCTAGATATATAAATCCCACTCAATTTGTTGGTTTGAAACCAAGATTTAATCCTGAAACTGCACTTACAAAGCCAAACTATGTTCATTAATATGGGCCTCCATTAATTACATCACGTAAGGCACAGATGCAGAATATTACTCGAAACGAAATGCATCCACATTTAAGAATGAATTTGCTAATTACATCGCTCGTGTTTATCCCATGGGTACGGGCTTTATACAACTAGACATAAATACCTATTTTCTGGAGACATAGGCATAGTATTGTGCCATGGGAACAACAAAAGCGATAACCAACAAACCTCCTACCACAAGGGTAAACTGATCTCGTTTCTCAGCGGTCTCTTCCTTAGTTTTGAAGTTAGACTCCCTTTTGTTGTCCTTAGCTTGTGGACCGCCCGGATCAGGAAGACCATCAATTGCAGCTGCTAGCCGTTTAGCACTACTGAATATCGCTTCATTGTACTTTTCATCCGTTGCCAAGACTATAAACGATACAAACAAATAACTTAAACATCAAATACATCATAACAACCATATGACTAAAATGACCTTAAGTAATGGGAAATATTGAAGTCCTTGCAAGTAGAAATGTATATCATGGAAAAATATGATGTTTGCTTCTACATTTTTCAGGATAACACTAAATCACGTTGTTGATTATATTGAATATCCAAGACATCCTAACAAGCATTGGACTTCTTCAATCCCATATCACTGTCATATCACATCAGCTTTTTATAAACCAAGACATCCTATAAAGTATACCCTTTTATCACTAAATTTACTAAGCAATTAGTCAAAATAATGGTGAAGCCTACATAGTTTTCTCTCTTTGGTTCATGGGGATGAACTTCCTCTATATGGACTTTCATGAACTAAGCAAAACAATGCATTTGGAGTTCCATTGTAACAACTCCATGTCATCATGGACATTCTTACGGACTCCATTTGAAAAGCTAATGAGCATACAGGACTACAGGAGCGTGATTCAAGAAAATACAAAATACTGCTTTGAATCATCTATCTATATCTATATGTATACTTCTATATCTGTTAGCTTTAAAATTATAGTTAGTGCGTGTTTGTAACAATGTAATAGAATTGTCCTTTTGATTAATCTTGTTTAGTATGGAAGGTTGTTAATGTAATTAGACAAGGACTTGTAAGTAATTAGTGAGGGGTTTTAGTGCAAAATATGAGCCTATATAAACCCCTCACCTTCCTTTGTAAATTAACCCTTTTACCAATATAATTCCTTTTCCCTTTCTCTCTCAAACTCTCTCTCTCACACACATAAGCTTGAATCACGATTTAGTACTAGTTTACATTTGGTACCAGAGCAAAATCATAACTTGTGTTAGATCCATGACTTGATTTTGTTCAATTTTGTGCTAAATTGTGTTTTTCCCACTTTACCGACAGATCCAATCTTTATTCTCTAAACATGTTAAAGCTCCTTCCTTTCTAGTTTCATTCCACTCATTACTTTCCTATAATCATCCTCAAGAAGTTTCAAATCCCAATTCAAAACCAAATGGCTTGAAATTGAATTTTAAGGTTTCTGTTATGAAATCCGGATTTAGTACACATTTTCTGAAACCCGGATTTAGTACACATTTTCTGAAACCCGGATTTAGTACACATTTTCTGAAACCCGGATTTAGTACACATTTTCTGAAACCCGGATTTAGTACACTTTTTCTGAAACCCGGATTTAGTACACATTTACTGAAAACCGGTTTTTCTTCGCATTTTCTCAGAATGTCGATGACTGACTCCTTGATTCTCGGTTCCGATTCAAGACCTCCTGTTTTGTATCGTGGGTCATATCCCCAATGGAAAAAACGGTTTTTGGATTGGATTGAAAGACAACCTCTTGGGGACGACATCAAAGCTTCTTATGAAGAAGGCCCGGCTGTTCATACAAATCCAGTCACCAAAGAACTTCTTCCAAAAGAAAGTTGGAGCACAGCTCAAAAGAAACCGCACTCAGGCTGATAATCTCGCAAGATCTCATCTCTACATGGCTCTTCCAAATGATATTTATTCCAATGTTGATTCATATGAAACTGGCAAAGAGATTTGGGATGAAATTGAAAAGCAATTGCAAGGTTCAGAGTTTCAACGATCAGATTATCCAATGTTCTTGATATGTATGAATCATTCATACAAGAAAATAGTGAAACGTTGGAAGAAGCGTATACACGTTTCTGTAACGTGATCAATGAACTGAGAAAGAATGCTATTAAAAAGACTGACTTGGAACTCAACATCAAATTTCTGAGAAATCTTCATGAAGAATGGCAAGTCTTTGGTGCTCAACTCAATCAACAAGATGAATTTGGCAAACTTTCTATTCATACCTTGTATGAAAAGTTGAAGATCAACCTTCGAGCTGTCCAAAAGCAACAAATGAAGACTGAAGGAAGCTCCTCATCAGATCCACTTGCTTTAGTTGTTGATAGAAAGCCATCCAGATCGTCAAGGAAAAATGTTGTTGAAATTGCTGATGATGATGAATCAAGTGAACCCAGTGATCCTGAAATGGATGAAAAAGAAAAGGAGATGTCCAGAGACTTAGCTTACTTTACCAGATCCTTCAAGAAAAAGTTCTTCACAAAGAAACCTACTAACAACCAACTTCGAACTTCATCTGTGTCTTCCTATGTCAAGAACTCCCAAGCACCAAAATTCGACAAGCACTTTGACAATGCTGGTGGAGAAAGAAAGTATGAAGCACCAAAGAAGTTTGAAAAGAGGGTTCTTGAGAAGAAAACCGAAGATAGAAAATGCTACAATTGTGGTCTCACTGGTCATTTTGCTATCCACTGCACCAAACCTCGTCAGAAGAATTCAAACTACTACCAGAACAAGCCCTTGCTTGTCAAACAACAGGAAAGTGGTATTGCTCTTGTTGCTGAGAATGACGAATGGCTACACCTATCTGATGAAGAGACTGAAGAACTTGCAGCCAATGTCTGTTTCATGACCAAGATCAAGCGATCCACAGAACTTGAAGAAGGTGGTACCGGTTCTGAATCTGATGATGATGAGGTATGTACAATCTCTAAACGTGATCTTGATCAATACATGAATAAAGCTGTCGAAACTAACGAATCTTTACAAAAAGAAGTTTCTGTTTTAATTGAATCATTGAAAGAGAAAGAAAAATCTTTGCTTGAATTTCAAAACAAACATGACAAACTGCAAAAAGATTTTGATGATTTGACAGCTAATCAAGCTTCTGTTTCCTTTACTCCTTCTGCTGAGTTGCTCATAGCAAATCAAGAACTTGAGACCAGAGTTTTTGATCTAACCCAAACCATCAAAGAACTGCAAATTGCAAAGTCCAAAGAAATGTTTCGAGCAAATGCTTTGGCCGAAGACCTTGAATCTTTGAAAATTAAAGTTGAAGAGACCAACCCTGCTTTAAAAGAATTAGAAGACAAAATCTCCGATTTAAATATGCTTGTTGCATAAAAGATTCATATAACCAAAAACTGGATAAGAAAATTGATGAACTTAAAGAGGAAATCAAGTTTTATCAAGTGAAAGTTTACAAGATCGATCGATCGAATAAACAAATCTTTTTGAACAAGCCAAGAGATTTTGCCGATGGGTTTACTCAAGGGTTGGGTTTTGAAAATCCAAAGAATTTGCTCAAAGCACAACAGGAAGTTCCACCGTTATATGACGCCAACTTAATGAGGTATGGCATGACCATTCTGTATGTCCGACCAAGTTATGGTGATTATGAGACAGAGGATTGTCTAGCAAAGTTTGCAATTAAATGTAATTATGACAAAATCAATGAGTCAAATGATCTTTTCAATCTTCCACTTGTTCCTACAAGAAAAACTCAATCTGTTACTATTGTTGAACTTGATGAAAACTCGAGTGACCAACAACTTGTGGTTCTTTCAAATGAGTCTAAACAAGTAGAAGAAAGTTTTGTTCCAAAACCTGCTTCAGTTCGACCATACATTCCACAAAGTGTTTTGGAAAAGCAAATTGAAGATCTAAAAAGAACACTTGATGAAAAACATTTTTTGCTAGATAATCTAATGCCTCAAAATCACTGTCACAAGAATGTGCCAGTTGTTCCTACCACACCAATTGGTGTTGTCTATGATTGTGTTGAACCTAATTGCTCTGCTTGTGAAGACATCATGTCTTCTTCTTCTCTTTCCTATATTTCTGCATGTGATCTTGTTGATGCTGCTGTGCAAACTGAATGGGATTCTGTTAAGACATATAATGTTTCAATTCAAACAGACCTTGACATTCCTACCAATGAGATCCTAATTGACCCCCAGACTTACTTAGATGAGATTGATGCATTAAAACTTGATTTAAAAAAAGAAAGGTGTATCAAAGAGAAAATTTTTGAAGGTGTTCATGTTTCTGTTCAAACAGATTGTGAATACGAAGTTGAAAAAGATTATTTCTTTCCAAACATCTTTGATACTGAACCCCTAAAGTTTTCTGAGGAAACACAAACTTACTTGAATGACTTTGATACTTTGTCTAAAAAGTTTGAAAAAGAAAGAGAACAAAGATTGACATTACTCGCTGAACTTAATAAAATTAAGATGGAAATGGCGTACAAGAATATTGTTCTTCAAGCTTTTGCAGATAATAAGATTGAAAAGGCTTCAAATTTACTCAAGGGAAGTCATTCAAAGTTTTCAAATGAAACTAATGTTTCAATCTCATCAAAAGAAAGTCCTTGTCATCCTAAACCAAATGTCCCAAGTGTGAGTTTGGAATCCAAATCGAAAGTTAAATATGCCAAAATGGATTTCTCAAATCTTCCTAATCTAAACAATTTTTTAGAAGAAGATCATTCATATGATCCTGATTTCGAAAAACAATTTGTTCAAAAGGAAGAAAAGGTTGAATTTTCATTAAAAAGGATTCCAAAATCACACTCTTCGAAGCACACCCCATTTCATGAGAAGTTTCAAAGACCTAAGACCAACCAAGTACCCAAAACTTCTAAAGCACAGAAAACTCTTACCCCAAAACCCCAACTCAATAAGATGAAACAACATGGAATGTTTAAAAAGTTTGAAAAAGAAAGAGAACAAAGATTGACATTACTCGCTGAACTTAATAAAATTAAGATGGAAATGGCGTACAAGAATATTGTTCTTCAAGCTTTTGCAGATAATAAGATTGAAAAGGCTTCAAATTTACTCAAGGGAAGTCATTCAAAGTTTTCAAATGAAACTAATGTTTCAATCTCATCAAAAGAAAGTCCTTGTCATCCTAAACCAAATGTCCCAAGTGTGAGTTTGGAATCCAAATCGAAAGTTAAATATGCCAAAATGGATTTCTCAAATCTTCCTAATCTAAACAATTTTTTAGAAGAAGATCATTCATATGATCCTGATTTGAAAAACAATTTGTTCAAAAGGAAGAAAAGGTTGAATTTTCATTAAAAAGGATTCCAAAATCACACTCTTCGAAGCACACCCCATTTCATGAGAAGTTTCAAAGACCTAAGACCAACCAAGTACCCAAAACTTCTAAAGCACAGAAGACTCTTACCCCAAAACCCCAACTCAATAAGATGAAACAACATGGAATGTTTAAAAAGTTTGATATGTTTAATTGTCAACCAATTGGTACTCCCATGGAATCTCGAACTAAAATTAATGCTGACCTTAATGGCAAACCTTACAATCAAAAACTTTATCGCAATATGATAGGATCTCTCATGTACTTAACTGCTAGTCGACCGGATATTATGTTTGCTACATTCATGTGCGCTAGATTTCCAGCGAATCCTATGGAGAGTCATGCTCAAGCAGTTAAGCGTATTTTTCGGTATCTTAAGGGAACTATGAACCTTGGTTTATGGTATCCGAAAGATACCGGTTTCGAACTAACCGCCTACTCAGATGCTGACCATGCAGGGTGTAAGTTGGATCGCAAGAGTACTTCAGGAAGTGTGCAGTTTCTTGGAGACAAGTTGGTTGGTTGGTCTTCAAAGAAACAAAATTGTGTTTCCACATCCACTGCTGAAGCTGAGTATGTAGCAGCTGCTAGTTGTTGCTCTCAAGTTCTGTTGATGAAGACTCAACTCTCTGACTATGGTTTCCAGTATGACAGAATTCCCATCTACTGTGACTCCAAAAGTGCCATTGCAATCTCTTGCAATCCTGTTCAGCATTCTAAAACAAAGCATATTGATGTAAGGTATCACTTCATCAAAGATCATATTGAGAAAGGTAATATTGAACTTTACTTTGTCCCAACTGACTACCAACTTGCAGACCTCTTCACAAAACCATTGGATGAACAAAGATTCAATTTCTTGAAAACCAAGTTGGGTATGCTTGATCTACAAACTTAAATGCTTCCTTGCCATGTATTCTATGTTTATTTTCTTGGTCAAACCATTGATGTATGCATATGTGCTCTTACATGCAATGTTTGAGGGGGAGAACAAGGGTAGAATGCATGATTTTAGGGGGAGTTTGTAGAATTTATCTGAGTCTGCATGTTCCTAGAGGGAGTTTGTATATTCCTTTACTCATTTTGTGTCCTTTGTGAATTTCTCATTCCTTGCTTAAATTTTTCTAAGTCCTTAAAACCTTTTTCCCTTAAATTTTTCTAAAGTCCTTAAACCTTTTCCCAAAAAAAAAAAAAAAAAAACCGGGTTTGACCCAAAAACCGGAAGTCATACCCGGTTCTGACCCCTATAAATACCGGGTCTGACCTCCATTTTGACTTCCTTCGAAATTTTAAGTATTTTAAATCTTAAGTAAAACCGGCTTTCCTACCGCTTTCCTTTTTCAAAAACTTTTCCAAAACAAAAACCGGTTTTACAACACAATTTCTTCATTCCAAATTTTGAAAACCGGATTTAGTTCATCAATTCATCATTACCGGCTTTCAGGTATATTCTTCACTAATACCGGCTTTCATCTTTTTATTACCGGCTTTCATGTATATTCTTCACTAATACCGGCTTTCATATTTTTATTCATTATTTCCGGCTTTCATATATTCTTCTTTAATAACGGCTTTCATAATTCTTGTCTAAAACCGGCTTTCATTAATTTCAGTACTATTACCGGTTTTCATTCCCTTAACAATATACTTTGTGATTATCTTTCCAGGGGTGATTTACTTGTGTTAGTGATTTGTTTTCCTTATTTGTCATACATTCTAGCAGGTATAATCTCATTTACGATTGTGTCATTTCTTCATACTTCATATTTATATGCTATAATTTGATCATGTTCGTATGTGCTTTAATTACTTGCTTGAATATATGTTTGCATGTATTTCTTGACTGTGCTTGATTGTTTTTCTGACTGCCTGCTCAAAACAAGTGCATCGATACTTGGTGTTATACTAAGTATCTTGATGCTTTGTCAAAACCGGCTTTCAGTATATTCTTCACTAATACCGGCTTTCATATTTTTCTTCACTAATACCGGCTTTCATATTTTTATTCATTATTTCCGGCTTTCATATATTCTTCTTTAATAACGGCTTTCATAATTCTTGTCTAAAACCGGCTTTCTAAAACCGGTTTTAGTTATCTTTTAGATCATCTTTGTTACAAAAGGTAATCTACCAAAGTTTTTCTTCACTAATACCGGCTTTCCACTTGAATACCGGTATTACAACTAAAACTCATGTTTCAATATGAAAACCGGTTTTTCATAACATTTTCTGAAAACCGGATTTACATAACATTTTCTGAAAACGGTTTACATAACATTTTCTGAAAACCGGTTTTTCATAACATTTTCTGAAACCCGGTTTTACATAACATTTTCTGAAAACCGGTTTTTCATAACATTTTCTGAAACCGGTTTTTCATAACATTTTCTGAAAACCGGTTTTTCATAACATTTTCTGAAAACCGGATTTACATAACATTTTCTGAAACCGGTTTACTACACATTTTCTGAATACCGGATTTCTAACATTTTCTGAATACCGGATTTCAGTACACATTTTCTGAATACCGGATTTCATAACATTTTCTGAATACCGGATTTCAGTACACATTTTCTGAATACCGGATTTCATAACATTTTCTGAAACCGGATTTCAGTACACATTTTCTGAAACCGGATTTCATAACATTTTCTGAAACCGGATTTCATAACATTTTCTGAAAACCGGCTTTCTAAAACCGGTTTTAGTTATCTTTTAGATCATCTTTGTTACAAAAGGTAATCTACCAAAGTTTTTCTTCACTAATACCGGCTTTCCACTTGAATACCGGTATTACAACTAAAACTCATGTTTCAATATGAAAACCGGTTTTTCATAACATTTTCTGAAAACCGGATTTACATAACATTTTCTGAAACCGGTTTTACATAACATTTTCTCAAAACTGATTTTTCATAACATTTTCTGAAACCGGTTTACATAACATTTTCTGAAAACCGGTTTTTAATTTATAAAACCGGTTTTCAACCTTTTTAAGAAATTTTTCATATTTGTTCAACCATCAAAATCTCATTTTCATTCAGGTTTGATCTTTAATGAAACTTTTCTTATACCAACTTTGTGAGTCAAATCCTCTTTCTTGAACAAAATTCCATGTTCATTGATCTGTCTGGCTTCACAAACATTTGTCCCTGTATTTCTGTAAAATTGTGCTTAATTTTTTCAAAATCTATCTCTCAGTTTACTTGGGATGCAAGGTATCGAACGCCTTGATGTATTACCTTTGTTGTCTTTTGAAAACTGAGTGTTAGAACCTTTTTGGTGTCTATAATTTCTTAAAAATCTTTTCAATCTTACATTGGTTTTCCCTAAGAAGCAAGGTATCGAACGCCTTGTTGTACTGCCTTCGCATCTTCTGTTAAAAACAGTGTACGATTAAATCTTTTTGAGTAAATTAACCTTGGAAACAATGTTTCCCATTCGTCTTCTTCTTAACCGCATAATGAATTTCCTCCAAGATGGTGCGACATAAAATATGTCAAACAACTATCAGTTCATTATACCTTTTTCATGTCATCATGGGATCATACCGGTCATGCTTACATACCATCCACTATATCATATCTTGACTGTAACTGCACCGGGTATAGAAGAAGAACTGCTATTTCAACTATGGCGTACCATTGAATATATCGCACCAAGAGGAAGATCGAGCATTCCATACTTTCAATTTGAGCTCTTAACAACTGATGGATCAACTCAAGCTTTCACATTCACGCTTGAAGATTTCTGAAGAGTTATTGGTTTTCCTACAGCAACTTCTCGCGAGGGAGCCACAGAATTTGTTGATCCACCACCTATTCGTGAAATGCTTGAACGGGTCAGAGGACTTGACTATAACGGACCTCTCAATATGATTGGTGAATTCAAGAAGAAGAATCTTCACAGATTATGGTATCCGTTATGCTCGATCATCAACTATTGTCTATCGCCTTCAAGAAAAGGTCAAGAGGCGATAACCTCCCAAACTCTGACATACTTGTTTGCAATCGCCTACGATGTTCATATCGACTTTGCAGCAGTTGCTTGGGATCATCTTAGACTGAATGTCAAAGGAAAGTATAATGCAACGAAGAAGTATATTCCTTTCATCCGTTTCCTGACAATCATTCTTCAGGGAACATTGAACACTCATGACAACATTCAAAGATTTCCTCGCTCCCACCGAATTCGTTTCCCTCGCTATCAAACTGTTTATGGAAACTCCGGTGTTGAAAACATTCCGTTTATGCCAATTCTGACTTCGCTTCTTCGCTTGGTGCCCCATGAGGATAGTGACCTCATGAATTACAGAGTGTTTTTAGCCGGGGGTATGGATGCTCAACGCCGAGAGCCGCCTACCGCTCCCCCCGCATAGGTCGCCTGGTGAGGGTAGTAGGTCTAGGAAAAGAAATTAGGGGTTAGTAGGAGAAGAGGCACCAAGCTCATCTGCACAATCTTCATCGACTTCCACTCCACCAAGAAAGAAACAAAAATCTCATCACAATCAAAGTCTAAATCAAAAACAAAATCAAAAACACTTCTCCGTGATGAACCGTCACCTCCACCTGAACAATCGTTCACAATTCCTTCTCCTTTCACTTCATCTTCATCCGAAACTCAAACATCTTCTTCTACTCAACATAAATCAAAAACAAAATCAAAAACACTTCTCCGTGATGAACCATCACCTCCACCTGAACAATCGTTCACAATTCCTTCTCCTTTCACTTCATCTTCATCCGAAACTCAAACATCTTCTTCTACTCAACATAAATCAAAGAAAATTCGCAAAGTCAAATTCAAATATTCCAAATCTCTTCCACCGATTGAGGAAGAGGTTATCTTAGAATCTCCGGAGAGACAAGGTGGTTTGGAGGGAGGGGTTGAAAAACAAAATGGAGAGAATAAGCGGTTCGGGCTAGGTACAGGGCATAAAGAAAACGTTGGCCCTTCGATAGTTGAACAAATTATTCGTCGGGATGACAACCCCAGGATAGAAGCCGAGGACTCCCCACCCTCGCATCTTTCACCTCCTCGCCGCTCTGGATCCTCTCCACAGGATTCAGATGCATTATTGCACAGGCACCAGCCGCATCCACTATCGATTCCTCATTCGGAGGAAGCCGATATTGAAGCAGCGGAGACTCTTGCCTCTCTCCCGACTTTTCTTGATCACACAATTGAGTCTAGATCGCCAATTAGGCCACTTGATCATGAGCACGCACGTCATTTGGACGTTGCCAGAACATACAGAGAATTGGTTCGTGAACCTTTTCCAGGACCGTATGGAAGACCTGTCGGTGCCATCATCGAGCAAGTACTGAATACAGGCGCTGCGGAGAGAAGCTTCGAGGAAGTTAGGCTCGCCTGGCTTCCTCCTAGCCCATCTTCCAGTTCAACGGGCAATCCAGAGGATCCCGGAAGTCCCACCAACCGGAACATTGTGCTATGCATTCGTGCAAAGCCAATTCGTTCTGCAACAACCAATGTAGAGCTTTCGCTTCATAAATCATTGGGAAGCCCTGTTGGTTCACAACCTTCAGGCCGCACTGTAAACCCTCCGGAGCCTACAGTTGCGACAACGACATCTACGTCGGTCTTACCTTCTTCTTCCATTGATCCGCCACTAACCGAAGCGCTCCAAAAAGATAAAGGCAAAGCCATTGCCGCACCTGAACCATCTGAAAGTGATAAGTCTGATAGTCCTCCTGCAGCCGCTGAACGCCTGAACATTCCATATGATCTAGAAGAGCGAGCAGACATCATCGGTCTTGACGCTGCAGGTCTTCTCCACACTAAAGGAACCCAAACTCAACCTCCACCAATCATCCCTCGTAACTCACCGTCGCCTTTTCACTCATCTTCTTCATCATCATCATCCGATAAAAATTCTAAATCTGGATCCGCACATGCTCCTTCTCCTAGACATACTCGCCTGGCGGAAATTTATAATGATTTATATGCCCATCTCATCTCCCTCGATGATCAAACTGATTCATTTGACAAAGCTATTCTTGCAACCCTCCAAGCTCGCTATGATCACCAAAACAGGATAAATCTTTTAAAGCAGCAAGCAGAACAAGATAAGTTTGTTGCCGAAGCAGCACTTGAAGCGGCTCAGAAAAGAATTGTTGAACTTGAGGCCACTTGCAGGCAAGCCGTTGTTTTACAAAGACGTGATGATCCTGATGATCAGGATCAACACGAGGGGGAGAATATGGATGAGGATGTGGCTAATGTAAGAGCCAGTGCTGCTACTGAGGTTATAGATGACACAGATGTTGCTGATGATGCTCAATCAAGAGATCCTCATCAAGATGTTGATAATGTAGAGCACGTGGTTGATAATGTTGTTGATAATGATGAGCACACAGAAGTAGTTCGTATTGATGAATCTTTGGTTCGAGCCAGTAACAAGCTGTTACTGATGTTGTTTTTGGCTCAGATTTTCGTGATGATGCTCAATCAAGAGATCCTCATCAAGATGTTGATAATGTAGAGCACGTGGTTGATAATGTTGTTGATAATGATGAGCACACAGAAGTAGTTCGTATTGATGAATCTTTGGTTCGAGCCAGTAAGCTGTTACTGATGTTGTTTTTGGCTCAGATTTTCGTGATGATGCTCACTTTCAAGGATTACTTCGTGATCCCTTGATTATTGGCGAAGATTTTGGTGAAACAGAGTTCCCTGAGTTTGATCCTAGAGATAATGATCCAAGAGACGATAATGATTCCTCTGATGATGATGATGTTCCCCAAGGCTTTGATACCTATCAATCTATTCCCCAACCAAACCCCGCTCTCAACCAAATGAACCTTCATAACCTAATTCACCACCTTAACAATCCTCATCTCCAAAACATCACCAGAGCTCCAATTGTTCGAATAAATGATGGTGGTTTCAGAAAGAACGTAGAAAGGAAGATTGATTATCTTAGAATACCAACCAGACTCTTCAAATCCACAAAATTCCTTGAAGAAAAAGCATATGAGATCTTCTCAAAGGAACAAGAGTTGGTAAAGATAGACGTTGATGAATTACGGGCAAGGAGAGCTTATGATCTTGATCAGCAAAGGGCAAAATACTTAAAAGATCTCGTAGAAGCCAAGAGCCATAAAGCTAACAAAGTATGGAAGAATCAGTTCAAATTGAAGATTGTAGAGGTTGTCAGCATTCATTTCAAGGAATGGCGTAATCCTGGGTTTGCAAGACCCTCTGGCTTGATCTGGTTAATAGTGAGAAGTGATGATAACCGTCGGTATATGTTTGGAGAAGCCAGGTTCAATCTGCTGTCTGCTGATGATCTCATTTTTCTCCTCCATCACTTTGCTAGCAAACTTATTCAGCCTGATCCAGAGAATCATGAAGCCTACTATGCTGTTAAGAGATATTTGGATAGTCTTGTTTTGAGTCAAACTCAAAAAGACTTCCAATTGGCGGTGGAAAAGAAAAGAAAGAAAGTGAACCTCACCATGCCTAACCAAAGAATTCAAGGGATCAACCTCGAGAACTTTAACACTGGAGCCGTATTTGATAATCCACGAGGGTTTGTATTTGCTAGTGATCAAGGGCATAAGATCTTTATAAGACTCGACGAACTCTCCAAGTATTCTGATGGCACACTGATGCAATGTTTGGTTGTATTTGAAAGTCTAGTTGAGTTCAAAGAGTCAGCAAAGGAAAAGAAGAGGTTGATGAGAGTGATTAAAAGGATCAAGTCAAGATTGGATCACAGAGATAGAACGAGACAGATCATTAAGGCTAGGCTTCCAAAGGAAAGAAAAGGAGTGATTCATGTACCAGAAGGTACTTGGGTCAGATATTCTTCTAATAATGAACAAGGTCCTCATAACATGCCTCCAGTTGATTTTGCTGACAACATCATTGAACCACCAAATCGCCCTGAAGATCCAAAGTACCATTTTGTACCAAAGAAGTTCTGGAAGGAGAATTACCACAAGTACAGAAATTGTTAGCTTTAAAATTATAGTTAGTGCGTGTTTGTAACAATGTAATAGAATTGTCCTTTTGATTAATCTTGTTTAGTATGGAAGGTTGTTAATGTAATTAGACAAGGACTTGTAAGTAATTAGTGAGGGGTTTTAGTGCAAAATATGAGCCTATATAAACCCCTCACCTTCCTTTGTAAATTAACCCTTTTACCAATATAATTCCTTTTCCCTTTCTCTCTCAAACTCTCTCTCTCACACACATAAGCTTGAATCACGATTTAGTACTAGTTTACAATATCTATTCTATATACTATTATAAGAAGCAGATGCCCCTTCTCCTTTTCTCAAAAAAGCAATTGATCTACCCAAATTGCCCCTCTCCTTTATTCACTAATTTAAACATCTCCACTTAATATACCTATAATACTCTTAGTGAAATAAATTTACAACATCTATCCTTAACTTCTAAAATAACTACATTACCACCTTTTACATCAATAACCTTTACATCAATAGCCTACAATACTCGCCGCCGTCACCATCACCACAAGTCGCCGCCATCACCACACCGCCGCTACCACCGTCTTCGCCACATCACACAGGCATCCGTCTAGTAAACACTTATAAAAATTACACCCCTTTTGTTGAAAAGTTAGAAACTTGATATGCAATATGACCGATATACCACTACGGCTTGAATATTCATTAATCCTTAATGAAAATATTAAGGTGAATAGCATATGGATTTTATTGATTTGGTCCTATACCATGACTCAAATAATATCTTTTCACTTCAATGTAAAATTTATTTGTTTGGTCATCACGTCTCATGGTTCCTTCAGTTTTCATACACGATTCTTAGTTTGTGACCAAAATTTGATCATTTTCTTTAAACAGATAGCCAGAATCAAACAAACATGGACATGTACTTATGTCAATGATAAACCATGAAGTCATAGTCACTTGACTAGAGAGGTTTCCGTAGGTACTATTTGGGTCAAAGACCACTTGCCAAAAGCTGATAATGTTGGTAAGAATTATTTTCATTAAGCATTAGAAAAGTATCATTTAGATCAACTAGTCAAGTATCTCTTTTCATAAGTTATTCTGCATTGGCATGCAAAAGATGGTCTAAACATAACGGATACTTAACGGTAGCAAAGTGGGTGGGTGGAGCTGTTTGAGTAATTGATCAAAAATCAGTTGTTTTCCTATGGCTTGAAATGGGTGGCAAACATTTCTTTGTCAATCTCTTATCTCTTCTACTTAAATATGATTACTAAAACTATGCTCTTAGAATAATAATCGAACTCTATGAAATAAAACTAGCCAATATAAACTTGTAGGTAACTTTCAAGTTTCAACTAGTGCCCTATTAGAAAACTTTAAGCTAATTTGTTTGTTCATTTGACCCATTAGGGATAAATAAACCATAACACACACTATATCGTTCACATATTCTGGGATACTGAAAAACTATATTGTGCATAAGTAAGTGGGTGATATTTCAGCTCCTGCGATTATGAAATAAAAAAATAAAAATGAGAAGAGAGAGATACCGGGAAGGTTTTGGGATAGTGTGGCATCAAGAACCGTATCACCAACTGCCTTGATGAATTCAGGGCCTCCTGTAATTGCCCCTTCTTTTTGACTTGTCACCAGTACCACTATCCCTTTGTTGTTTCCCTCTTCAAGTGTTGGGTACCATCTCTCCAGAACTTGGTCAGCATATTCAAAGGCATCAGCTTTGCTCTGTCAAATTATAAAAGCTTAATCACATCTTTCTTTCATGCATTAAGTCATTAACCTTACAAATTCACCATACTACTTTCCAAATTTGAAAGGCAGAGAAACATTACACATTTACACGTGCAAGAAATAGCACAAATAAATTTAATTAGAATTTACATTAACATAATGTTTGTAAATAACTAAATATTAGTCTTTGTTTTGATGCTTAATGCCTTAATTGCATCAAATATAGAGCATGAGAGTCCAGGAAGTCAATCAGTTACTGAAAAATTACAAATGTATCGTCTTTCTTCGTGAGTTAACTAACTTTCTAAGACATTGCACCATATTTTTACACTACAAATGAACTATCCATTACTATGAATGGAACTATAACCCAACCCGTATTGGAAGTTGGCACACCCAAAGTAGCTTTCAAAGGGATAAGTGGGTAAGTAAACGGAGCAGGATGAGAGCCTTTCATGATGTAACATTTTCATAGATCTAATAAGAAAATTTGGTTCTTGTCCATTGATTAAATTGACCACACAGATCAGACAAAACAACGTTAAATCCTTCCTTGAGTTTAACGTTTTTGTTTCTAGATGGTATTTTATTTCTTGTCACCTTACTCGCCTAAAGAAGCTAAAAGTTCATAAGTGCCTAAATAATTCAAAAAGCCATACAAAGTTGTTTGGGTAAAACAAGATGGTTCTTAATTACATTTAAATAGCTAAAAGGTCATGTAGAGAGTGATCTTGCAGACACCCGCAAAGTTGTACACTAACAAGAGAACAATTGCTTGGTGGAATAAAAAGTTTGATGATTATATTTATAGTTACTTTGATTGAAAAAATTGTATGACAAAACTTCTAAGTTCACTGATACGAGCATGTTCCATTTTAATGCATGATGATATTTACATTATTTGCATTATGCTATTTTATTATGCATTATGTTATGTGATACATAGAGTAGTTATGCACGTTTATGTTTACTAGTTTTTAGGAGTAGTTACATATGTAGTTTTCTTATAATTATTGTACTTTTGCTTTTGGAAGAATTGAAGAAGAAAAATTGAAAAAGTCTCTCTCAATCTATTGTTATTTCTTTGGGAGTTTTGTAGGTTTTTCTCCGTAAAACCTATCATTCACCTTCACTGGTAAGGGTAGCCCAGATCCGCTCAATCCATGTAGTGTGAAATTTTTTGAAATAAGTTGTGTAATTTATTGGATCTCCGGGTCAAAGAAATATGAGATACCACTTATGAAAGATTTTCCTAGCAATGAAATGTATTTGTGAACCTAATGGGAAATGGAAACTATCAAAAGTGCTAAAACTCTTGGAAACCGCTAGAAATAGCGACAAATTCTTAAAAACTGCTAAAAATACAATCTAGTTGCTAACTTTACTTTGCACGGATACAAGGAAAGTGTTAGAAAGTTTGTGCTACTTGCAATTTTGATTCCCGCCTCAACAAATCAAACAATATATTCGAAGCAATATACATTTGTGAAAACATATAACATTCTATCCGGATTAAAAATATGTGCAAGGCCAATTATGATGAAACAAAACAGTACCGTGAGCTTGCGAACAGTAACAAAATTGATGCGAATTTTCTTACGGTACTCCAAATCAGACAACAAGTTCTTCAAATCAGCTTTTGTAACTCTGCTAAGAACACCAGCATCATCCACCACATAAGTATCTTTAGGAGGACCATCATTCAGTACATCAAACTCTGAAGCAAATGCTGCACCACTTGTTGCTAATATTGGTGTAAAGTTGATTGCTAATGATATAGCTAATGCAGCTAACCCATGTTGAATATGGGTTACCCAGTTAGAAGAACCACTAGAAAAAGATGATGATGATGAAGAAGAATGTTGGTTTTTGAGATTACATGAAATAATGGGGGATTTGTGAGTGATGAGGGAGTTTGATTTAGGAATCTGTTTGGATTTGAAAAGACAAGAAGAAGATGATAGAGAATGAGGCAGAGGAGCTAAAATGGTTTCCATTTGTGACAAATGTGTTTGTTGTTCATCGTGTGATAATACTATAGTTAGTTTATGTTGTGTGTAACTGGAAAGATTTTATATGAGTGGATTGAATTTGTTTGCTGTGGATTGGATTTGGGAGTTTTTATTTTGGATAATGTTTTTTTAAATATATTTTCAAGAAAGAAAATAAAATAAGATATATGCATATTACACCTTCATCTAGTGATTTAATTTAATGCTTTCCCAAAAAAAAAACAGAAATAAATGGTGTGAGGTTCGAAAGGTATTTTGGTAAAAGTAATTCTAGTTGTTAGCTGTGATTTGTAGTTGTAGCATTTTAACGTTAATATTTAGTTATCCGTCCATCATTGCTACATATAAATTCTTAGTCTCAAATACACTACAAGAAATATGGTTTTTTACTACAAAATTCATTTAATCAAAATAAGACACTAAACGACCAAAAATGTACTTTTTTTTGTCTTTCATAGTCAAACGAGAAGCCTTATGACAAAATATACAACAAAGAAAATGTTATACTCTCCCGTCCCACTAAATGTGTTCTATTTTGAATTTTCAAAGTCTTTTTTTATAACCTTTGATCTTATAAGTTTTGATTTGTGTTATATAATATTTGATGAAAGTTATATGAATTGATTAAGTTTTAAACGTATATTCTATTGGTATAATTTTCATCAAATATTATATAATACAAATTCAAATATTTAAGGTCAAAGTTTATGAAAAAAAACTTTAAAAATTCAAAATAGGACACATTTAATGGGACGGAAGGAGTATGATTTTTTATATTTATTTAAATGTAATTAAATCAGTGATTTGAGGATATTTGATATTTTATTATTTAAGTTGGATAAATTTGATATTTTCAATATGAGATAGGTATATTTGATATTTATAGGGTTTAATGATGGAAAATATTAAATTCGCTCAATATACAATAAATAGAGAAATAGTTTATCTATATTTCTATACTATCTATTAAAAAAATAACAAGTTATTTTTGGAAGTGTTTGAAAGGTTTGTAATATTTTCACTTAGCACTCTTTAAAATATTTTTTACCTACACTACCTCCTTAACGTTTAATAATTGAATTACATTATCAATCCTTTCTATTATAATATCTCATTAACCTTTTACATCAATTATTTTTACATTAATTATCTACACCACTTGACGCCGTCTTCACCACCAACAATCATCCCACCACCACCGCCACCGCCACCGCCACCGCCACCGCCACCGCCACCGCCACCACCGTCACAATATTGTACGGGTACTTGTTAGTTTAAATTTAACAAACTTGGGGAAAAGAAAATGCAAAAATACCAATTTCATCCCATCTTATCCAATATTCTTCTTGTGCCCCTCTGAAGACCCAAGATAGTTAATCAAATATGATGGCGGCAATCAGAGTGGTATCAATAACCTCACAATCACACCACCCACCATCACCACCAATTCCGACAATACCAAAACAAGAATTACCCACTTCAAGAAGAGCATTTGTTTCAGTTTGCAGTTTATCATCTCTGATTTCATTAATTCAACCTCCAAATCTCATTGCTCAAACTCCTTCTTCTTCTTCTTCTTCAACTAATAAAACAATTCTTTCGGGCATTACCAGCACTAAATCTTGGTTTAGATTCTTTGGTGATGGATTTTCCATTAGAGTCCCTCCTGATTTTCAGGACATTATGGAACCTGAGGTCTTTCCCCTTTCCTTCTTCTTTCTTTTTTTGTATGTCTGTGTTTGTGTGTGTATTGAATTCTTAAGTTTACTGAATTTGTTACTTACTATCATTTTTCATCATCATGTAATGCACAATGCTACTATATAATGTTGCTATTACAATCACTCCCAAAATGCAAGTGAATTAACGATCTTTCCCAATGCCATCTTCCACGAGGTAATAAGGGGAGGTGAGATGTAGATAGCCTTACCCTTACCATAAGATAGAGAGACCGCTTCTGGAAGGACCTCCAGACATTCTGTAGGGAGTGAGGATCGGAACCTTGACCCCTATTTCCAAAGAAATGAGGTTATCCGCCTAATCCATCCCTACTTGTTAATCACTCCCAAAATGTGCATCTCCTTAAGTACTTGCCTCGACATGTATTGTTGCTATCATCACATAATTAGTATTGTTTGAATTCTAAGAAGCTTATATTTCTTCCTTTATAAAAGAGTTCCAACCAATTCACTAGAAGAATTACCATTTTCATCCTGAAATAAAGGTTGATTTATCCGCAACCCCAACTGGACTTCTAAGTGTCCCGTCACTGGCTACTATCTACTTTTTCATATATCAAAATCAGTGTACAAACTCTTTATGACGGGCTTAGTGAGTTAGGATCAATAATCCCAAACGGGTGGCAACATGTCGAGTTATTTGATACCGACTGTAGTCTGTTAAACAGCAAACCAGCCCATTCTTAGTCTCCATTTTTCTAGTTTCAGCTAATAAATTTAACTGCATTCTTTTTAGAACATTAATGGTGTTTTATTGTTCTTTTTTGTTTTTGCAGGATTATAATGCTGGTTTATCTCTTTACGGAGATAAAGCTAAACCAAAGACATTTGCAGCACGGTTTGCTACCCCTGATGGGTAAGGTTATAATCACTACATTCATTGCATGTTCATATGTGCTATGTTATCTTTTGTTACATACATGGAAATGTGATTTCCCTAGACTAGCTATTCGTTTTAAGGTGTAGTAATTGCAATAGTTGATTGTCGATTTGTCGTTGACTAGTTATTCATGTTTAGGCTTAGCAATTACATCCCTTTTTCGTTTCTAGTTATGGGTTCTATTTTATCCCCAATTGGCCAACCTGACATATATAGCTAAATTTAAATCAGGTCAAATGGGTCGATAGTTACCTAAAAGTTTTTAGCATAAGGTCTCCTAAATCACTTTATTACAAAATTTATATCATTATAATAATAGTATAGTTTCTGTAATTGTATGTTTTAATCAATCTCTAAAAATGGACAAAAGGCATTGTCCGGTCAACCTAACCCAATCCATATTTAATACCTGCACATTTTGAAACCATTACCCAACATGACCGACCTGTGTATTTATATCTTCCGTCTTTTCTCATGCATCAAATTAACCTATAAATATAAGTTCATATGCTTTTGATGTGGTACAAGGCAACTAAGGCTTTGATACATAACATATATTTTTTTTCTTTTCACTCATAAGATTGTTGACTATTTTTTCTCATTTTGTTGCAGATAATTTTTTTTTCTTGTTATAGAAATGCAAAATACTTATACTAAATGCAATTTCTAACATGGCACTTTTTGTTCAAAATTTTCTAATTCTGGCGAAGCATATTGTTCTTTTTGAAGGAAAACATTTGAAAACAGATTTTAGTTGTTTTTTAAAAAGGGCAATTATCCACACATCCACAAATATTTATAAATTCTATTGATTCTAGTTATTATGAGATGTATTTATTTATTGTTAAAATAATGCTTCATTTTTTTACGATTTGTAATGTTGCTAAATGATTATGTAGTCTTAACTGTTTAGCAATTCATACAGATCTGAAGTTTTAAGCGTTGTCCTTCGGCCATCTAATCAACTCAAGATCACATTTTTAGAGGTTTGTAAGATTTTGAACTTTCAGGGTTATTTTTTATGGAAGTTCTATATAATAGAGATGCAATATTGATATCATCTATTTTTGTCGCTAGTTACAAAATTACAATATGTAACACACACACACACACACACACATATATATATATAAACACACACACACACTAGAAGGGTGCCTCTGCAATGTGGTGGCCCCAAGCATGTTGTGGAAGATGATGGTTCCCGTTGCTAATATAGTTTAATATCCATATCATTTTTCCCTCATTTTTTTATTTCAAAATTTCAATCCTCACCATTCGCCCACCTAAGCACACTTTTCCACACAGTTCTGAAAAGTCAATAGTAACCCTCCTTGAAAATTCAAAGAGTCAAGATCTTAAACCTCTTCCTCTATTATATATATATATATATATATGTGTATATATATGAATGAGAATATTTTCATGATTGGAATGTCTAGTTATCACTTTTATGCATGAATTGATTGTATTAACTAGATGCCCAAGGTTCCTTTGTTTTGTGTACTCTAAATGTTGCAATATGAATAAAAGTAAGGTTATCTTGACATTTTGCCAACAAAGAAAACATCGGATTACACAATCCACTCACTCCAAATGGAAATTTGTATGATTTCTCCCATTGAAGTAATGTTTTATATGTAAACATATGTGTTTTGCTTGCTTTCATCTTTACTTTTGATGGGGTAGATTTTATGCCAAGGGAGATGATATCTACACAACAAAGTTTAGCACTTTAGCCATACTTGCTTGATAAGTACAATTAATTTTTTGCACAATGTACAACTATGTTAAACATACCATTGTTGCGTATGGCTAAACTTTGTTGTGTGGATATCACTTACTTTTTGGCAATTGTGTCTTGTTGAGAAATATGATACATAACATTTTATATTCCACATTCTGCATCCAATGGTTTTTGAGTGTTAGCTAACATTGTAATCTTTGCAGGCCAAAGATGTTTCTGATTTTGGTACCTTAAAGGAAGCAAAGAAGATTTTTGTTCCAGGTAAATTCTAATGTGAGCATGGACTAAGTGGATCAATTTCAAACCATTTATTTGAAAATGGATAATTTGGGTAATATGTAAATGCTAATGGGTCGGGTAAACGGAGGAGGTTTTCGCTGTTCAGGTTATCTGTGGAGGGCAAGTCTTTGACGTTAATGTACGTGGCCTAACCGGGGTATCTTTGTGACTGAATCTGAACCCATTCCCTGGCCACCCCCAAGATGTTTACCTTGGTGGTAGTTTTTAATGCTAATGGGTCAGATAGCTACGGGTAAAAGAACTTATATAAAAAGGAAATTAGTCGGATGCAGTGTTTAAAATCAGCACTGTTTCGATAATAGTGGTCATACAAAGGAGAAATGACTTTTTTTCATATATTAATTAATTATTAACTTCATACAAATGAGAAACAATTGTTGATGAGCCAGCCCATTCGGTTTTGATTAGTCTAAAAATTTACCAATTCTGACATGTTATTCCATTTGGCTCAACCATACCATGTACTCTTACATTTTGATAGAACTTTTACATACTTGATTTGTTATATACATTTCTTCATTGATATCTTTTAGGTGGAACAGATCTATATTCTGCACGAGTCATAAAAATAAAGGAAGACGACGGTTACAGGTAATTTTTTATGTTACATTTACGTACTCTATGCTGAGATATATATGTATAGATATATAATAAGTAATGAAATATCTAAAAAAGGTAAAGGTCATAAAGCTTTGATCCGTTTTTTTTAGTCAAGTTTGCATTTTTGTTTATGGGTCCCTTTAGTTGAAGATGCTACCTATAAATTGAATGATGGCCTAAACATATGAACAACTTTGTTGTTTATAAAAAACTAGATTTCTGATAATTTAATACTAGACAAAGGGCTTTCTTGCAAGATTCTTGTATAAAAGTTTATAATCTATACTATATTATAAAGCAAATCTAAATTTTAACTTTCAACTTTTCAACATTCAACATTCTAACAATGTACACCATATCAATAACCTACACTAATCGCCGCCGCCACCCGTCACCACTGCCGCATTGCGCAGACATATAATCACCACCACCATAGCCGCCACTACCGCCACCACCACCAATCTCCGACGCCACCACCCGTCACCGCCACCACCGCCGCCACCATTACATCACCACCACCGCCGCCACCTCCATCACCGCCGCAACGCGCGGGTACCTTTCTCTCGTTACACTGAATATATGATTAAATGTTCAATTCAATTGAGTCTTAAGATCAAGATTTTTGGTTTCTTGAAATGTTTTACAATCATTTTTTTGATTAATATGTTTCTTGATTTGATTTTCATCAGGACCTATTATTTTTATGAATTTGGGAACGATGATCAGCATGCTGCATTAGTAGCTGCAGTCAATAGTGGAAAGGTATATATTTAGGTACCATGAGGACTCTTGAAACACAATATACACTATACGCGTGAGGAAGCAATGTGGGTGGGTCGAGTAATGGGTAAAATAGTATGTTTACTTACCATGATGTCTCTTTAAACATAAAATTCACTCTACATTAGAGGAAGCAAACAGCTATATGGGTGGTTCGGGTAGTATATTAGTATGAACTGAAATATATCAACACTTTGTTGTTTTTGCATATAATAGTTATCTGCAGCGATGGATGCTACCACCCCAAGTATTGAATTTCTTCCACTAAGGTCACCAATATATCAAAACAACTATATAGGTCACCTCGGTAAAATGAGTAGTTCACATTAAACTTATTGTTTTCTTATTTTACCTGTTAATTTCTAAGACATGTTACACATTAACATATATATATATTTGGCCTAAATTGGCATAAATGAAAAGTGCAAGTCAAAGACGTACTTGGTGGTCTAGCTCTTATGATTAGTGAGTGGCCCTAATTGAAAAAGTTTATAGTAGGTGGCATTAAAAGTATATTATCCATGTTGCAAATTGAAGATGATTACATTAAAAATACACTTTGATAACCTCAAGGGGGTGGCCAAGTGGCAAGAGGTTGGGATACTTCCAAGTAGGTCCCTAGTACAATCTGTAAGCTGCAACTCATTGGCATCACCCGTACCAACCTAATAATTTTAGAGGAGGATTGAATATAGGTTTCGGGCTATGAATATATCTGTGATTAATGAAGGTTACCGTATTCGGTATTGGTTGGACTTGGTTGGCCTAAAATTTTTTTGCATCTCAATATTTTTACCTTGATAAATAATTAGTCTATCAAACATGAGGTATATATTAAGTCTTTAAATATACATTTTGTAGACAATTATAGCTGGAGTGATTGCGCCACAGTCTAGATGGGACAATGATGGTGTAAAGCTTCGGTCTGCGGCTGTTTCATTGACAGTTGTATGAGGAGAGTGAAGATTTGCTTACCTTAGAGTGTAAAGTTTTTGATCATGAATCTCAAAGATGTATAGAGATTATTCTTTTTCATAATTAGAACATCTCCATGTGTGCACTAAAGTTTAATCTAAATAGTGTATAGAATGAATCTTTTAGGCATATTCTCTCACTCCTGCAGGTGCTTAACCCCATGGTACAATTTGTGGTGTTATCCCAAGATAGATATGACCATAGATGATTGTATAGAGAGGTCTCTAGACATGTACCTCCCAATGTTAACAATTCCAATGGTCTGGTAATAGACGTATATACACATAATTAATAATGCTCTTTGCTCTAGGTGCGCCATTAAGACGTGAAATCCATCATGTATTTATTACCAAATTGGTATGTGTAGAATGGGTGCATGTTGGTCCACATTCTTTTACATTTGATAATAATGTATGGGAATGTGAGGACACTGTTTTCTCAGATTTTTTTATTATTGTGTTGCTCCTCTTGCTGATGCACTTTGCTATGGATATAGAGGAACTAACATTTTACAAACTTTTTTATACCAAGTTACATGGCATATGATGTGGACCTTCCATGTCATACAACTGACATAAATTAATTAACCACAGTTAAGTCAATTATCTTTTGCTTTAATATAAGACAAATTAACTTTCTTTTTTAAAATTGTACAGTAATTGTTCCTCTACTGCTCTACAACCCAATATACTCTTTCTCTTCTCCAGTCAACGTCTTCCGCTCTTTCTTCTCCTTTATATGAGCAGGAATCAATAATCAATATAGGTATTTTGCTTGAGCGGTTAACTCTAACGAGACAATTTAATTTGCATTTTTTGTTTATCAATGGGTCATTGCTAGTCGTTCAACCAAGTGTTTTCCATCTTAGGTGCATTCTCTGTTTATCAATGGGTCATTGCTAGGCGTTCAACCAAGTGTTTTCCATCTTAGGTGAACGATTTACGATGTCTCAAAGGAATTCATGTTCCAACTCGTCCCAGAATGGATGTAATCCTCCTAAACTTAATTATTTGTGAGTGATTTCTCTTTCCATCAATCAAGTTAATGTCAATTTCGGAGACCAATGTTCATTTGAGTTCCAATCTAGCAAACAAATCATGTATGATGTGTATTCAAACATATTTGTATCGTATTTAAAATAGTAAATGTTTTGCATGCCTTTACTCCTTTCGGCTTCTAATAGTGTTAGTGATTACGATATCGCATAATATAATTGCCATATGGTGATATCAACAATATCTAACACATGTAATTGCCATATGGTGATATCTAACAATCTCTCTCAAATGATATCCTAGTTTATCATTTCTACAACTAGCTATTAGCTGCATAAAAAATTAAATAATTATATTTACTTTTCCATTGGTTATATCATTATTGAAGTGAAGGCTTGTTTAATAGCTAAGGAATTGTTGTTGCGTCCATTCGTCTTGTAAATTTGGCAAGAATTTTGTTCTGAGTTATTTGAGGGTCATTTCCGGCTTTAAAGGTATAACTGTTAGGTTAAAGTAGAGGAGGACAAAGTACATGCATAAACTCTTCTAGGATCCATCTTGTGTATAAATTTGTTAACTTGTGTATAAATTTGCAGATCGAATATTACAACGAGGGGTCTAGATTATATTGTTTTCACCGAGTCCACGCTAGAGAGCCTCCTTAGTCAATACCTAAGAGGAGGAAAAAACTCTCTATTAATTCGCTCGAAGGCACGTCAATTAATAAGAGTAAACATTGCCCTCTCACGACTTGAACCCAAGTCTCCCTGAAGCCAAGCCTTCATTAGAAAGACTTTTCTTTGTCAATGGGATATTAGACCAATAGATATGTAACACAAGATATGATACCTAGTTTATACTCGTAATATGTTTACACGATCCAGCTTGTTTGCACATGAAATATGGAATTGATAAATTTACCCACCAAACTTATTATTCAAAGTTTCGTTGTAATGTTTACCCTAATTAATGTCGTGCTTTTGGGCGGTTAATTAAGGGTTTTCCCCCAATGTGGTGTTGGAGGTATCAGTGTGGGTTACATTCTGGCCTGGAAAACCTAGCTAAGGGTACCCAATCGATCGTTCAAAAAAAAAAAGTTCAACATATACTATCAGAAGCAAATTTAATCAGAATAATATCACTATAATATTTGTAACATAAAAAACAAAATACATAAAATTAAATGATATTATTCTGGTATGAATCTTGTAAAAATTCTGAGACATATTTTTTCAACCTTTTGTAGCTCTTCTTTCATCTTATACACGACAACCTGTCATTTTTTGAAAATTTATTGTGCATCATTAAAAAATTTGTGCATTTGTTTATATATGTTTGTGATTTATAATTTTTTATCAATTTATCATGATTCAGTTATTAAAATATTGTTTGGTTTATTTTACATTTCACTTATTTTACAATAACTAAATTAATTACCTTAATTGAAAACAAAAAAATATTTGTAATGAAAATTATCACGTTATTTTATGTTATTAACTAATCTTGTATGTCTAAATCTAGTTTTGTATTTGATGTGGAATATAGATGAACTATTTTTCTCAAATCATATGGATTTTCAGTATTGTTTCGATCTTGGTATCGAAAAGTGATACCAAATCTCAAGTGGAAAGCATTATAATTTTTAAAATCACTACCTGATCGAACTGAAACAATACCAAAAATACTGTTATTATATCGGTATAAGTTCAAATGATAGTTTTGTATCTTTGGAACGGGTCGGCAGGACCCTAAAATATACTCCATCCGTCTCATTAAATGTGTTCTATTTTGAATTTTCAAAGTCTTCTTTTATAAATTTTGACCTTAAATTTTTTGATTTGTGTTATATAATATTTGATGAAAATTATACCAATAAAATATACATGTAAAACTCAATCAATTCATATAACTTTCATCAAATATTTAATCCTTTATAAAGAGTATTGGATTAAGAAATTAAGTATATTTTTTTCTCCAAAAAGCCCCTTTCAGCATATTTATGGTTTTCAAAATGCCCTTCCACACACCACAACACTAAAATATCATATCTACCCTTATAACAAATTGTCACTCCTAAAATAAAACAAAATGACAGCCAAATAAAATCACAACTTTGTTGTCGTGAAATCACATTCTGTAACCAATGTATTCATCCAAAAAGCTGGTTATAAAATTCCGCCGCAACGCGTGGATATTATGTTCGTATTATATAGTACAAATCAACATATTTAAGGTAAAAGTTTATAAAAAAAGAGTTTGAAAATTTAAATTAAGACACAATTATTGGAAAGGAGGGAGTATAAAAATCTCAGAGTGGACACGAAGACACGACCCACTGAATGAATGGATAAATATAATAATAAATAAACTTCAACGCTTCTATCCATTTGCTTTGCCGCAAAATACAATACAATGGCAAGTATGATATCTACTATGTACACGCCAACCTCCTCCGCTGTGCTGTTTTCTTCAAATTCATCAAAATGTTCAAATCATCTTCAATCACCTCTTTATTTAATTACAAATAGAAATAGAAAAACCTTCCCACATATGCAGCAACAGGTCTCTTCTTTCTTCTTTCATTTGCTGCCTTTTTACTTATTTATTTATTTGTTTTTATCTTGTTTGCTTTGGAGATTGGAGTCTTTCTCTTATATACAATATTAATGTTAATTCAATAATCTTATCTGAACAATTGTGGTATGTTTCTGAACATGCTTCTAGGGTCCTATGAACAATCCTATGGTCCTATCAACATGTCGTACATATAGTTTTGAAATTTATATATATATATACATGAGTACCGTTTAGCTAGTATTACAAATTTACAATCATGAGGATCTATTTTCTTAGAGAAGCATCTAATACTTGCATAGACTACTAAGGAAATCAGTGCTCAAGTTTCTGGTTGGAGGGTGCATTCTAGATGTTTCAAATATATCATAAACATAATAAATCGACAAAAACAAATACATAATTAATAAAAATAAATAAATTAGGCTTACCTGGCTATGTCTTGCGGAAACACTTCTCTAATAACTAATAATATTTCCGAAAATATCCTCATTAACGTGTTTTAGTTCAAACTCAAGCTATGAACTTACAAGATATCCAAAAATCAGAATCACACTGTAGATTTTCTAGTCTAGATGCTGAGCACCCGGGTATCTTAGGTGCATTATCAAGATCTCAAAACTCTTCTGAATCTCTGAGCATGCTTTGCTGTGTCTTATTCCAAATGTTACCATTAGACGATGGATCGACCAACCAAGATGCAATCAAGTATATTTAGGTGCACGCTCAGTTTTTGAGACTGTTTTCACATTCTGCATACTTGATGCAAATCTTGAGTGCATCCATATCAGAATGTCTATCAAACACATTTTCCTCTCATATATCTCCCAGGTTATGCTGACAGTACGGGCTATACAAATTTCATACATGCGTTACTTTATGTTGGCTGGAGTTTCCTTTGTTGCTTGATCATAAACCCTCATGGTTCATTTAGCTACCTCAAAATCCTTCCTTAGATTAGCCTCTTGAAGATAATTAACCTTTATAGCTTCAGCTTGGGTTGTACATCTATTCAAAGGAATTGAATCAGTAAGTTACAATCATACTAGTAATAAGTTAAACTTGTGAGTTGTGAACAAAGGTGATGAAGGACAAGTAAACACACCACCTCAACGGCATGCTCAAATAGCTCTCTACTCTTTTCAAGTTTCAACCTCCCATATCTTTAGAGAAACTTTGAGAGATAAATAATCCAAATGTTTTTTCACATATTAAAGATCTTTACACCTCTTTTGTAGACCTTTAAAGTATCCTTGAAGCCCTTACTGCATTGGACCACGTGCAAATTAAGTTTTAGTTATTTACACATATAGTAAAAAGGTAATGGCAGGGAAGAGAAGTTAAAACATTGAAGAACTCATAGAATGAAGCCAGTTATACTGACTTCTACACTTCTAAAAGCATTGCATAGCTAATATTAATATGTGAGTGGAAATCCAAAGACCCAATTTCCTTTCAAACATGACAAAAGTAGATACCACAGTGTTTAAAGTGTCCTCCAAGTCCATATGAAATGCCTAAAGTCTTGTAGATTTCAGCAACTCAGCTGCAACCTGAGTGGGAGATCAAAGAAAGAGAACCAGAATCCAAAAAAATAAAAAAATAACCCTCTGTAAGTTGTAATCACAGAGCATCTATTAATTATAAAACATGCATGTTATAATATACATTCTTGATAATCCAGATGACAAGGGTAGTTCTTGTAAGGCTATATATTTTGATTTGAGACCCATTTGACCGTTTTGAGATAGAAGACAGCCTAAATTATCCACTCTCAGTATAAGTAAATGGGTCAAATATGCAAGCCTGGGATGGTTTTGGCCCGGTGAAGTAGGCCTACACCAAGGGGGGAGGTTACGCTAGCGTTTTTTGACCCAATGGAGCTTTGTCTCTCGGAGGACATGCCTTTGAGAGGATACCTGGAGGAATAGGATTAGTGTAGAGGAGTAGGGTAGGTGAGCCCCCCTTTTACGGGTTTTAGGTTTAGTTTTTTTGCAAGCTGAGCAGCCAAAGCTACTTTGGAATATAGGTTGATTATGCCTCCTACGTTAATATCTACTTATATGTATGTATGCCTTACATGATACCATCCTTATTTTGCTGCTTTGTTTTATTCATGTTGTTATGTTTATTATGCGTTTATGCTGTTGTTTAATAAGTCCAAATGGGCTCTTATATGGTATGTGTTCTGTTATTTCTACTATATTATGAATGTAAGCATGTGATACGTAGCCGACCGTTATGATTACTTAACTCTTACACTCACCTGTTCTTTACCCGTTTGGCCGGAGGTCCTTCTGGAAGCAGTCTCTGTACCTTTGGGTATAGGCAAGACTGTCTACATCCCACCTTCCCCATACCCCGCTTATGCAGGGATTAGGTATTGTTGTTGTTGTTGGTCAAATTTGCAAGCTACAGATTAGCCTGCCACTGCCACGTGGCCTGCTATCAAATGCCCAAAAGCAGATATTGACTACATTTAAAGATGTTTTACATCAATTATACTGAAAATTGATATGATGGTGAAACATGTAGGCTTATTTCTATACTTTAGAGGTCATCCTGAACCGAGTTGAAAACTGAAATAAGATTTAAGATTGACATCTTGTCTGTATGTGGAGAATCCTTTATTTTCAATCAAGATGCCTCAACTGGATAAGTTCACTTATTTCACACAATTCTAGTAAGTTGTAGATAATAGCAGGAAGCTAAAATTGAAGTTTAAGCTGTATCCTTTTGGCCATGTAGTCTACTACAAGTGTCTAATATCTGGATCAAAACAACACACAAATTCTTAAGGAACATATTTAACATTATTTCACATCAAGAGATGGTTCAGCTGTAGCATGTCTTGATAGTTCTTATTCACCCACCATTACCTCCTATTGGATGATGCTAAAAATAATATACAATTGTGTACGTGATTGGACATAGTAGTTAGTTGAAAACACAATGTGCATGCATAGGCTACCATTTACTGCACCATTTTACTGGAATGAAAATAGGTAATACGAATCAAAATATAGATAAGATTAAACGAAGGCACTTGTTATAGTAAAAACAGTACATATTAATAAATATCTGAAATAAATTGCTGATGTGAAAGAGGTGTAGTGGAAATACGAATCACAAATTAATCATAATGGAAAGTGTGACATATGAACTTTCAAGACAATAACCTGCACCATAATCTTAAACTCCGTCACATCTGAGTTTCTCTCTCCAGCTGATGTTAAAAATAGTGTTGTAGTATAATTATTTAACAACTTAGTGGCCGTCAAAGTTTTTTTGTTTGAACCAATTGTGAGTTCGAGATAATTGACTGTTAATGCTTGAATTTATGATAATATTAAGCTGAATTAATTTGATTGCCAATTCAAGATCAAGAAGTAAACTACTAGTTAGTTCAACTTATACCTACTAATTTAGTTTATGTATTTAAACTAGTTTATATATATGTATTTATAAATGAATAAATAAATAAGTAAATGGTATGAATTTAATCTGCTAAACATGAATTAACCAGTATGAAGTCAATACATAAACAATTAGGAAAAGTTTTGGGGGGACATGTTGATAAATGGAGTCCTTAAAAACTCTCTTTAATTGGTGTATATCAAATAATTAGGCTTGAGCTTCTTCTTTTGATAAAATTTGAACTAAATTGGGGAGAAGGGGGTGTAAATATCGATCCAATGACAGCTTGGTTCGATGAAACAAGATTTCTTTTAGCTTGACCCACAAAAATCAATTTGCCACCTCATTAAACATAAAATTTAAGAGGTTCTAATTCCAAAGTGAACTTGCGCAGGCAGCAAAAAAATCTGAAACAGAGCCAGAATCACTTGAAGACCCGAAACTTGCTGTGAATAAGATCATCGTTGACCAAGAAAATGAAGATGTAAAAAGCACAAAGGTGAGTGATAGAAAGATAGGTTTCAGATTCACTAACGTGCTGAGGGTGATGCTACACTATAAAACACACTTGAAAATCGAGATACTTTACTAGTTTAATCGTTGATTTTGTTTCACTTTCCCTCTCTATTACTCATTAGAACTGTTACTTATTTAAAGAACACGAAAGCTGTTATCTTTATCTTTATTTAAGTTTGTATTCTCATAATGGCTTAATATTTGTAGGTACCATTTGGGTATAGTCGGAAAGATGTTATATTTATTGGCCTTGGGGTTACCTTTATTGGCATTGGTCTAAAAAGTGGATTAGAGGTATCTTCACCTTTCTCTCTTCACTTATTTTCCTGTATGAGTCTATGCAATCTCTTTCCTCTGGGATTTAGCTCAATGTTGATATGGAAAAACAAAATCAGACAGATATGTTGTCTACTTCCTAAAGTAATTTACTAGAGGTGGCAATTCCATCCCATTCGCATAAGAACGGTTAGGTTATGTTCTGATTTGATATCCAACAAAGGGTTATAAAACTTTTGGCTAAAAATGGAACGTCATATATTTTATAGAACTGCGTGCTTAGTCAAACATTGCGATTATATTATAACTGCTGATGGTGACATTGTCTACAGTACCTTGGAGTTGATCCTCTGCAGGCTGGAAATGTTGTCCAGTTAGTGTTGGTATTGGGCCTTACCATAGGGTGGATTTCGACATACATTTTTCGTGTTTCAAATAAGGAAATGACGTATGCCCAACAATTACGCGACTATGAAATGAAAGTTATGGAGGTAAGTTCTTTATGACATTTTTATGTTCGAGGTGAAGGCCCAAATGATTTTAAACATGTTTTGGTCTCTGTATTACATTTTGCGTGATTTTTGACCCAGTTTTCTTTTTAGCTAGTCTTTTTTTTTATTTTTAATCTGAATAGATAATGTTTTACTGCAGAAACGGTTAGAGGGTCTGAGTGAAGCCGAACTAGAAGCATTGCTTGAACAAGTCGAGGAAGAAAAACGCTTGGCAAGCAGTGGTAATACCGATAGCTAAACCTTCTTTAGTTTATCATTTGATTGATACTCCCATAGTGTTTGTAAATGATGATTACACAACGCAACAGTGTAAGGATGAAGACAAAAGGCTGTAAAATTTTCAACAATTATCCAATGTATATGTTATATATCATCCTACGACTATCTTGATGCATGAAAGAATTTCCCATCATTGAAACTTTATGCTAAAGTTACGCACCTTTGGCTACTCTATACATATTTGCTCATTTAGATGTCACAACTTCTGATGACACACTTACTCTGTTACGATATTGCACACAAGAGTGGAAGTTGCTGCTATGTCTCTAGCATCGTAGGTTTGGACACAAATTAGGTTTTCTTATAATATTCGACGTTTTGTCCCGGGATTTAAATTTTTTTTGACATTGACCTCTTAATACTCCTAATATTAAAATTCTCACGCATACTTTTACTTTTGAGGTTCATCGAAAACAATACTCCAATTTATTTAAATAAAATGATAAGTAGACCTACTCTAATGTAATAAACTTTACCTTAACATATATAACTTATACCCACTAATTCCTTTTAAAACAAATATAAGTTCGAGAAGCAACTCTATATATAATAGAGAAGTTCAAATGTCGAGGTCTTAGCTGAATACACGTGTTAGGTGCAAAGTAATTCGTATTACATGTATTCTATTTCAAAATTTAAATTTACGTTATAACGAAAAGCAAGTAGAGCTTTTGATTCTAATAAATTAGTTTTAACACTTAAGGGAAGACTTAAATGAGGTCCAGATGAGTTCATTGGAATTTGACTTAAACAAGGGTTCGAGGATAGACTTGAATGAGTTCCGGTCTTCCAGATGAGTTCATTGGAATTTGACTTAAACAAGGGTTCGAGGATAGACTTGAATGAGTTCCGGTCTTCCAGATGAGTTGGAGGATCCATACATGATAGACTTGAGCGAACAGCCACCGAAGCGTGGTTCAAATATAATGGACGATATTCCATAAGTATTTCAACCATACATAAGTAGTAGTGCATAACAAAAGTACAAAAAGTTATGGCGATGGAAATGGTAAATATCAAGCACCAATTGTTTGCTTAGGACTTGATGAAAAAAAATCTTATGAGTAAAAAAAAACAAGTTACAAAATGGATATGAAACCCACTCGAAACTTTTGTTGTCGACGTAGATTCATTTCAACATGAATTGTATTTATTTGGTTCCCCTGAAAATGTCAAAAACTAGGTGTTTAGATTGCCAATATCATTGTACATCATAAAGATCTTCATACATAAGTGCTCTATCAATCATCATGCATCAATTTTATCTATCATGAATCATGATCCAATAATCAAAATATTTTTATATTTTTTTTTATTAATACTCATTTTATTAATACTAGCCTTATGGCCCTATATACAATCCTTTCTTTCTTTTTAAATATTATTAAATATAGTTTTGGTTTTTATTATTTCTTTTAGTGGCATGATCCACAGGCACTTCGGATGCTCTTAAAAACCACTTCAATAGTTTATACGGATAATCTACCAAAACATGAATTATTAAGATGCTCTTTAACAGAAATAAAACATAAATGGAGAATGAACTGTCTAGAAACTCACCCCCGACCTAATACTATTAAGACCTAATACTATTAATCAACCAGAAGTCCAGAACCATTCTAATCTGGAGAATGAACTGTCTAGAAACTCACCCCCGACCTAATACTATTAAGACCTAATACTATTAATCAACCAGAAGTCCAGAACCATTCTAATCTCCAGCACAGACGCCTTATCAATTTGTTTCGTCAAGAGAAGTAACGATCGATCAACAAGATGACATTGACAGGGTCCTCGTGAATCAGGAACAAAAGAGCAAAAAACTAAGCAAGTCTAGAAACATATAAATTCAACTGGTTACATTTCATGTTTCAGTTGTTCAATGAAGATCAAGGAATTCATTCAATGGAGGGAAGGAATATGCACAGTTCAAATAACTGAACACCAACTGATATTTGACACAAAAGAACTCCAAAATCAAGCTCTCTGATCAAGCAAGCTACTGCACATAAGAATGACAATAAGAGATCGGGTACTTCATTCCCAAGGGTACCTTTTCAGTTAAGGATGGATTCCAATCATATTGCTAGCGGTCACCCCCACCTTGGGTGGTCCCACAAGACGAGCCTCCAACATCTCCACGAAACCGTTTCTGCAAATGTTCCAAACTGGCCACGCGTTGCATTGAAGCCGTTCTACCTATCTTCTGCTGTCCCACCTCTGAAATCACAGCATTTGGGTGTTGAACGTTTTCGACTGGCGGGAGGCTTACCATAGTATTTTGGGGCACTTGTGTGTTTGGTATGTGGTGATTGGTGGTGGGAGGAGTAGGTTGTCCCTGGTAGAAGGATTGCTGTTTCATGTCATCTCGTACAGGAACTGCAGTGTCTGCCGATGCATCAGATGGGCTACAAGAATAGGATGGAATGGGACCCATTGTTGACATGTCAGACATCGCTTGAACCATTGGGTTAAAGCCTGTAATTCTTTTCACACTTTCTTCAGCCATCTTCACCTGTATATGTTCTTTAAAAAAATCAGGGTTCTGTCTATGTGAAAATGGGTTAACTTGGATCATATTTTATTCAGTACGGTCAAACAGTAAAACTTAAATATGAGTTAAAAGGTAACCCGTTAAGTCACTCAACTTCTACTTAAATTTGTCAATCTACTTGTCAGAAAGTAATTTTAACAAATACAATCAGCAACTTCATTTATTCTCATTTTCCCTCCACATGCAGATCGAGTTTTATTTAACCCCAAATTAAGAAAAAGGACACACAAATTAAAACAATAAACAAAATTAAGCCAATTAGTTTTAGTGAAGTATCCTTTTCTACATGCATGGCTAAAAGTTGCAAAGGGAAGCAGGGAGCCAGGGAGTTGGTGCGTGTTCCGGGTAACTCTTAATTTGCAGCAAGGAATCACTATGAGAATGAGTCTTATACTCTTATAATACCGTGGAATGGTTGGGAGTGCCCTTTTAATCCTACCCTTGAGATGGGGATCAAGGATTCCCAACTTTTCTGAGTATCAATCATTCAATCCATATCCCTCAAACCCATTCCATATAACCAAATAGTATTTCTTGTGAGTATTCCTTTTAACCCAACCCTTGCGGTAGGCAAATACTGTCATACCCTTGAACAAAACACACCCTAATTTGTGATCCTTGTAAGTATTCCGCAACCAAAGTTATCCATGTACGGAGAAAACAGGCCACAAAATGACAAGTACCAAAGTAGTTGACATATAATTAAAACTAAATTAATAAGCATGAAGCACTGACCTTTGCTCTCATTGTCTCAACATCAGCTTTCAGAACTCTATTATCAACCGCAGCTTCATTGTACTTTTGACTTATGTCGGTGAGACGCTTCAATAATGATGAATTTTCAACCCTCAATTGGGAAACCTAGAAACAAGCATAAATAGAGGATTCTATTATGCTGTTTGTGTATTTAAATTATAACTAGGAAAATACTAATAATAGACCTGTGTCTCAAGCTCAGTCAAATGGGCCTGCTTTCTTCTTCTTGAACGTCTAGCAGATTCTCTGTTCGATAACATTCTGAAAAAGAAAATGACATATACAGTCTCAGACCTTTCAGTACAGAGAAGAAAATAGCATGAAATATATAACACACAGCATCTACACAGTTAACTCATGATTTAGCATGCTGATAGCAGTGTCGGTTATCCATTTATACAAAAATGGTTCGAGTTGGGATATAACTGATTAATAACAGGTCAAACTTGAAAAAGTTGAAAAGATAACCTAAAGAAACCGGTCAGATGTTTTAAAGTCGCCCAGATTAGACAATGTACTTAAGTGTTTACTTGGCGAATGTAAAACTAAGGACAAACAAGAAAAGCGGCAAACCGTTCTGTCAGGTCCAGATCCAGATCCAGAATCAGTATAGTTGTGGTATTCGTTTCCAGTTATACCAAACAAACCGATCTAGTTACAGTCCACAGTCCCAGACTCCCAGTATGCTCCAAAACATGACTATTTTTTTTTTTGACTTTTAATTCAATAAAACAATGTCTTTTAAGCAGCTTAGGCTTGAATCCTTTAGCCCAGAGTTCAAGTCCAGTTCATAATCCAGTTTAAGATTAAAAGGGTTTTAAATCAGCCCAGGACCTATGCTTCCAACTTTGTACTGATGCACAGCCCTATTTACAAACACATAGAGAGCTGTATGTGAAAAAACAAAAGTTGATCACCATTCCATAATAAACAAAACAAAATGGGGAGCTCAAACCAGGCATTTATTTTTGTTGTAAATGAAACCATTTTTATCCATCACTCAAAGCACTTCACCACATATACATCTAAATTAGGGTGGAAACCCTACTTACCTTCTAACACGTTTAACATCTGTAGGGTCCATATTCTGAGTTGTTTCAGTATCTCCATCAAGCTCGTCATCGTCTGACAGTTCTCGTGATGACCCACTTGTCGCTGACTTCACTGGAATTGTAGGTTTCTTTTGTATAGTAGGCAAGGAAGGGATGGCGACAGGTCCGTTACCATCCTTACCTGGCAGCTTTGTATCAAAATCTGAGACTACCAAGCAATAGAACAAATTAACAATATTCTTTTAACCTAAACAAACGCCACAATGAAATCACAAACACAATTGATACACAATTGATAAATTGAATGTCTCACTTCTGAAATGGATACCTTATAATCTTGTATGATTAGATCTCAGGCCAACTTATGTGTATTCTTTGTTCCTAACTAGATACAGAAATGAGAAATTCATATCGTGTAATCTTGGTATGTATGTTGATGACTAAAGTTGGCAACTTCATCCATTAACTCATAAATGGGCCAACTTAATAGTGTTTTATTACAAACGGGTCAATTAAAAAGTAAGCTAAAAATGGGAAAGCGGAAAAATTATTTTTGTTGTAAATGAAACCATTTTTATCCATCACTCAAAGCACTTCACCACATATACATCTAAATTAGGGTGGAAACCCTACTTACCTTCTAACACGTTTAACATCTGTAGGGTCCATATTCTGAGTTGTTTCAGTATCTCCATCAAGCTCGTCATCGTCTGACAGTTCTCGTGATGACCCACTTGTCGCTGACTTCACTGGAATTGTAGGTTTCTTTTGTATAGTAGGCAAGGAAGGGATGGCGACAGGTCCGTTACCATCCTTACCTGGCAGCTTTGTATCAAAATCTGAGACTACCAAGCAATAGAACAAATTAACAATATTCTTTTAACCTAAACAAACGCCACAATGAAATCACAAACACAATTGATACACAATTGATAAATTGAATGTCTCACTTCTGAAATGGATACCTTATAATCTTGTATGATTAGATCTCAGGCCAACTTATGTGTATTCTTTGTTCCTAACTAGATACAGAAATGAGAAATTCATATCGTGTAATCTTGGTATGTATGTTGATGACTAAAGTTGGCAACTTCATCCATTAACTCATAAATGGGCCAACTTAATAGTGTTTTATTACAAACGGGTCAATTAAAAAGTAAGCTAAAAATGGGAAAGCGGAAAAATTAGGTTTTTTTAAGTCAGCATTACTGCTATTCTGGAAAACAGCAAATGATGAACATACACATCTAGTCCCGTGATAAGGTGATTATGAGAATAGATATATCCTAATTCCTAATCAATTCGATAGACTTTACTTCTCGAATTTTAACAAGTTAAAAATACAAACCTTTAGAAGGAGGTTGATGTCCCAACTGCGAGGTGATGGAAGCCTGTGAACCATTGTCAGGTAAAGCAGCGAAATCTTGAGGTTTTACAGAAGATGCCTACAGAAAAGAGTGAGCTACATAAGTTATAGTTCCTAAACTAACACTTAAATGAAAGTTATATGATTTGTATAATATATGCAGTCACACAATATATTACATATTTATATAGAAGATGATAAGAAATGAAAAAGTACAAAGTAGGATTTGTATAATATATGCAGTCACACAATATATTACATATTTATATAGAAGATGATAAGAAATGAAAAAGTACAAAGTAGGATGAGAAAACACCAGGTCAGGAGAAAAAACCTAACAAGTTGGAAAGAAACATCCATAATGACATGTAGTCATGTACTCATGTTATACTGTATTTTGAACTACGTCAAAAGAATAAATAAAATGGAAAAGGAAATTGATAGAAAAATTTGACCGGAATGATAGTTACAGATCTGGCAAGAGCAATTTACTTTGCACACATTTTACTGTAAAAAAGTTAGAATACATGGGAATTCACCCCCCCATCCAGAATGTCAAATGAATATAACAACACTAACGTACATGCCCGTACAAGTATGCCTATGAAAAGACAGACCAGCCACATAATGTAGACAATTCATTACAATGAAAATAACTGACTGCACATGCATGAATGTCTTTAGGCTCAAGGAAAACCCGGATATTAAGATTAAACAGAGCACATCACATTAATCAGCAACAGAATGGAAGAAGAGTAAGTACAGAATCATTGATATACTAGATAGAGCAGATCAAAATAAACTAACATCAAGTCATAAATATTTTCTGCTAGCACAAAGAACTTCTTTAAAAGTTCTTTTCAATAGCAATTGCAGAATGACTTGAACATTGCAAGATACCCCATAAATAAATGCCTTCAGAATTACAGCTCTACTAATATTAGAAGGCAACCCTAATTCTGCTAGGATGAAAAGCGACAAACTAATATGTCCCGGTACTCTTAATGATGAAATATTTTAGCTATTTAATAGCAGATAAAGGTAGCAACTACATTTTGGACATGTGTTCCACAAACTAACATCGATATATAACTTAGCGTTCTTCATAAACAATGTTTCTTGGTACAATTGCAAGGAACAAGAATAACTCTCACATAAAGGCGGATGTTCAATATTCAAATCCCGCTAGATGCAAACAATTTATATGAGCCACAGCCGCCTTGCTTTGCATAAACCCCGTGGATTAATGACATGGTCTACCAAAAAGACTTGAAAGGAAACAAGAATATAACTAAAAAAATGCAACCAATTAAAAGGTGTTGAATATAAAGTTCTTATAACCAGTAATAATTGCCTGGTACACTTTGTAATGAAAGTGTCACAACCTCTAGACATAAGGTTTTGTATTATTTGGATATGGAATATAAAAGGATAAATATGAAATGTCAGGCCATAGTGACCAGGATTGAATCTGTACCAATAACAGCCCTAGTGATTGCAAAGTTACTTGGAAATCTTTTTGAACTCTATATATGCCGAAAATGGTGGTTCTATTCTATATGTAAAAAACTCTCAACCTTGATGCATCTTAAAGCCAAAACAAACATTTTTAATGAAACAGTTGATAAGCTCAACAATTACATACCTTGTTAATAGAAGGACAAAAGAATTAAAAAAAAAAAAAACACAAACGGTTATAAAATCTGCAGTGTAATTGGGCATTTTACTTACTAACACTTCCATGACTTAGATCTTCCATATTAGAGATCACAAGTGTATATAAGAAATCTTTAAAAAATAAACACAAACTGATTCTACTAGCACTAGTGAGGAGACCAAGGTAGCCTAGAAGCCAAGTGTCTCTAATGTCCTTACAAGAGATATAAATGCAAACCACCTTAGGTAAACATCTAGGGGTGTAAAAGGGAACGGGTTCGGAAACAGTAACAGGGACATCTGAATCAAAGCCTCATCCTCGGCAGACAACCACAACATGGAAAACCTAATCTGTTAACCCAATTATATTACACTCCTCAAAACGGTAAATGTCTCCCACACAAACACAAAATATGAATCTCCCATATTCTATAATCAAATTCTAATTGCAATAACCATACTACATTATATACAGCAACCAGGCTCTCTACCCTTAGGTACACATAAAAATGCCCAAATCTCACCTCCCCATACCCCGCTTATACCCGGATTTGGTACAGTTGTTGTTGTGAAACTTATTAAGCAATAAAAAATGATAAAATAAAAGATCGAATACATATATATATATATATACCCTAGTTAAAGCAACAGCAGCACAAGCAAGATCGAGACGGCTTTTAAGGTATTCTTGGTACTCCTCGGAATCAATCGGAACATTTGGAGGTCCATCAAACGTACGAGGAGGACGAGGAAGAGGAGTTGATTGATTGTTGTTGTCTTGTTTGACTTTAATCTCCTCATCATCATCTTTGTTAACTTTTTGTTGATCTTTGATGATGTCATCAGACCCAGTAGCAGCATTATTATAAGTAGATTCAGGAGGAAGAGATGACGATGTAGTTTCTTGTTGTAAAAAACATTGAAATGCCCATTCAGACATACTTCTATTCATCATTGATTTCTGATTATTATTGTTGTTTTTCTTACGAGGAGCCGATGATGAAGTTGATGATTCTTCTTCTTCATCTCCAGCCGCCGGCGATTCTGACCAAAAGTGGCCCGCAATATCCTCCACTGAAAACATCCTATCCATTTTTCTTCTTTCCTTTTCTCTCTCTCTTATTTTCTCTCGATATATATCTAGTTGTTGGGCTTGCTTGTTGAACTTTATTTTCCTTTTTATAATATTTTTGACAAAATCTCTATTTTGACTTTTCAAAAACGTTTCACCCTTTCTATAAACTCGTGCATAGAGCTCGCATAAAATGTCCGAATTGAAGACACAAACCTATATATGTAAAAACATGACATGATAATCAATCGTGTTAATTTTTAAAAAATAAAGATGTCCCTCGATATTTATCTTATTAAATGATTAAAAAAATTTATAAGAAATACGTTAACAAAAATCTTAATTTTAAACCGGAAAATTCTAAACCAAAAACGATATAAGTAAACCTGGTTAAAGAACCTATTATAATATATTGCTTTTACTAATATATAACAAAAAAACAAAAGGATTAATCCTTTTGACTACTACATAATGAAACAAAAGTCCTTAATAATCCTTTTAACTAATACATAACGTAACAAAAATCCGACGAAACAAAAGCTCATTCACTCGAATCTTCAACTTCAAATTTGAAACGTGGAAGAGCAAACAGTAAAATCCTACTCTTTCTAGGACTGCTTGTCTAAAGCATCGAAGAAAATATTTATCATCTCATAATTTTCAATTACCTTAATTGTCATCACATTCCCGCATCATCTCCTTCAACCTTTTTCATGTCTCAATCAAAGTTTCCTACTCATCTTGTTTGAATGCCCATATATATTTTTTCAATTTCCTAGCTAAATTAGGTGGCGGAAATCTATTCAGAAACGCTTCCCTAACTAATCCAATGTTGTTAAGGTATTCTTCTCTTGTTTCTCAAACCAAGTCAAAGACTCTCCCATGAGAGACGAAGGAAACAAAGTTAACTTCACATGTGGTTCATGCCAAGCCTTATACTTAAACATCCAAATTCTCGAAATTTTTTCTAAATGTTGATGTGGGATGTGGGAGTCGGTCGTTAGACAACATAATACTTTGTTATAGGTAACATAAACTTTTCAACATGTTGATGTACATGGGAGTTAGTTCCTTAGACACTGTAAAATACTTTGTAATGTAATAGTTATATGGTGTCTTGGGATCTTTAACTAGTGTTACGATATTAATAGTTTAGGGGTCACTTGTAATACTTTGAATAGTTCCTGGTCTAGTTGATAATATTTCGAATGGTTGTTACGGGTTGTTAAAGTTGGAGTGAATGGTGGTTACCACCCATTTGCCTATAAAATGTAATTCATTTACAAAAATAAGTAGTTATGAGTGATTAAATCATTTCTTCTCCTCTCAATATATTTTCTGTTAACATTTTGGTATCAAAGCCAACGCTCCTTGGCGGTGTTTCCGATTCCGGTCGTCTTCTCCGGTCAACCCTGTTTTTCGGTGAACATAATCCACCACTTATCCGATCAATTTAGAGCAATTAATCCATGGGAACTTGAAATCAAACCCTAGAAATGGAGAAATTAGCTAAAGATAATGAAAGATTGTCCAAGGAGGTTTCAACCACACAGAACGAGATGAATTCTTCGAGGTCAACAGTTGAGACATTGTTTACTCAAATTGCCGCCATGGAACAACCACGGGGGGTGGTTACAAGGTCAGAGGGGGAAAGAGTATCCAATAACCGTTTAGCAAAGTTGGATTTCCCAAGATTTGAGGGGGATGATGTAGAAGGGTTGTTGTATAAGAGTGAACATTTCTTTGTAATTGATGAAACTCCTGCAAATAGAAAGGTAAGGTATGCTGCTATTCACATGGATGGGAGAGTCATTTCATGGCACCAGGCATACATTAAATCCAGTGGGAAACAGATGGATGAAATTCAGTGGGAAGAGTACTCAAGATCAGCAGTGGCCAGGTTTTCTACTACAACAATGGAGGATGTAATGGGTTCTTTGAAAGCATTGACTCAAACTGGAGAATTGGAAGATTATTGTGATGAGTTTGATAGGCTTCTTAACAAGGTAACTCTCTGTGAAGAATATACTATCAGTTTGTTCATTGAAGGATTAAAACCATAAATTAAGTGTCCTGTAAAAATGTTTCAATCGAAAACTCTTAAAGACACTTATGCACTATCAAAGATGCAAAATCAAGCAAATAAAATTTTGGGGATTAAGTCATGGGGAAATAATAGGTCTTATGTGCCAAGAAACACTGGCAACATGTGTAATCTGGCCAAACCACCCATTTTGGCCACACCAGTTGATGCAGTGCCTTCAACTGCACTCTACCCAAGTCTGTGACCAGTTCTTTCATAAAAGAAAAAATAAATAAAAGGGGAATGTTTCTATTGTAATGAAAAGTGGGTACCTGGCCATAATAGGGTTTGTAAGGGGAAGAAACAGATTCTTATGGTGACAGTAGATGAGTGTTAAGATGAGAAATTGGCAGACCAAACAAACTTGTTGCCATTCGTCCAGGGTGAACCGCAACAAAATTTGTATCCCAAAGTGCAGGGTGAACCCCAAATTTCTTTAAATGCTATAATGGGGATTCCATCTTATTTTACTATGCAAGTTGTGGGATCCATTGGTACTAGAAGATTACATATATTGATTGACAGTGGCAGCACTCATAATTTCATGAATGAAACTTTGGCCCAAAATTTAATATGTCCTGTTATCAATATCCCAAATGTGAGAGTCACAGTGGCCAGTGGAAACAATTTAGCATGTCTAAATCTCTGTAAGGACTTCCAATGGATCATGCAAGGTAATTAGTTTAAGGAGGATATGTTGTTAATAGAGTTAACCAATTATGATATTGTGTTAGGAGTTCAGTGGCTAGAAAAATTAAATGATATAATTTAGAATTTTAAGAATTTGGCTATGAAATTTCAAGTGAGAGGTAAAGATTTTGAGTTAAAAGGAGTGCAGCAACACAAGGTTAGTGTTTGTTCAATGGAAAGATGAATTCATTGATTGGAACTGGGAAAGATGTAGTCCAAGCTAAATTACTCTCCATACAAACAACTGTTGAACCAACAAATATGCACCATCCTTTGTTAAAGGGGTGCCAAGGGGGTCAAGAATTAGAAGCATTGCTGCTAAGGTTTGCTGATATATTTGAAGTCCAAACTGGATTACCACCTGCCAGACCTTGTGATCATAGGATAAACATTAAGAATGACACCACAAACCTCAATATCAAACCTTACAGATATCCAAAGGCTCAAAAAGATGTGATAGAAAATATGACAAAAGAATTATTGGATTCTGGAGTTATTAGGCACAGTCAAAGCCCATTTGCTGCACCAGTAGTTTTGGTTAAGAAGAAAGATGGATCATGGCGTATGTGTGTTGACTATAGGCGCCTGAATGAAGCCACCATTAAGGATGTGTACCCAATTCCTCTTATAGAGGAGTTATTGGATGAGTTGCAGGGTTCTACAATATTCTCAAAGTTAGATCTAAGGTCTGGTTACCATCAAGTGCGTATCTACGAACCAGATATATATAAGACTGCATTCAAAACTCATGGGGGTCATTTTGAGTTTCTGGTGTTGCCCTTTGGTCTCACTAATGTTAGAATTGTGGAAATATCTCAACGAAATTTATACGTCCATTTATATATGATCCAAGAAGGGTCACACGCGAAGAACATTGAAAGACTAGTTGAACTTGTAAAAATATGTAAAATATAAGAACTTTCCAAAAATAGATTTGGAAATGATTTTCGTGTCGAAACCGCGAATCGGGTAAAAACCAGATCGGGTACCAAAGCACCATGGACCATTCCATTTGACCATGGGGCCAAACAAGATTGACCCATGGATACCCAAGGGCGGTCGTACGAAATCAAGGGGGAGAAGGTAAAGGATTTTTGGAAACTCCTTTTCCTATCCCACATAGGAAACCTAGAGAAAACCTCAGGGTTTTAACCCTTATAAATAGAGGGGATTTCTAAGGTTTTTCATTCATAAGTTTCTCCTCCCTTTGTATGCTTGGGTCGAAATCCTCTAACTAATTGTTAAGGTTTTTGGCTTTTGCATAAGAGTTATATTTTATATATTAAATATATATATATATAATATATATATATATATTTAATACAAGTTAAGGCTAGCAACTAGCTAGTCTTGGGATTTGTTCGTGTGTGTGCACCTCTTGAGGAGTTCTACACTTGGGCTCTTAGTTCGTGGCAAGGTGTTCGAGTTCGAGCTTCGTGAGGTGGTGTCGACTTAAGCTAGTCGACTTTTAGGGTTTTGTGCGCTAAAAGGTTAGTTTTCTTTCTCTTCTATTCAATTATGTTTATCTATTTTAGTTTGCTATATTTGCATGCATGTTAGGTCTTGGCTTTGGTTATGTTTAGGGAATTAAACTAGGTTTAATTGTTTTGTTAATCATTCCGCTTATAGCTAATAGAGTTAATCTTGGATGATTAAATTAGATTAATTGTCTAAACGAATTAATTATATTAATTCGTTTACAAGATTAACGATCATTACCTAGGAACGTTCACGGTTTTAAAACATGCTTTTAATAAATATAAAATAGTTTTATTTTCAAATAATTAACCGTTTTAATTATTTACAAAAGATATCACTGATGTTTTAATAAATGACTCTACTAACCTTGCGGAAATTGAATGTTCATTGTAGACACAATAGTTGTGCGGTTAACGAAATCCCAACAACTAATGCACCAGCAACATTTCAAGCACTATTGAACACTACTTTCCAGTCAGTTTTGAGGAAATGTGCATTAGTCTTTTTTGATGATATATTGGTGTATAATACTAACTGGGAACAACATTTATTGGATTTGGAATGTGTTTTGGAGTTGATGAGATCAAATTCATTGAAGGCAAATAAGTCTAAATGTGCTTTTGCAGCAGATAAAATTGAGTATTTGGGTCATGTAATTACTCAAGAAGGGGTAGCCACTGATCCAAGTAAGCTCAAGGCCATACAAGATTGGCATAGTCCTGAGAATGTAAAACAACTGAGAGGTTTTTTGGGTTTAGCAGGCTATTATAGAAGATTTATCAAAGGGTTTGGAGTTTTAGCTAAACCTCTCACTGAATTGCTTAAGAAGGAGGGTTTTCAGTGGAGTCAAGACAGTCAACAAGCATTTGAGCATCTGAAACAAGCTTTGTTGTCACCACCAGTTCTTAAGTTGCCTGACTTTTCTAAGCCTTTCGTTGTGGAAACTGATGCATCTGGGAAGGAAATGGGTGTTGTACTTATGCAGGAAGCACACCCAATTGCTTTTATTAGCAAGGCTCTATCATCAAGACAACAAAACTGGTCAGTCTATGAAAAAGAGCTTTTGGCAATAATTTGGCAGTCAAGCAATGGCACCATTATTTAGCTGCAAACTATTTTATGATTAACTCTGACCACCAGAGTTTAAAATACTTATTAGACCAAAAAGTTGTGACACCCTTACAGTAGAAGTGGCTTTCAAAACTCATGGGCTATGATTATAAGATTAGCTATAAAAAAGGTTCAGAAAACATTGTGGCTGATGCGTTGTCTAGAGTTCAGGGAATGAAAATCTTCCAGATGGGTTTAAGCTCAATCAATGCTGCACTTATGGACATAATTAAGACTGCTTGGCAAAGTGATAATGATACTAAAGCATTAATTGATAAGTTGGGAAGTTGCACTGCAGTTAAGAATAAAACATGGGATGGACAATTTTTAAGAAGAAAGGGAAAATTGGTGATTGCCAAAGATGCAACATTAAGAAAGAATATTATTGATATTTTCACTCTTCTCCTATGGGTGGTCATTCTGGTACAGCTACCACTCTTGCTAGGCTCAAAGATTTCTTTTAGTGGAAAGGGTGTTCAAAAGATGTGCACAAAGTAGTTGAAGAGTGCACTACTTGTCAGAGATCTAAATATGAGATTGTGGCACCTCCAGGTTTACTTCAACCATTGCCTGTTCCCAAGTCTATATTCACTGATATCTCTATGGACTTTATCTCAGGCCTACCTAGTGTACATGGAAAAGATACAGTCTTGGTGGTGGTTGATAGACTAACTAAATTTGGGCATTTCATTTTACTGGGACATCCCTTTAATGCTGTCAATGTTGCACAAGCTTAAATTTCATGGCTGTCCTAACACCATAGTATCAGACAGAGATCCCAACTTTTTAAGTCACTTTTGGAAGGAGTTTATGAGACTTCAAGGTGTGAATTTGGCTATGTCTTCTGCATACCATCCTCGATGGTCAAACTGAGGTCCTTAATAGATGCTTGGAAAGCTACTTGATAAGTATGTGTTTGGATGCTCCCTTAACTTGGGATAAATAGATACCATTAGCTCAGTGGTGGTATAATTCAACTTGGCATTCTGCCATTAAAATGAGTCCATATGAAGCCTTGTTTGGCATTAAACCAAATGTCCACATCTCTTACATTCCTAGAGATACTGAAGTCCAAGCTATGGAAGACTTACATAGGGACAGAGAATGTATGATTCAAAAGCTGAAGGGGAATTTGGAGAGAGCAAGAAACAGAATGACACAATTGGTCAATGCTCATAGGACTGATAGAGAATTTATTGAAGGAGACTGGGTATATGTCAAATTGCATCCATTTCATCAAAAATCCCTCAAGCAACACTACAACCGCAAGCTGCCAGCTAAGTACTTTGGCCCATTTGAAGTTTTGAAAAAGATTGGCAAGGTGGCTTATACATTGGCATTACCCAATGATGCCCAAATCCACCCAACATTCCATGTTTCACTTCTTAAGAAAGCTCAAGGACCAACTGCAACTCCTTCTGCTCTCCCTACCACTCAAGGTTTCACTTTGCAGCCAAGATCCATTATTGATAGAAGGATGGTCAAGAGAAACAACAAAGCTGCTGTCAAGGTTTTAGTCCATTAGGAAGGACTTTCTATTTCTGAAGCTTCTTGGGAATTTGCAGTCGATATTCAGTCAAGGTTTCCTCATTTTCAATTTTGAGGACAAAATTCTTTTAAAGGAGAGGGTATTGTTACGCTATTAATAGTTTAGCAGTCACTTGTAATACTTTGAATAGTTCAGGGTCTAGTTGGTAATATTTTGAATGGTTGTTACGTGGTGTTAGAGTTGGAGGGAATGGTGGTTACACCACATTTGCCTAAAAAATGTACTCATAATTGATTTCTTTTCCTCTCAATATATTTTCTGTTAACAACTAGTAATAAGTAGTTATGAGTGATTAAATCATTTCTTCTCCTCTCAATATATTTTATGTTAACAACTAGTAAGCATTGTACTATCTACTACGCATCTCGTGTATCTGTTTTAGCAGGATGCGACAAAAAATCAACTCATCGTCACAACTCCATTAACAGATAGTCAAATTCAACAACTTAGAAATCACGGCAAATTAGTAGTAACCTCAAACTCCAACTAAATTGCTCAAATTAAGCTCAAAACTTATCAATAACACGATTATATCACTGTAACATCTATATACATATATTTTTTTACTCAGATATCAATTGTTATATGACTATAATTGAGTGTAGGTTATTGAGCTCAAATATGTGTTAGGGTTAAATGTGTTGAAATAGCAATTGAAAAGAGAAAGAATATAAAAGGTGTATATTATACATTTACTGATGACGTACCTAGCTTAAGTACTATTAACGCTAGTAAATAAGCCAAAGTTCGCTAATGCTATTCCACCTAATGCCTAGCTACGGCCAAGTACAACCAAGGCCGTAGCCCTTTCCCTGCAGGCCGCAGCCTTCCCGCTGCTGGTCGTGACTGTAGCCAAGGCTTTAGGCTGGAAGTTCCATGACGTCGGTCATAGCGACGTCTAACAAACTCTGCAACAACTTTGTCTCTTCCTCGCAAGGGACAAATGCTTACGTATAAAACGACACACCGAATAAACGTCTCCCTGCAAGACCAACGTCATGGTTGGGGACCAACATATACGTCTTCCTGCAAGACAAACGTCATGGTTGGGGACCAACAAGCTGACCTACCCTTGACCTCTATAAATACCCCTTCATTGGCTCACTTCTAAGACCAATGAACAACACACAAAAACACACACACTTTACACTTGGTGGCGTGAGATCAACACCTTGATTTCACACTAGTTGGGAATCGCCAGCAAGTCTAAAACATCTCTCAAACCCCTTTTTCCATGCAAGATTAACCCCTAGACCTTAAGCGAGAATCCTTGCTTAAACAAGTGGCGCCATCCGCAATATCTACGTAATCTTGTAACGAAAAACAAAAAAAAAAACATGTCGGCGGAGGGCCCAACGGAGCCTCCGGGCTTCGACCCTCCTCAAAATGAGTCATCCGTAAACAGAAACTCATCTCGCATAACACCAACGGCTAGACAGATGGAGGAGCTAGCCCCGTTGATGAGAGAATACCTCCGGATGATGAATATGGATAGTGTGCGTACTCGCCTGACTTACTCAGATAACAACGAATCCGTAGACGAAGAGATAGAAGCAGAAACACCCCCTCCAGGACACCATGCGAACAGATCTGAAGAGAGGGTGCACTTTCGCGAGGCACCACGAAGACGCTTCAATGGTAATCCACAAAACCCACAACCGCAAGGTCCAAATCTACCACCTATGGCCGCAGAGCAAGTGCACAATCTGAGGCAAACGTACAACCCCACATATCATGGCTACGGCCAACCATATCCTCCACATAATGACCATTTCACTCCTCAGAGCCAATACTTTACGCCGCAGCCCACACATAGTTCGCAGTATGCCAATAGTCAACCTTTCACTCCGCAGTCTACCGGACCACAACTGATGCATACACCCAACGCACACCCTTTTCCCCCAACTTACACACAAAACTTTAATCAATATCAACAACAAACAATGTTTACTAACCCAGCCACCGGACAGTCCCAACCCTCGTGGCTTCCAAGCGAGCAAGACATGATGATTCAAACAGAGCCGGGGCCGTTCGTACAATGGATTGAAGACTATCCGTTGCCATCCGGAGGGTTGCCGAAAGGAATAGAAATGTATGATGGCAAGGGTGATCCCGACAATCATCTGAAGCATTTTAATGGCATGATCAAGATGCAACGTTGGAATGTGCCGGTTGCCTGCCACATGTTTGCTCTTACTATGAAGGATGTAGCCCGTGCTTGGGTAGATGGGCTACCAGTAGGTAGTGTAGTAAACTTTGAAGATTTTAAGAGAAAGTTCAGATCCCACTTCAGCCAGCAGAGGAAATACCAGAAGATCCATTTGGAAGCACACAACATAAAGAGAAGAGAAGGTGAAAGCATACGCAATTTCATAACGCGATATACAGATGAAACAACACTCATCAAGGGTCTGGCTGAAAGTCAAAAGATATCCGGTTTCGTACACGGCCTAAGATTTAAACCCTTAGTCGAATTCCTGTCTACGGACCTCCCACAGACATATACAGCTCTTACCGACAAGACGCACAGTTTCCTGCTTGCAAAAGACACAGCTGGAAATTTGGGAGGGGCAGAGCCAGTAGAAGGAAGTCCATACTTCAATCCGCAGCCCTATGGAAGGGGCGGAGGACGAGGCTGGAGGGGTCGTGGAGGCAGGGGGCACCATTTCTCTCCATATCAAAGAACGCATGATCATGCTCCTGCCAACCATGGTACCCTGAATAACACACAAAGACCCCCACGGGACGTGTTAGCCACCGAAAGGTCACCGCCAAAGCCGAGATCACAACAGCGGGGGAAAGACATGAGCAAATTTTGTGATTATCACAACGTTCGTGGACATGACACGAACGATTGCAAAGTATTTAAAGCCAAAGTAGAAGAAGCAGCCAAAACCGGAAGGCTAACCCAGTTTCTAAAAAATTTGAAAGAACAAGGACCTAAGGATAACCAGGGAAGGCGAGACAACACTGAGCCTCAGGTAGCAAGACTGGAGGCAATGGAAGCACCCATAACCATGATAATTGGCGAAGTCAGACGAGAAGAGCAGAGATCAGACAAAAGTGAGCCATGGAAGTCAGTAGCAATTAGCTTTCCGCCCATTGAAGAAAAGGATGCGTCAGATGACCCTATAGTGATTGAAGCTATTATAGGGAAACACCCAGTAAAAAGGGTGCATGTGGACACCGGAAGCGGGTGTGAGATTATGTATGACCACTGCTTTCAAAGACTAAAGCCAACTCTGCAGAAGTTAAGAAAGAGCTCCACAAGTTCTTTAATTGGATTTTCGGGAGAAAGAGCGTGGTCACAAGGTGAAATAACACTGCCAGTGACTGTGGGAGAAATGCCGAAGCAACGTACAGAAACATTAACGTTTACCATCATTCGGGCTAACTCCCCATATAACGTCATTCTAGGTAGGGTGGCCATGAGAAAAATGGGGATAATCCCCTCCTCGGCACATGTTGCAATCAAATTTCCAACATCACTGGGTATCGGGTATGTGAAGTCGGAGCCACTCTTCAATCGGTATTGTGCGAAAGTGGAACCACAGGAGGGGACTCCGGAGCAAGAGAAGTTGATACTGTCTGGAGAAGCGGAAGAGAAGCTATTCATCAATGAGAAATACCCAGACCAACACATTCTGATTGGTCGCCAACTCCCGACAGAGTACAAAAGAAAGTTGAAAGAATTGTTAGAAAGAAATAAGGATGTATTTGCATGGACGCCATCTGATATGACCGGCGTCCCAAGAAAGCTGAAGATGTGAAACATTTGATACCCAACACAGGCTGAATGCCCGACCACATATAGAGCCAATAAAACAAAAAAGAAGAAGCCTAGCCCCAGACAGATGCAAGGCCGCACAAGAGCAGGTAGCGGATCTAGTCAAAGCAGATATCTTAAGGGAGGTCAAATATCAAAGCTGGGTGGCCAACCCAGTCATGGTGAAGAAGCATGATGGAGGCTGGAGAATGTGTGTAGACTTTACTGATATCAACAAGGCCTGCCCTAAAGACTGCTACCCGCTACCAGAAATCGATTGGAAAGTAGAGTCATTGGTGGGTTTCAAGCTGAAGTGTTTTCTTGATGCCTACAAAGGATATCACCAAATACAAATGCATCCGGATGACGAAGACAAAACAGCATTTTACACTGCTGGGGGCATCTATTGCTACAAGAAGATGCCTTTTGGGTTAAAAAATGCAGGAGCAACATACCAGAGGCTAGTAGACAAGGCATTTGGAAAGCAAATCGGACGTAATCTGGAGGCTTACGTAGATGATATGGTCATCAAGAGTAGAAGTGAAGAAGACATGTTGATGGACATTGAAGAAACCTTCAAGACACTCCGGGCCATAAACATGAAGTTGAATCCAAAGAAATGTACTTTCGGAGCGGAAGAAGGCCACTTCTTGAGCCACATTATCACAAAAGAAGGATTCAAAGCAGACCCGGAGAAAGTGAAAGACATCCTCAGTCTAAAACCTCCAAGTAGCCTAAAGGAAATTCAAAGTCTCAATGGAAAGCTTGCAGCCCTCCATCGCTTTCTCTCTAAGTCAGCGGAACGCTCCCTACCCTTTTTCAAAACACTGAAAGGTTGTTTGGGCAAGCATAACTTCAGCTGGACGGAGGAAGCTCAGAAAGCTTTTACAGAGTTAAAGGAATACTTGTCAAATCTCCCCACCATCACCGCACCAACCCACGGGGAAACCTTGGTGCTATACCTGGCAACTTCAGAAGAGACAATCAGTGCTGTTTTGATGACAAACAAAAAAGAAGAAGCCTAGCCCCAGACAGATGCAAGGCCGCACAAGAGCAGGTAGCGGATCTAGTCAAAGCAGATATCTTAAGGGAGGTCAAATATCAAAGCTGGGTGGCCAACCCAGTCATGGTGAAGAAGCATGATGGAGGCTGGAGAATGTGTGTAGACTTTACTGATATCAACAAGGCCTGCCCTAAAGACTGCTACCCGCTACCAGAAATCGATTGGAAAGTAGAGTCATTGGTGGGTTTCAAGCTGAAGTGTTTTCTTGATGCCTACAAAGGATATCACCAAATACAAATGCATCCGGATGACGAAGACAAAACAGCATTTTACACTGCTGGGGGCATCTATTGCTACAAGAAGATGCCTTTTGGGTTAAAAAATGCAGGAGCAACATACCAGAGGCTAGTAGACAAGGCATTTGGAAAGCAAATCGGACGTAATCTGGAGGCTTACGTAGATGATATGGTCATCAAGAGTAGAAGTGAAGAAGACATGTTGATGGACATTGAAGAAACCTTCAAGACACTCCGGGCCATAAACATGAAGTTGAATCCAAAGAAATGTACTTTCGGAGCGGAAGAAGGCCACTTCTTGAGCCACATTATCACAAAAGAAGGATTCAAAGCAGACCCGGAGAAAGTGAAAGACATCCTCAGTCTAAAACCTCCAAGTAGCCTAAAGGAAATTCAAAGTCTCAATGGAAAGCTTGCAGCCCTCCATCGCTTTCTTTCTAAGTCAGCGGAACACTCCCTACCCTTTTTCAAAACACTGAAAGGTTGTTTGGGCAAGCATAACTTCAGCTGGACGGAGGAAGCTCAGAAAGCTTTTACAGAGTTAAAGGAATACTTGTCAAATCTCCCCACCATCACCGCACCAACCCCCGGGGAAACCTTGGTGCTATACCTGGCAACTTCAGAAGAGACAATCAGTGCTGTTTTGATGACAAACAAAAAAGAAGAAGCCTAGCCCCAGACAGATGCAAGGCCGCACAAGAGCAGGTAGCGGATCTAGTCAAAGCAGATATCTTAAGGGAGGTCAAATATCAAAGCTGGGTGGCCAACCCAGTCATGGTGTAACAGATAGGCCAATAAAACAAGTACTCACCAGGCCGGAGGTATCCGGAAGATTGGCGAAGTGGGCCGTAGAGTTGGGGGAGCATGAAATTGAATTCCAACCAAGAAACGCTGTTAAGGGGCAGATACTTGCAGATTTCTTAGCAGAAACACCCTCCAAAGAGCCAAAGGCTAAAAGAAAGATTATCTTTGAAGAAGAAAAGACAGAAGGGGTGAAAGAAGAGTCTAAAGCAGAAGCATGGAAGTTGTTTACTGATGGGGCCTCCAGTGCGGATGCTTCCGGAGCTGGTCTGATACTCACAAACCCGGAAGGGCAAGAATTTACTTATGCTTTACGCTTCAAATTCAAAGCCTCAAACAATGTAGCAGAATACGAGGCCCTGCTTGCAGGTCTCCGAATTGCAAAAAAGATGAAGGTAGAGCACATTCATGCATTTGTAGATTCGCAAATTGTGGCCTTCCAGGTGGATGGAACATATGAGGCAAAAAAGGTGTATATTATACATTTACTGATGACGTACCTAGCTTAAGTACTATTAACGCTAGTAAATAAGCCAAAGTTCGCTAATGCTATTCCACCTAATGCATAGCTATGGCCAAGTACTACCAAGGCCGTAGCCCTTTCCCTGCAGGCCGCAGCCTTCCCGCTGCTGGTCGTGACTGTAGCCAAGGTTTTAGGCTGGAAGTTCCATGACGTCGGTCGTCTAACAAACTCTGCAACAACTTTGTCTCTTCCTCGCAAGGGACAAATGCTTATGTATAAAACGACACACCGAATAAACGTCTCCCTGCAAGACCAACGTCATGGTTGGGGACCAACATATACGTCTTCCTGCAAGACAAACGTCATGGCTGGGGACCAACAAGCTGACCTACCATTGACCTCTATAAATACCCCTTCATTGGCTCACTTCTAAGACCAATGAACAACACACAAAAACACACACACTTTACACTTGGTGGCGTGAGATCAACACCTTGATTTCACACCAGTTGGGAATCGCCAGCAAGTCTAAAACATCTCTCAAACCCTTTTTTCCATGCAAGATTAACCCCTAGACCTTAAGCGAGAATCCTTGCTTAAACATTTACATTTATAAGGACTTGAAGGGTATTCATACTAATTGTATACATTTTCATTAAACCCCTTTGATGATGCAATTCTTTTTTCAATTTTTTTTAATGGGTAAATGAGAAAACAATAATCCTATAGGCTAATGTGTAAACTTTCAGAAGAAAGAACACAATAAAAAATGAAAATGCGAAAACCAAATTGGAAACCAACACTTAATAAGAGATTATTAAGAGTTGCGCTTTTGACTTCATGGAGCTGAGCCACTACCAGCCAGACATGCACTACTAAAACGAGATATCTATCGTTCGTTTTCCTTCTAGTATTAATTATGCCGTGAATCTTTATGTGCTGGAAACTAATTAGATCAGGCTCCTAATTATGTCATAAATATTAGATGGTTTTAAATTTATGAATGATGATAATTCACCTTAATTTGTTTTAATTTGGCATTACAAACACAAGAAGAATCATCTTCCACCAACCCACAGATTCATGGATTAGTGGAGTGCTCTAAAACCAGCAAAGGTTTTCAAAAAGATAGTTAGTGGAGTACTATATATATATATATATAAACATCTTATTGGCATATCTCTCTAAGTTGTTTCGTGCCATCCATCTTAAGTAATATATATATATATATATATATATATATATATATATATATATATATATATATATATATATATATATATATATATATATATATATATATATATATATATATATATATATATATATATATATATATATATATATATATATATATATATATATATATATATATATATATATATATATATATATATATATATATATATATATATATATATATATATATATATATATATATATATATATATATATATATATATATATATATATATATATATATATATATATATATATATATATATATATATATATATATATATATATATATATATATATATATATATATATATATATATATATATATATATATATATATATATATATATATATATATATATATATATATATATATATATATATATATATATATATATATATATATATATATATATATATATATATATATATATATATATATATATATATATATATATATATATATATATATATATATATATATATATATATATATATATATATATATATATATATATATATATATATATATATATATATATATATATATATATATATATATATATATATATATATATATATATATATATATATATATATATATATATATATATATATATATATATATATATATATATATATATATATATATATATATATATATATATATATATATATATATATATATATATATATATATATATATATATATATATATATATATATATATATATATATATATATATATATATATATATATATATATATATATATATATATATATATATATATATATATATATATATATATATATATATATATATATATATATATATATATATATATATATATATATATATATATATATATATATATATATATATATATATATATATATATATATATATATATATATATATATATATATATATATATATATATATATATATATATATATATATATATATATATATATATATATATATATATATATATATATATATATATATATATATATATATATATATATATATATATATATATATATATATATATATATATATATATATATATATATATATATATATATATATATATATATATATATATATATATATATATATATATATATATATATATATATATATATATATATATATATATATATATATATATACAAAACAAACGTACAAAAAGCATCAAATTAAATCTCACACATTGACAAAAATGATAGGGTTGGATGACCTATACAAGGTAATAGCCTCAGTGTTTCCACTCTACGTAGCACTAATCTTAGGCTACGGCTCAGTGAAGTGGTGGCATATGTTCAAACCTGACCACTGCAATGCTATAAACCAGCTCAATTGTTATTTCATTATGCCTCTCTTCACATTTGATTTCACAACCCGGATCAACCCTTACAAAATGAATTTTCGTTTCCTAGCAGCCGACACCATCTCCAAAGCCATCATTCTCATAGCGATATCGCTATGGGCTAACTTCACTACTAAAGGAAACTATCCTTGGTCAATCACAAGCTTCTCATTGTCTAGCTTGAATAATACACTTGTTGTAGGGGTTCCCTTAATTGGAGCAATGTATGGGCCTTTAGGGGAGAACCTTGTCATCCAAATCTCGATTTTGCAATTTACAGTCTGGATTATGATCTTATTAATGATGTACGCGTTCCAGAATGTAAACAAGTCATTGGATTTGGCAGTGGCACCGAACGAATTGGCCACGGATCTAGAAAACAGTACCGGGGAGGAAACGACGACTACTACAAGACCATCTTTCTTGGTGTTGGTGAAAATCGTTGGGTTAAAGCTTGCTAAGAACCCCAACTCGTATGCATGCATCCTTGGGCTTGCATGGGCACTTGTATCAAATAGGCAAGATGTTTTTCAAATATTATATATCTACATATACTCCATATGTGTTGTTTACACATAATTAATTAACATGTTAATAATCAAATCACAGCCGGCCACTGCACATAAATAAGTGCTAATGCATGCATTGTAAATAAAGTAGTTTGATTAGAATGAAAAATACATTAATTAATTTGGTTCTGCGCACAGGTGGGATTTGAAAATGCCAAGTATTGTCCAAGGATCCGTATTGATCATGTCTAGAGCTGGTTCTGGTGTTGCCATGTTTTGCATTGGTGAGAATAATAGTAATATATTATTCACTACTTCCATTTAATTAATTATAGGCCAACTAATTTTCTCTTCTACATACACAACACGTACATATATTAGAATTATTCGTAATACTATACGTACTTTTAATTTTTAGGTATATATGGTGATTAATTAGCTAGAGAAGTTCTTTTCTAAAATTTTTTTAAGAGATCGAAGTTCTTTTTCATGTAACTATTATGTTTAATGATCATACAAAATATATATACAGGGTTGTTCATGGCATTGCAACCAAAGATGATAGATTGTCGTGTAACGCTAACTGCATTTGCGATGCTACTGAGGTTTGTGGTTGCACCAGCAACGATGGTTGTTGGTTCTTTTATCGTGGGTTTGAGAGGTGATGTCCTTTCTATTGCGATCATTCAGGTAATCTACAACGTACAACTATTTAAGTTTACTTTGTTAATCTAATAATCCACTTACGCTAATTAATTAATTAATTAATTTAATATATATGCCTGGCCTAGATTTGTACTTGCCATGTACCCCTCATCATTTTTGTCCAAGTTCGAAAGTGTTATATGATTTCGTAATCAATATTATGGTTCTCGATCCTATATATGAGAGGTGGTCTAATTTAATTAACACCATTTGACTTTTCCTACACTACTACGTACAAAATTGGAATATTCCGATGGAAGTTTCGGTCGGAAATTCGTCGGTAAAGGCTTCCATGTTCATAATTCTCTATAAAAAAGTTATTAGTTTTTTTTAGCTTTTTAACGTATACGGATCGAATATTACAATGGAGAGCTTATACTATATTTTATTAACCCGTTTCACACTAAAGAGTTCCCTCACCAATACCTAGTAGGAGAGAAAAGCCCCTAATAGTCCGCCTTAAAACACGACAATTTATTAGGGGAAAACCTTTTCCCATTAGACTCGAACCTAGATCTTCCCAAATTCGAGCTCTCAAAAAAGAACTTCCTTACATTAGGCTATTAACCCATTGGTAAAAAGGTTATTTTAGTGACTTTTTTTTAAAACGGCGGAATATTAATATAAATAGAGTTACAAGCTAGCAAGGCGCTAGATGTAACAAATACAAATGTCTAAACAAGTACAAAGATTGACCTAGAGATACAACACTTACACTGACATAAGCAAAAATGAATCTAAGTCAAAGAAAAACAAAACCAACAGTGCTATCCCGGATAATTGTTCCATTCGTCCCATGAAAAATGAGGATGGCGGCTGCGATTGCTGATCCAAAAGTAAGAGGATGAGACGATTGAGGTAAATAATAATTGACTGTTCTCCAAAGTGTCGTTGTAAATGAGATTGTTCCTAGCTTTCCAAATGTGCCACCACCAAATGTATAAAATAGCCTTGATTAGATCAATTCTTTTAATACCTCTACTGTTCGCACACCATTGCATCAGCTCTATAGGCGTCAAGGCAGGGATGTCGAGGTTGAGCCATTTACTAAGCAAGTCTCTAGTTTCTTTCACAATCGGGCGGTTACAAAAAAGATGCCTCGTTGTTTCAATACCGACACTACAGAAGGAGCACCTGATAGTAGACACATCAATGCCTCTCGCGAACAGGTTCATCTTGGTTGGGATGCTATCTCACCACAATCTCCAAACAAAAATGTTGATTTTTTTCGGTACGACATTTATCCAACTCATTTTGCAAGTATTTCTAGTAATGATTTCACTATGATCAATACTGCTTCTTAAATGAGCAATAGTAAAAATCTTTTTACCTTCAAGATTCCATTCCCATTTATCTTCGACATCAGAAGCCAATCTATCCGGGATGATATTGCGAAGATCCTGTAATTGTTGACTTTCACGACCAGCCCTTAAAGGCCTTCTCCAAACCCAGTTACAATTCGAGTCAACCAACCGCTCATTAATGAAACAATCCTTATTTGATTCCAAAGCAAACAATCTGGGAAAAGTCTTGTCGAGTTATTGTTCACCAATCCAACAATCCTTCCAAAACTTTGTAGACGCCCCATTACCTATTTTTCGAGTAACCAAATCTTGCGTATTCGGGAGGGACCCATGAGTTTCACGTACCGCTTTCACAACCTTGGACCAGATCCCATTAGTAACAGAAGTTAGTTTATAAAAGCACTCTTCACCGTGAATAGTCGATAACACACACACCCATAAAGCCGATTTATTCAGAATTGCACGCCATCTCCACCTGTAAAGAAGTGCCAAATTCATAGCATTTAAACTTCCAAATCCAACACCCCCATCTTTTTTGGATGCTATGACATCCCTCCATTTAACCCAAGTCATTTTTTTTCTAGCCGACGTGCCTCCCCAGAAAAAGGACGATCGAATGGATTCGAGTTTAGTATTTACGGCTTTAGGGAGCCTGAAAATAGATAAGAAATAGATCCCCAACGAACTGAGAACCGAAGAGACCAAGGTAGCTCTCCCTCCAATAGATAACATATTAGCCTTCCAGCTAGACAATCTTTTTTGAAACTTAGTCACAATAGGATCCCATGTAGCAACACTTCCACTCCGAGCACCAATCGGTATACCAAGGTATTTAAAAGGGAGTTTTTCCATTTTACATCCTAACCTGGCTGCCATATTTTCACTTTCAGTCTTGTGCACCCCAATACCAATAATGGATGATTTATCAAAATTTATCCGAAGGCCAGACACACAATAAAAGAATCTAAGCACCTTGGATATGGTATGTAGGTTCCTTTTGGACCAATCTCCAACAATCATCACATCATCTGCGTAAAACAAATGGGATACAACAATATTATTAATTTTTGCACCAAGAAATAGGGAATCACGTACCAATTTGTCGATAGCAAGATGAAGTCCTTCCATAGCAATGATGAACAAAAACGGAGCCATGGGATCTCCTTGTCTAAGGCCTCGCTGAATAGGGAACTCAGTAGTAGGGCTTCCGTTAACCAGGACCGAAGCTCTAGCAGAAGAGAGACATGCTTTGATCCAACCAATCCATTTATTTCCAAACCCCATAGCCCCAAGAACCGAGAACAGGTACTCCCACGAGATGAAGTCATACGCTTTAGCAAAGTCGATCTTGAAAAGCAATAACTTTTTCTTGCGTCTTTTATACCAATCGATTAGTTCATTAAGCAAGAAAGGACCATCAAAAATCTGTCTTCCTTTAATGAAGGTTGTTTCTTCTTTGCTAATAACCGAATCAATAACCATGGACAGCCGGTTAGCCAACACTTTAGCAATGATCTTGTACTGCACACCAATGAGGCTGATGGGCCAAAAATCAATGAGAAGTGTAGGGCTGTTAACCTTAGGGATCAAAGTGATGAACGAGCAGTTACATCCTTGCGGAATATGTTCTTTTTGAAAGAAATCATCCATCATGTTGAAAATATCAACATTCATAACGTCCCAGTATCTTTTGATAACAGTAAAGGAAAATCCATCGGGTCCCGGGGCTTTATCCCCACCACAACTCCACACGGCATCTTTAATTTCTTCCAAGGAAAAAGGGGACTCAATATTTATAGCCTGGCGGACCGATAAGGATTTGAAGTGTATTCCATTGAAGGAAAACGACAGTCCTTCAAACTTCTGAAATTTAGAGGCATAATAGTCACGGAATCGCTCCTTAACTTCACGAGGATCTTCCAACCAGCATCCATTATGTTTGATACCCTTAAGAGAACTACATCTTCTTCTCATGTTAACAATGTTATGAAAGTACTTGGAATTTTCATCACCTTCAACCCCCCACTTAACCTTAGCCTTTTGTCTTAAATCGCTATTAAACTGATTATCTAGCTTTTGTAGTTCAAAGACGAGGTTCCTTCTATTCGCATAAAGGGTAGAATCTCCTCCCATGAGACCAATCTGTTCATCAATTGCAGCAATGTCTTGAGTAATATCATTTTTATTTCATTTAGAATTTTGAACTTTGCGCCAATCTTTAATATCCAACTTCAGCAACTTTAATTTCATTTTTAAAATCTCGAATGCATTATACTTATTTGGAGCAATTTGGACATCCCAACAATTCTTAATCAACTCATCAAAACCTTCCAAATTCATCCAGGAGTTGTAGAATTTAAAAGGAACATGACCATAATCAAGGAACTTTTGGGAGAGGAGTAACGGTCGATGATCCGAAAGGATGTCATCCAAAGCGTCTAAGGAAAGATTGGAGACCAAATCAATGATGCCTTCAGAAATGAGAACTCTATCAAGTCTGCTAGCTTTAGAACCATTTAACACGACCCTAGTGAATTTATGCCTCCCCAAAGGCAAATCGACCAGATTGGTATTGTCAATAGAGGAATTAAAATTAGCGGCATTTATTCTAGAAAACAGAGAACCGAACCTTTCATCGGGACTTCTGACCGAATTAAAATCGCCACAGATAATAAAAAGCCCTTGATTATTCTCCAAGAACCGTAAGATCTCATTCCACAGCAACGCTTTTTTCTGCTCGCTTTGTGGCGCGTAAACGTTAATCATAAAGCACGAAAAATTGAAAGCAAGCCATGCACCTTTAACAATCAATAAATTATCATGAATCCACACCTTTTCATTACAAAAAGCCGTGGGATCCCAAATGGAAATTAGACCACCAGAATGACCTCTAGATAACACTTCCGCATATTCAAAGCCAAAATTGCCCCATAAACTTTTAATACGGGCCTCATCAGAAGACGACATCATAGACTCCTGAATCGACAAAAAGTTAATCCTGTACTTATTCAAAATACCACGAAGGGAATGCCTCTTTTTATCACACCCCGTACCATGCATATTAAGGGAGAGCATATTCATTGGAGACCATTGACGTCACTAATCTTTTTGACGAGTTGTTCTACATCATATTGTTGCCCCTCTGGCTGATAGCCCATGTTAGGACCCATGTTTATAATATCTTGTATCATATCATAAGGGAAGTGAGAACCGTGGGAGCTCAAAGAAGCATCGTCGTGATCCTGAACATTAGTAGTTGGTACCTTAGAGTTTGATTTTTCATGTAATCCATTGGAACTAGCCTGTGCAGAAACATCCCCTTTAGAACTGCAGTGAAGACCTGTAAATACACCTCTATTAAACCTTAGGGCACCTGAATATTCAGATGACAAAACAGGACCTGAATTTCTAACCGGAGGGCAAGATTTTGCCCGCTTACGAGACGTAGCATCTTTAGCTATTATTTTATCCAGCGAGAAAATGTCATCGGCCACGGCTTGATCAATAAAATCTTGATTAACCTCACGAATAGTGTTTACTTCTCCAAAGAATTCCTTGTCATTGGAGACATCAGATTGCTCTTTACAAAGGTATGCATTAAACTTTTCACTTCTGTCCGGGCCATTGTCTTCTTCGCTTCCACCTTCGCTAAATTCCATAGAATCAAAACCGGTGTCAGAAGCTGCTGAGGATGAAGAGGGATATGAAATGCTCAAGATATTTGGTTCCCAAGCATCAAATTCCCGAATCCAGATGTCGTAAGATTTATCATCCAAATGGGCCACCAAATCTTCATGAATGAACTTAGATGATTGTGTGAGAACACAAACTTTAGCCAGTGAGTAAGCATCACCCCAGTCAGGGCCAACAAGCACACACTTTCCCCAGGAACCCAAAATGACCTGATAATTCTCCCTAAGCCAGGCCCCTTTCGGAATTCCAGATATTTCTACCCAAACCATACGCTCGTCAGGAACAAAGGAATCACATGGATCTTTCATCGAACTGAACCTGCTCTTCAAGGACACATTAGAAACAAATAGGTCTTTGACTTCCTGAGACCTAAAAGTAACCTGAAGCCAACGACCCCTAATATAGCTAATTTCGACATCGACAAAGCCTTCAGAGTGAAACCATTGTCTAATGTAGGGGATATATTCAGGCTCAATAATTTTCAAAAGCAAAGCGATCGGTTGTTTAACCGAAATATCAGGTTCATTAGTATACAGTCTAACACATCTACGGTTACTAGGAGGGGTTGAAGGTTTACCTTTGTCGCTGGAAGCCCC
>CM067168.1:127072248-127141701 GCA_034093135.1 Erigeron breviscapus | reverse complement strand
AAGACCGTTTCCGATTCCACCATTTTTGATCAACTTGGTTCCTGCTCAGAGTCCCCACCTTAGGACGTATCTTGAGTGGTTAGTCTCAGTAATGGGGTCTGAAAGCCGACAGACTCCTGCCCAAACTGAGAATAGGTCGCCAAGTGAGGGTCCTAGTTTATCAAAAAGAAAAAGAGGGGTTAGAGATGCAGGGGCCTCTGAGCAGAGGAAAAGAAAAACTAAAAGAGTTATTTTTGAGCAAGATGTTGCTACACCTGAACCAATTTCATCACCTGTTTCGCAATCTTCACCAACCGTTCACCTTTCACAATCTTCACCTACACAATCTACACCGTTACCATCCGTTGTTTCACCAATCCCACCAACTTTTACACCACCCCATTCTTCACCGATTCTTGATCCAACACCAATTGCTTCAGCATTACCTGCTGAACCAACTCCAACACCAGGTAGACGACTTAAAATGTCTGCTAGAAGTGTATTAAAGCAGAAATTAAAGAGGAAGAAACGAAAACATAAGTCGTCTAAATCTGCAAGACAAAGACTTGAATCTTCGGCAGATGTATCTGAACAACCTGGTGCCTCAACAGAGCATAATGTTGAATCTGACATTGAGATTGAGAATGTGAGCACTGGCGATGATGTTGTGCTAGAGGAACAAGGAAGGAATGAGGGAGGAGTTGAAAATACCGGAGAGGATGTGCGGTCAGGGTTAGGACAAGGGCAAAAAGAAAACGATGGCCCTCCGATAGTTCAAACAACAGAGTCTAGCCGGGTTATTTACCCTAGGGTAGAAGTCGGGAACTACCCATTCTCGCTTGCACCGGAATCTCCTCGCCATTCTGACTCCTCACAACAGGAGTTAGTCTCAGATACTCACGGGGATAAGCCACGCTCACCACACTCTCCTCATTTGGAGGATGAGAGTGTTGAAAATAGAGAGGACCAGCCCCACCTCTCGCCTTCATTTGATGCACAAGAGTCTAGATCCCCTAGGGACACTGATTCACAAGCCAGTTGAGTACTGGTGCCGGAACAAGCGGAGAGGGACCCACTTTGTGTGACCCTCAAGGACAGCTTGGAAATCCTGCCTTAGCTACCATCACGCCAGCTTTAGCCGCAGGTAACAGGTCTCAGACCGAGACTGGGGAGCAGTATGAACGCCGTAGTGACACTGCTGTTCCTCAGGATCAACCTGAGCCTGTATTAACGGGCATTCTCAGTGACCCCGGTGTTGTTAGTGGTGTTGCCCAACAACAAGTCCCGGACAGTGATTTATCACAGTCTAGGACACAATCCGATTCTGGTTGCAAAGCCACTGAATCTCCAACTGCTGGTGAGGGTATATCCCGAGGATCCGCAGGAAATCCTGAATCAGCATCGCTGAATTTAGGTCACACCACAAGTGTGCCAACAACCCCCGGGTTGGATACTCCACTTCACACACAAACACAAAGAACACCAACACCAACTGAAAATCCATCAACTTCAACAAATTTACCCACAAAAGATTCGGCATGTGAAGTTTTATTGAACATTTTAAGGTCTGAGGGAGATTTGTTGAGTGTTACGGAAAGAGGGGTGTTAAATGCTCTTGAAGTAAGAGAAAGGGAAAAGGCAACAGAAAGGAGGGTTAAAGATTTACAAGATCAAGTTGCAAGTCAAAAAGCAGAGTATGATGCAAAGCTTGCTGCCTTTGAACTCAGACTGTTAGCATTAGAGTCTTGCCGACCGGCCTCGGTCCCTTCTCGTCGGGATGATCCTGATTCTGATGATCACCCCGAGGGGGAGAACCAAGGAGAAGGTCAAGCCAATATTGAAAATACTTCGGCAAGTGTTGAAGTAAATATTGGAGAAGTGGTGATGGAAGAAAGAGCAGAGGGTGAAAATGTTGAAAGTTCTAGATTTCAAACCAAAGTTGATGCTGCTATTTTAGATCTAGTAACTGAAGCAGTTAACAAGGCAATTGCCCAAATCTTTGAAGACACTGCTGAAGAAATCTTGGATGAAGATGTGGTGATGGAAGAAAGAGCAGAGGTTGAAAATGTTGAGAATGTTGAGAACGATGCTTTGAATGATGAGATTGGAAGAAGGTTAGTAGAAGCTTTTGGTGATGATTCTGATGTGGATGATAATGATGAAGAAATTGAAATTGTTGATGATGATGAAGGGTTTGTGATTGAAGATGAGGTTGTTGAATTTGCTGAAGATGATGCAGATGTTGAAGCATTGAAAGATAATGTAACATTTGATGAACAAGAGATTGTCGAAAATCCAACGAATGTAGAAGTTGTTGAAGAACCTGTGTTTGAAGAATTTGCAGATCTAGATTATTTTGAAACAGGTCCTTCAAGCAGAGTAGAAGTTGGAGAAACATCTGCTCGTGCTAGCTCAACTCCTCAACATTATAATTTTGAAGATTTCAACAATTTTGATGAACTCAGAAAGACTCCAGAAGCTGCAAGTCAGAACTTCCAGAAATCTACTTACAAGCAGGTTTTGCGAGAGGCAATCACATCCGAGGAAGTCCTCCCTGATTATTTTCCAACTGAGCTAACTGAAGAACAATTAAATTTTATTAATCGGGGATACTTCTTGAGGGATAGAGAAAGAATGGTTGCTCTCGGAATTAAACCAAAAGAAGCAGCTAAGAAATCGAGATATCTGGAAGAAAGGGCTTACCCTATTTTTTGTGGAGCAACTAAGGTCACTAAAACCAAAAGACCAGAGTTAGACTCAATGTATAAGTTTAAGGAAGCCAGGCAAATCGAGGAATATACAGCGCTTCTTAAACTTACAAAACAATATAACCCAAAGTTGTTGAAAGAACAGAGAAATCATAAGATATTGGTGCTGATCAGGGTGATCTTGATTAAGAGAGTTTCTATTTCTATCCCTTGCTTTCATGTGAAAAGAGATAACAATAAAATCTACAGATTCACAGAAGCTCAGTTCAAGCTGCTGCCAGTGGATGACATTATTTTTCTCTACAACCATTTCTTGAATGCTATGCAGAGATACCAAGAAGATGTTATTGCTTTTGAAGCTGTTAAACGGTATATGTCTAGCTGTATCCAATATGCTTCATTGGAAGATTTTCAGATTGGATTTGAAGTTGTGAAGAGAAAGATCAATGTACCCTATCCAGATCAAAGTCTATACACTGCAGATATAGAAAATCTAAGTATTGGTCATATCATTGAAGAACCATCCTTCGGAGTTGTGTTTTTGAATAGCAGAAAGAAGAAGATTTTCATTCGCATGGATGAACTTTCTTCCTATTCTGATGGAACGTTGGAATTTTGTAAGAATGTATTGCTGTGCCTGCAAGAAGATGAGCAAGATGAAAAGAAAAGGGAAGTGTTTGATAAAGCAATCTCCAAGATTAACCAAAGACTCGAGTACAGAGACAGCATTAGAATGATGAGAGAAGCAAAGAATGCTAAGAAGTCTAAGTACGTCGTACGTCAACTAGGAGGTTGCTGGATCAAATACGAACCTAGTCATCTTCCAGGACCACATAACATTCCTCCAATAAACTTTGAAGCAAATATGAATGTTCCAGCTAACAGACCTGAAGGAGACAACTGGTTCTGGCATCCAAACAAGGGTAGACCACATACAAGAGCTTAAAGAAAGACAAGATTGGATATTTTTGACAAATCATTACTAAGGGGGAGATTGTTAGAAATATAATTTGTAGTAGTTGATTTGTATACCTTATGTAACTTTGTACTTAGAATATAACATTGTTGATATGGAAGGGGGCATAGTGTAAATTGTGCTCTTGTATATAAACCCCCTTCCACATGCATTATGTAACCTTTTGACACTAAATACAATCCAATCTTTCACTGAATCTCTCTCTACTCTCTCTCTAGAAACCGCCATTGATAAACTCTAAACACACATAAAAAGCTCGAATTCTATCTTTAACACAAATATAATGAACTGATGAGGTTCAGGGCAAATGCCAGAAGGATCATTTGAAGGTGACGAGGCAGATGCAGAAGATGCAGAAAAACAATCGATTTGAATGGTGAAATAATAGCCAAATTGGGTGATGAAGTTGCTCATACCAACACATTCACATCTTTGGAAAGTTTTCAAATGGCAGGTAATATAAGCAAGATAATGGCATTATGGAGAGACTTAAGAGCAGCTTTATTGTCAAAACCATAAACTCTTACAACAAAATTTGGTGATTTCAAGAAGGGAGTAGAAAATGTATTTGAAGGTTTTCAAAATACATTACAAGAAGAAAAGATTGAGAAGCAGCAAGTGAAGGAGCTGATTTCAATTATCAGCAGACTTGAGAAGTTGTTCATCATAATTAATTTCCAAAATGAATGAACACAATGATGAAGTAAAGTTACTTAAAGATGCTTTAATAAATCTTGATGAGGTAGTGGTCAATCTTACCAAGATTCTCAATCACAATTCAACTACCTAGGAGAGATGACAAAGGCGTTGAATGGAGTAACTGCTGCTACAAGAGAGAACTTGTATGATAAAGATGAGAAGGCAAAACTTGCAAAAGTTTCACAAGATACACAAGAAATTCTCAACATACTCAAAGCTCAGCACCAATCATCAACTGCAACTCCTGAAGGGCAGAATCAAGTGGTGGAACAGATGATAGTGGATCCTGCTGGTGTAACCTCAGCAGTTTCCAAGGGGGAGAAAATAACAACCACCATTCCACCATTATCCACTCATGATGTTCAAAATTGGAAACACAATGATAGCTTTTTAGATGATGTGGATCCTCCAGTAACAACTCAGGGGGAGATTCCTGAAGTAATTATGACTGAAGTTGAAGAAGAAGCAGCAGTTGCAATTGACATCAATCACCATTGAATATTGAAGATTATTCATCCCCAACTGGTGTCCTTATTAAGAAAGGAAAGACTCCAGTTGAAAGCCCAACAGTTTCAGTTGATGTGTCAGACAAGGAGGTAAGAAAATTGTTGAAGGATCAAAGAAGACAGGTGGCAGAACAAGTAGAAAAATCGTTGAAAGCTAGAGAAGGTGAAGGATCAAGCAACACTGATCTAAAAGAGATAGCTGGAGCACTTGGAACTTCAGCTCAAGAAAGAAAAAGGTTCGAGACTCTGCTGAACCAGAACCAGAAGAACTTGCAAGAGCAGTTCGAAAGCACTTCTTGATTTGTACCAAGTCTGTACCACCACCAGCAATGATGTTTTGTTCACATCATTGCTCATTGAAGAAATCAACAAAAGGAAGGACGAGCCACTCATCAAGAAGTTTCACAGGGGTGAACTTGAAATAAAACCAAGAGTAGAATGGGTGTTGTAATTCTGTAATGATAATTTCCTTCTGTTTTAATAAAATTAGAACTTGTTGGAAAGAAGCATGTTTGCTCATTCAAAAGTTATGTTTTAACTCAAGTTAAATAGGGGGAGATTGTTAGTCCCAAAAATGGACTTATAAATTAATTAGTTAAAACATTTGTTTAAGTACATTTTATCAGCAGGAATTGGTCATCATCAAGTATCAGCATAAATAGCCACTCAACAGAAGTCGAAGACAGAAGCTGACAAAGAGACCTTAAAGATTTGTGGAATAAATCTTTAAGTCTGAATGATCACTTAAAGATACATGAAAAGTGTCATCAGCAGTTCTTACAGATAACTGCTGATGACAAGTAAACAAAAGACTTAGAAGAATTTGATACTACAACATTCTTCTGAGAGACCTGCCTGTCCATCAGCAAGTGCTGATGAATAAAGACAAAGATGTCTTATCTGGAAGATAAGACAAAAGGAACATAAATGCATGAGTCCAAAGTGTCAGAACATGCACTTGTCAAATCATAGTTGAATAAGTGGCATACATCAATTCTAAAGTGAATCTTTGTTTAAAAAAGGAAGGCAACCCATTGGAGGAAAGTGTTCGTCCAATTAACACACATAATTATATATTTGTAACTTTGTGTTTTACAAATATTGTTTCTCTTAAGAACTCTGTCCATCAGCAGTTCTTAGTGTTTGATAAATTCTGTATTTATCCAACACAATCTGTATTCAGTGACGAGTAATTTAGGATTAGAGTTTGTCTTTTAATCCTTTTATTCCGCATTACTCGTTGTAATTCTTTGATTATTCATTAATAAAGAATTCCATTGAAAATAAACTTTGAGTTCTTAAATTTAAGTTTAAATTGTTGTTAAGTGTTTAATCGTTCACTAAACGATCCGGACCTACACATAATATTTTGAATTTAAGTTGGTTTTACTTAACATTTTGTCAAGATCTTAATGAAGTAATTTCTTGTACTTAATCTTGTGTTATTGGTGATATTTGTGTTCTTCGTTAGTGGTACTAGTTTAATACAAGTATTATTTTAGTTGTTTGTCTATGAATAACTCTTGCTAGGTCATGGTATGATAGTAAATGATACAAGTTTAATAGAAATTAGCTTTGTTAAGTGGATTTAACGGTTGGTGGTACCACGTTTCTTTCACAAAGACAAAATTGTTACTTAAATAATCAAACAAACTAGTTCAAGGATTTGTAATAAGGTTGGTGGTACCACTTGTTGCAAGAAATTGGATTGATTAGGTGATTTAGTCGATTTTACAAACGTAGGTGGTACCCGTTTGTGTTTTGTCTTGTCACGATTATTATTACCGACATTAATGAATTTTGAGCTTAACCTATATACAACCTAGACTTTTTGTGAAGCGGATTCGACATAGATGACTTTTTAATCATTGTTTACAACTTAAACTTCTTCGTGTGCTCTCGCTGATGCCGGTTGAGTACTTTTATTTACTTGTTAATTAAATTAGTTTACAAAACGCAAAGTGACAACTCGGTCACACTAAAACTTTCGCTTGTTTCACATTTTAACAACCTTAAGTGCACAAATTCAGTCCTTGTGTTCGATCCTGGTCTTGCCAGTTAGCTATATTACATACGAACGGGTACACTGCCCGTAAGTGTGTTGTAGTCAGTTAGCGGTAGATCTTGTTATAATTTTTTAAACTAGATTTCACACATCATGTGTGAAACCAAAATTTGCCAAACATACTGTGATTTGAAACTTACTTATAGCTTCCCACCACCACCACCACCAGCACCGTTCACGGGGGCTTCCGCTCTTCTTGGTTGCCGACCTCGAGACATTTGTAAATGAGATGAAAGCTGGATGTATATGGGAATGATGTGGATTTGATGGGCGGCAATCCAAGAGATATTGTGGTGGTTTGATACGGTACGGGCGCTGCCCTTGGTCCTTACTGTCATGGCTTCATCATGGCGTCGCCGGAGGAGGAGAGAGAGAGAGAGAGAGAGAGACTGTGATCGGAGATGATGGTGGTGGTGGTCAACTATAAACACATTGTGTTAAGTTTCAAATCACAATGTGTTTGATCAGTTTTCTGGTTATTACACAAATTCAAGTTTCCAAATGAACATTTAACTATATCTTCAATCTATATTTTATAAGAATAATGTAGTTTATTCAATTTTGAGTTGTTTAAAAAAAAGCCTTTTATACATTTATAAATATAAAAAAAATTTTTTTTTTAAAATTTAACATTGGAGACGCTCTTTGAAAACACTTTATTTTATCCACTACTTGAAAACTATAGAAAAGTTCCTAAAAATGTTTAAAATCAAGAAAAAGCAAGTATTGAAGTTGTAAACACGGTACGTTAAGTTTCCATGAAAAGATAAGAGAGTACACAAAAGTCTATTTCCTGGAAAAATCATCGTGTTCTTAAGTATAAAACTACTTTACTAATAATAAGACTGGAAACAAATAAAATAATTAACAAGAAGAAAAAATAAAAAAACAGAATGGAGAAGAAAAAAGGGATGAAAAACATATTCAAGAAATTACATATAGGCAGCAATCACGATCCAAATCGATCATCGTCTACAAATGATTCATCAACAACCACAACAACATCAGCAAGTGTCAGCAGTCAAACAACATCATCAACGACGTCATCATCGTCTGCTGTTCAACCGTCAGCGCCAACGCCACGTCAGCCACAGGATTATTATTCTTCGGAAGAAGAGTATCAGGTGCAGCTAGCCTTAGCTTTAAGCGTATCGAATTCGGGCGATTCCGATACTGATCAGATCCATGCTGCCAAATTGTTGAGTTTATCGCAACCTAGTAATAATATCAATAATCATGCTGGTGTTGGTGGTGGTGGTTTTGTTGATACAATAACTGATTCTGCTGATAAGTTGTCTCGCCAGTATTGGGTTTGTTCATTCCCCCCCACTTTTTTTTTGTCATATATATATATATATATAATATATATATATATATATATATTATATTATTATATGTATGTATGTATATCGGCAAATGTTAGTTAATGGTAGTTAGTTTTCCCCAACTTAACTGCCAGGACTTAACCCGGATGTCCGGAGAGGCAAAACCTCCCACCTCCCGTAGGACTACTAGACCAAGTGCTCATTGGTCTAATTATTACGTGGCAGTTGACTTTGACCGACTTATATATATATATATATATATATATATATTATACTTATAGATAGATATGGATGATGATTATTGTTATTAATATTATCAAGTTAAATAGTGGTTTTAGGGTTTATTACATGCACTGAGTTAGTTAAGAATTAACATGATAAAGTTAAGGTTGGTTGAGATGTTGTGAAGGGAATTCTTAAGGAGGGGACTTGTTTTGCTATGGACTGTTAAAAGTTTTACGAACTCATTATTTGGCTTATTATGGTTAAAAAGGAGTTCTATTAACATGCGAAATTTGCATTACCCTTTTCGTCTGCTTTTGCATATTTCGTTTAAACCTGATAATGGCTGGTGCTGTGGAGAGATAGTGTATCTTTAGTTGGTACACTAAGGCTGAGTGAGTTTTAGGTGGTCGTATGGTTAGAATAGTCCTTGGCGTTACTCTATGTCTGCAATCGATAAGAATTGTATCTGCTAGAGTTGCTGAAGGGATAAGATTAAAAGAGGTGTCATTGGATGATTTGTGAAATGTGCATGAGATATTGTTTGCATAAATATATTCCACCACACTCTTAGACATCCATACAGTTGACCGAGGAAGCATTGTCTTTCAATTATGTATGTCTGAAACTAGGCCTTTAGCTGAATTTTGTTAACTCAATAAACGAAGTTGCAATCTAGAAGTGTGTTGTACCTGCTAATCTATATTGCAAACCCTAGAAACTTCAAGCTGAACTTCAGCGTGAAATAGATATGTTATTACATTTTAATGTATTGGTTATCCACTAATCTTGTGTCATTAAATGCTAGGCAGTATCATATTCGTATTTAATCAATGGCTGATAACTGTGCTAATTCTACCTGTGATTTGAACCCCAAATTCCATGTAAATGTTTCATTACTGCTCTATTCTCCATTAAGTATAGATATATATTATACATTTTGGTTGTCAGCTGTTTTTTCCTGCAGTCGATTCATATTAATCTGTGTTTTTTTTTCTTATGAATAATTAATTATAAAGGAATAGATCGTGTTTTTGAGAAGCTGAGCAAAACTACATTATAAGCAACAGTCTCCTAGATATTGAGTTTGTTAGAATAATTTGCCCTCAACTAAATTAAGACACATGTAGGCTGGCAAACCTGATCATACCATATATCAGAATGGCATAATTTTTAAGATAATTTTGTTTGACCTCTTGGTTCCGTTGACTTGTGCGAATCATCTTGTGTGTTTGCACGCCCTGATAATTGATTGCCATGACAGGCTACACCTCCTATGGTGGTATTTAAGTATGGATGTATACTTTCTAAGAGATACACCATTCCATATGTTTGCTGGTAACTTAGTTGCAATGATCTATAGCGCCTCTGCAATACTGAAAATGCAGCATGGGGAAGAAGAAAGAGAAACTTTATTCACATTTAAATCTACATCTCTCTACTCATGCACTGACATTATTAATTGTATGAGGTTTAGCATGGTCTGTGATAGGGTCCATTATATTGGTTTGTACATGGGTTTTTTTAAGGCAGTTTATACATGAGTTGACGTATGTTTTTTTGTTCTCTAGGATTATGGTCTTCTTGATTATGAGGAGAAAGTAGTGGACGGTTTTTACGATGTATATGGGCATTCAACAGACATGTCGTCCCAAAGGAAAATGCCCTCTTTGTCAGATCTGGAAACTGATCCTGGGAATTCAGGTTTTGAAGTTGTTATAGTTAACAGAACGATTGATCCTGCCCTAGAAGAGTTGTTGCAGGTAGCTCACTGTATTGCATTAGACTGTCCTCCTGCCGAGGTCAGTCTTTTAGTTCAGAGGCTTGCTGAACTTGTGACAGAGCATATGGGTGGGTCAGTACGGGATGCTAATATCATTTTGGCACGATGGATAGAAAGAAGCACAGAGTTGAGGACATCTCTCCATACTATTATATACCCTATTGGATCCTTGAGAGTTGGGCTGTCACGTCATCGTGCTTTGCTCTTTAAGGTCAGCTTTCATTTTCACTCTTTGCTTTATTGACACGATTAACCATAGTAATTGGCATTGTATACCTTAACTTATAGGTGCTCGCACCTTTACTTCTTGTGCTTAATTTTGTTTTCTTAGTCTGTGTAGCCATTGGTATCATTGACGTTTATATTATCGTTTACCGTGGTGAAGTGCAGGTACTTGCTGAAAGTGTTGGGATATCTTGTAGGCTAGTTAAGGGTAGTCACTATACTGGTGTTGAGGATGATGCAGTCAACATCATTAAGTTGGATAATGAAAGGTAACATGTGATCCTTCTGCATATCCTATATCTTTTTAATTTACATCATCTTAATGCACAACCTGTATTATAACTTATTTTTATGTTGTAACAACTGTGCAGACTGTCACTGACTTATTTGTTTTTATTTTTTGTTGATGTTAGACATATACCAGAACATCTTTATTTCTAGATTATTAATAATCCATGTAGTATTCCATTTATGCTAGTGGACCATCTTAGAGCTTTTGCTTCTAGCTTATAACCTCAGAGTAAACAATCTTGTTTCTATCGGACTATCGTGAAGCAATTTACCTCGAGTCCTGTTATGTTTCCTGTGTAACATTATCTTGCTTATCTCATCTTCAACGCTTCACATACATGCTACTTATGTGGCCAAATGATGCAGAGATCTCTAAACATTTACCCAAACCTCTCTATCACTTATTTACACCATTATATGCTACACTTAAACTTAATAAGTCAGTTTTTGGTCACGCTATGCCGCTACAAAAGTTTTATTTGTTGTATCTTTTGTCTATTAACTGGATTTATGAGGTACTAGAAGTTAGATAGCTAAGTTTCCTAAAGTTATATATTTTAAGTGACCTAAAAGGCTAAAACCATTTTGTGAAAATCTTATATGTGGTTTACTGCAAAAAAAGGCAATCATGGTTGGTATCCAATGATTAGATGTCATATGGCAATGTTTCTAGTAGCATGGTAGAGTATCTTGTAACTTGTATCCATGATACCTGTATCTTTTTGTTGGAAAGTGGCTAATTATTTTTTCTCTATTCCTTCATGTAATTTATGCTTAAATGTTAGGATAACCTTTCCCTGCTTCTAAATGTCTTCTCTTACCTTCAGCGAATTTCTGGTCGATCTGATGGCAGCCCCTGGAACACTTATACCTGCGGATGTTTTCAGTGCAAAGGATTCTTCCTTGAAATCATACATGCCAAAATCCAGCAAACATCCAGATGTGCAGTCAACAAATGATTTTGGATTTCCTTCAAGACCTGTTTCTAACATCACCAACGGTAGCAGTAGCCAAAATGTTGAACCTTTGATATCAATGTCAAATCCCAGTGACACTGGTATTAGTTCATCTCAAACAGGGAAAAGAGTGTTGCCTTCTAGTCAGTTGGATCATATGCCATCATCAGCAATTGGCAGTTCCCTTTATAAAGGGGGCCGGGGTCCAAATGCAGCTGGTGGTGGATCAAGGATGAATGTTAACATAGTCCCATATACACAGACCAACATGGAAGATAGTAAAAATCTTTTCACAGAGCTAAATCCGTTCCAGATCAAAGGATCTGGTAAGGGTTTGATGCAGAACGGTCCTGCTGAAAATAAAAATAAGGAGCCTTGGAGGGCAAAAGATAACCAAGTGTCAGGCCGACCTCCTGCCCCCTTAATGTGGAAAAAACGTCATGCTATTAATGAGGTGCCTGGGAAAAAGGAACATGATTATCTAAACCATCGTGAAACTAATGATTTTACAATGCCAGCTTCCACAAGCTCTGCAGCACCAGGGAGAAGACATTCTGATAATTTGCAGTCACATGATAACAATGGTGCGACTTCAAAAGAAAATAATGAGATGGTTTCTTCAAATGCAGCTGAGTCTGAAGCTGCATGGGCTGAGTGGAAACATTATAGATTGTCTTTGGAGGTGGTGGGTAATAATAGCAATGCATTCCCTAGGAATAACAGGTTAGACCAGGAAAAAGTCTATGAAAATAGTGCGGTCAGTGAGCAAGATGTTCGAAAAACCTCAGAATATCAGGTCAATCCCAGCAACCGAAAGGTGACGGGACCAGAAAGCTCAATGTCATCAGTTTTTTCTTTTGCGCCTCAGAGTGATCGGGTAATCGATGATGTTGGAGATTGTGAAATTCCATGGGAACATCTGGTAATTGGCGAAAGAATTGGACTAGGTAACATTATAATGAGTATCACTCATATTTTATAAGTTTATAATGTATGCTTTTACACCCATGGTGTAATAAGTGTCGACCAGTGATCATACAAATGCTTCTTACCTTGCAGATTTAGGATGTATTTCTGCTCTTTGATTCCATATTCCTTATACTCTGTTTAAATTTCTATATGCAGGTTCATATGGTGAAGTTTATCATGCTGATTGGAATGGAACTGTAAGTTATTGTCTCACTGAAGCAAAGTTTATTAGGGAGGGAGAAGTTAACCAAGTATCTTGGGCATACCTAAATCTGGATGATATTTTCTGACAACTTAAAATTCTGAAATTATTACATGTTTTACTAGCTTTGCACAGAATTAAAGACTACTGTGTCACCTAATTGGTTGACTTTTCTATAAACAGGAAGTCGCAGTGAAGAAGTTCCTTGATCAGGATTTTTCAGGTGCTGCTTTAGCAGAGTTCAAGAGAGAAGTAAGTAATGTGCCTTAACTAGTAATTTAATTACACTAATATTTTAGCATCTACCAGATGTCCATTTTAAGATTAAGGTTCTCCGATAAGAATGTGCCACATCACCCTCTCTTCCGAACCGATAAAATAACGCACACGCACATTACCACCCTCCTCAACTTCCACCCTTACTGCTGACCGTGATTGATGTATGCCAGAGTCTGTCATTGACCACTGATAATCACAAAATAATCGAGAAACCACCTTTCGCCATGACATGGGTACCATGCTAGTTAATTAACTTTGCAAGTTAATTATATCCTTCATTAAGGAAAAACCATGTGAACAGTAGAATACAAGTTTGAATGCTTGGTGTACAACATCTCATCTTTGATACAATATATATCTAATGAACCAAAAAGAAAACAAATATGTTTGTAGCTGAGATGGTCTGCATTCATGATTTTGCTTAAAAGGTAGTGGGTTCGATTCTTATTAACAACATAACTTTTTTTCTCTTTGCTTTTTTGGTTTTCAAACTTACAATTTACCCCTTCTTATTTTGTGGTGTTTACTGCCCCCCCTTCTTTTTTTTCCTTTTTTAAGACCTTTAAGTTTTATACTTTGTAAAAAGACATATATTTTGTACTTTTTTTATTTTTCAACATTTTTAATTTTTAATACTTTTTGTTTTATTCTTGCTTCTTCTTTTTTTTTTCTTTTCTTTTTGTTATCATTTTGTTTTTACAATTTTGTTATTTGTAAGTTGTAACATATTGCAACTTTTTAACTATATTACTTTTGTAACATTTTTATCCTCAATTTTTTTAATCTTTTTATTTTTTAAAAATATTTTAGTCTTTATATCTTTTTGAAATCTTTTTGTTGGTACTTTTTTTTTGAAATTTTTTCTCTTTGGTTTAGGTTTTCAAGTTTTTGTTTTAAAGCACTTCATCCCTTTACGAGATTTTTAAGAAAACATAAACATGATGTTACTGTTGTTGTATTTTTCTTAATAATTAAAAACAAATTGATATCTGTGTCAACATGTGGGGTTAAACCACCTAAAATTTTTTGTAAACTTTTTGTTATAGTTTTGTAAAATTTTATTTTACTATATATATTATCCGATTTTCTTTTAGTTCTTTTTATTGCATTTTTATTTTCATTTGGCTTTTGAGTTTTTTTGCTAAATATTTTTCTAAAGTAATTTTTTGGGTTAAACGTTAACATGATGTGGTATTGCCCTTAAAACGAAAACGGATAACCGTGGAGACGCCGCCCGTCGGGCGGCTTGAACCACCTAGTTACCAACTAATGTACAGATTTGTATTGCTCATTTGTACAGACAATATCTTTTTTAACAGTACACCAAGAAACATAAGAACGGCTTATCTGTTGTTTATCTGTTTCTATTAATTACTCGTTATAACTATGGTCCTTACTTGCAAACAATACACAATTGTTCTCAAAATGACAAATGCTTCCAAATCATTGTTTTCATACCACATGCACCCATTGAATCAGTTAAACATTAGTCTCATAGATATTTACCTCTGCATATTTTTGTAAGTTTAGTTGATATAGTTTAGGCTATTAACTTTTGCCACTAATGTTTTATGATCCAGTCTTAATATTATAATACATGATCTAACAAATCACCAAAAACTAGAATGCATAAGTTTGGTAATCATAGCAATTGTAAGTTATACTGATTCAAATGCCGGTCTCTAAGGGTTGTTATGTGAAACTAATGCCAAATAGTATTAGCTTATTAATAAATTAATAAATAACAATAATAATACAAGTAGAATTTGGTTTTGGGGGCTGATTAGCTAAATCATAGCAACAGGATTCGCTGAAGACCCCGCGAATTTAGTTCTTGGTTCGGTGATCCAATTCATAATCCAATTCACGAACCGAAGACAAAAAACACCGAACTGGTAGAGGGTGGTGAATTGGGTTCGGTGAATTGTGTTTGGGTTCAAAGATTTTGGTTTAACTAGTAATTAAACATTGCAATTATCAAATTAAATACATTAAATGCATGTCCAAAGGGTTAGAGTAATTTCTAAGACAAAGGGTTGAGTAAATTTGAAGTATTTGTTTTATTTCTTGTTGTTGGTTTTAAACTTCTGAGTTTAAAGATTTGTAATTTGTTTTTTTAAGTATTGAAAATGTTTGGAGTTTGGAGTATTTAATATTCGAATCTATTATTGTATTTTAAAATTCGGGTTCACCAAACCGAAACAAACCTAAATGAGTCTACCCCTCGAACCGGATTTGTGGGACCCCGCGAATTGTGATCCCGAATTGCGAACCCGAACCGGAGCGAACCCTTTTTCTGTTAAATTACTTTAACCCTGTGTCTTAAATTGCGATCCCGAATTTGGTTTTGGGGGCTGATTAACTAAACTTTATAAAATAAAATGGATATATGAGCCCATTGAGATATCTTTGGGCTTGGGGCTTTGTTGTTTTGGTAATTGTAAGTCAACAAAAATATAATAATAATTAAAATTCTGATCTAAAAATAAAACTATAATTAAATAAGTATAGGTATTTTATGTTATACTTGTTAGTTTTCTATTGTTATTGACTTATTTTGTAGAGATTTTGTTTATATATATCTTTTAAAAAAGAAATTTCTTTATAATTTATAGTCTCCGATATGTCGCCGATAGATCTCCGCGAAGACCGCTTTAACTTAAAGGTGGTCGGCCGCCAAGTGACTGCCAACCTATTTCCAACCTTAATAGAAAGTTCTTATAGATTATTAGTTTCCATTTGTGTGGTTCTTTTCTATATGTAAGCTGCTAAATCGTATCCACTTTTGTTCTTACAAATCTTTTTCCATCTGTTATTTCATATATTGGTAAAGCATGGCTTCTCTTTTTCATCTTTAACGACTAACCAGGCATAATAGAAGATACCATTGTTTTGGGGGATTTTACATGTCATCAGGCAGCACTTTGTTTACCATGTTTACATTCATCACAGGTGCGCATTATGCAGCGATTACGCCATCCAAATGTCGTGCTTTTTATGGGTGCTGTTACTCGCCCTCCAAACCTTTCAATTATCACAGAGTTTCTCCCCAGGTGGGTTGATTTTTGTTTTTCCATCTGCTTTTTAAATGAATATATATTGAGAAAGGAACATTCCACCCCACCCCCACCCCCGCCCCCCCATTTCTTTTTTTTTGTTTTCCAACGCACAACACAAGAAGGGCTTTCTTTCGAGAATATGTCTTGATTTAGGCAAGATGTCACATCCTAAATTTGATAACCAATATAAATTTAATTGGAACAGGCTTAACTTTCAAGGGAGTGAAATCCATTATTCTAGGACTCTAGGAGAACGAATAGGAGAGAAAGTGCTTTAAGTAATAAGTTTATGTGGTAAATCCCAGTTACCTGTAAAGTGGATGTCTTAGATACTTTATCAATTCAAAATGCAATATGTGAACAGTCTAGGCACGTTTTTTGTGTTTATGACGTGATCTTCTTGGATATGCTGGGGACATGGATATAACTTAGGAATCTTTTTTGTGTTATTGTTTTTCCCTTGAAATTAATTGTGAAAAAAAGGATTTAGCTACCAGTTAGCTTCCAGCTAAGATTTTGATGTACTTTTGCTAATATGGAGCCCAGCCTTACCAATCTGATCAGGCATCACCTAGACCAAGTAACTTAGTGATTGTTGCTATTTAGATGTGGTTTATGTTTCTACTATTATCATTACCATCGTATTTTGTGTCGATTAAACAGGGACTGGATTTATTGCTCGTGTAGTCAAACATGTTAAGACCTTCACTAGATGTATAAATACTGTCACTTTAATATAAGTGTAGGACTACATTTTCTTTTAGAATTTTCTGTCAGTACAAGAAAAAGGTACTACTTGGAATAAATAGTCACTCTGCGAGACACATTCGAATGCATTTTGTATTTATGCTAACACAGTTTTTAATAAACAACTTTCTTCTCAGAGGAAGCTTATACCGGATTATTCATCGTCCACAGTCCCAAATTGATGAAAAGCGTAGAATCAAAATGGCTCTTGATGTGGTAAGCAATTCATACACACTTATATTATTAACGTGTATATCTTTATGTTCTGTCATTGTTTTGAATGGCCAATATATGTAGGCAAAAGGGATGAATTGCTTGCATACAAGCATTCCAACCATAGTTCACCGGGATTTAAAGTCACCAAATTTGTTGGTTGATGAAGATTGGAATGTCAAGGTAATAGACCCTTCTTTTTTGTAACAGATCCCCACGCATATAATAATTTCAGATAGGGATCTTATTAAATTACGGGTTAATATCTGAAGCTTTCATGATGATAGCTACCAACCTTTATGAAGATTAAAGGGCTTTCTTTTCTAAGACAGGTTGCACAGAAAATAATTCAGAAACATATGAAATAGGTAGCTAAAATTGTATCTAGGAAATAGGTAAAAGTGCGATGAGATGTGTTTTAGCAAGTGCTTAACAAAATAGTAACCTTGTAAAGTAAGTATTATATTTTGCTGAAAAATAGAATAATGAAGGTTCTGTAGTCTAGAGTTTCCAAAGATGTTTTAAGTTGGATGTACCCGCCTTGTCTCATAAGCATGTCCAAACATCCTCTAAACCTGCTGAAACTTGTGTTGCTGAGCTTAGTGTCGTCTTTCACTTCTTCTTCTTCTTTTTTTTGGCTCCAGTGGTACCTAAGTAAAGAAAACAACAAAAATTTCTATTTTTTGTTTTTATAAAATCCAACTGTTGGCGACGACTTTCTCCTCCATTTAATTACTTGGTTTTTACCTTTGCAAACACCATCCGTTTTATCTATAGATACCCCTAAACTCAACCAGTTAACACACACTTCCATCTATCTATTACTCTAAAATTCCCTATATTTTCGCTTCTTCAACAGATATAATTGGAGCCTTCGTCTTCTAAAACCGAAAAAAAGTGATAAATTAAAATAAAATAAAATTTGAAGCAGTATGAAGAGACAACAATGAAAAATCTAGTTTAACGTGGCAACGGCTAATCTCAACCATTTTTTGGTAGAGAAACTCAAATGTGTCTTCTCACTTCAAGCCTCAATCATTGATCGAGCAATAAAATTTATAATCTTCACTGATGTGGCGCTGATGTGGTGTTGGGCTTTGTCTGGTGTCCCACGTCCGCACCTGATGCTCTCACTTGCCATCTCTAAAAGTTCTGATCAATGAACTAAATATCTTTCCAGTTCCAACTGCAACTCCAGCTAAAGCAATTGTAGCAGTTTCAACACCGATGACTTTTAAACCCTCCATAACATCTTTAAATTCATTTCAGTCTATTAAATTGGAAGCAGGATTCTGAATTTGTGGGAGGGTATCTTTTTGCTTGCCTTGTTCATTTTAATAAGAAACAAGATTTGAAATTCTGCAGGTATGTGATTTTGGGTTGTCACGCTTGAAGCATAACACATTTTTATCATCTAAGTCAACCGCTGGCACGGTGAGAATCTTGATTATGTTTGATATCTTCCCTGTTTCTTGATGTTGATTTTTTTCCTTTAATATATTCTTCAACACAACTAATCTCGTATCTCATAGCCTGAGTGGATGGCACCTGAAGTTCTGAGGAATGAAAATTCGAATGAAAAGTAAGTTTAAGAATGATTTTTGTGTGTTTCTGTAATCATCCGTCATTATTTCATCATCACAATCTGGACTTAAAGGAAGGGTGGAGATTCCTTCTCGTTTGTAAAAATGGGTTGATTTCATGTATATGTCATTGTTAACTATTATTTTAGTTAAAAGTTTCAGGATGCACATTTGATATATTACTTATGAATTCTAAATAACTTGTATAAAGTAAAGTATTAGCGAGTCAACCCCATGTCCCAACCTATATTGTCCTACCAATCCATCTGTTTTGACAGTAAACTGTTTAACCCCATTAACCAACATGCGAGAGTTGCGACAACTGTGCCACCTTTAGTTTTAAGAATAATCTTTCTACACACTTTTGTACGTAACCAAATACGCTACCAAAACAAATCTCTGATATATATAAACGAAATGTTACATGCATGGTTGGAAAATGTAAAATGTAAAATGGAAAATTGTATTGCACACTTTTGTGGACTAATAAACCCTGGCCTTCAGTAGTAAATAACTTTAGAGGATCTTGTGCACCAAGGTCAATGATATTTTTAGTTGATTATGAGTATTAAGGGAGCAAACATGTAGTTACCACGTTGAAGCATCACTAATAATGGGAAGCGCTTGCATCTATTTCGGGATGCAGAGAACGTATATTCATCTTTTATCTGTTTTTTTTTTGTGTGTAGGTGTGATGTGTATAGCTTTGGTGTTATATTGTGGGAACTTGCAACTCTAAGATTGCCTTGGAGTGGGATGAACCCAATGCAGGTCGTGGGTGCTGTTGGCTTCCAAAATCGCCGCCTTGAGATCCCTAAGGATGTTGACCCATTGGTCGGACGAATAATCTGGGAGTGCTGGCAAACGTAAGTCCCTTTATTTTCTACATTTTGTTTCTTTCATAAGGTAAACAATTTCAATCAACTATGGGTACGCAGATTGGTTTAGGTTTAATTTTGACATGTATTTTCTTGAAACTCCTAAGCTATCTTATTTTACAATGATTATCTTTTTAATACAATTGAATTTGGTTTAAATATTTGTGAAAGTTTAAGCATAGAAATGACATAACAATGTTAGTGTGTGAGCTTAACTCATAACCCAATTCATTTGACCCGCCCTTTTTGTAACACTAGACTCTGCATATCAAACGCTTTGGCTTACTTATTTTGCTCTTTATTTTCACTCCCAGGGATCCAAATTTAAGACCTTCGTTTGCTCAACTCACAGTAGCCCTAAAGCCATTGCAGCGACTGGCAGTTTCTTCACAAATTGATCCAGACATTTGAGTGATTTCTTCACCCTACCTCACCCCATGTTTCTGGATGTTTATGAAACGAGTACATAATAGGGTGGGAAAGGGATGAAAGAATATCTATATACAGTTAGTGTTCATAATTTTGAGTGTATGTAAATATGATTCAGGATTACCATAAACATTTTGCAACCTTTTGTCATGCTTTGCAACACTTTTGATATTGGAAGCAATTGAAGGTTTGCTTCCAGCAGCGTGGAAGCCTCAATGAAGGTTAGTAGAGCACAGTGAAGACTGAAGAATTTTCTTCTCTCATTGTATTTCCGTATTTTACAGGACGACACATGACTACATGATCAATAAGTTTCTGAAAATGGGTTAGTTAATGATAGTGTAATAAAGTTTACATTGTTATTACTGTGAATTTAGAGGGATGGGTCATCATCAAGATAATTGCTTCAAGGTATAATATGGTTAATACTGTATTTTTAAGCAATAGAGGAAAGACATATGTCCGTGCAATTGTTGGATGGAGGTGTGCAGAATGGGTCCCATCCAAATAATATACGTATGTACGTTGGTACATATACATTGAAGAAGAAAAAGGAAGACGTGCAGTGCTCAAAGATGGATAGGAGAACCTTATTTGCCCATCCTCGGACCCGCAAAAGGACATAAAGATTGTGCTTATAAATACCCCTCGTTACAATATACAACATACACCCAATCGAATCATATTCATCTCAATCCTTTATAAATATTGGAAAACAAAACCTTTCCTATTTTATCAAAACCCAAGGCTTCTCGATAAAGTTGTTGGGTTTGCACCGTGTATTCAAATGACGTGATGATTGTCAAATTCAAATCCATCATTATCATTAAACCTTTCGTTTTATGCTCAAATTGTAATAGCCACTATTCGTTTATTTAACCTATAAAAACAGAGAGAAGAATTATACATGTTTATTGTCAAATTGGCATTACACCATTACGGTTTGTTTATAGCCATACACCCCTTTTCGTGAGTTAATTAGTCTAGATACTTTTGCACAAATGGACCCAGACATCTGGCCTTTTCCCTCAATGCACACTTTTGTACCTTACCAGTAGTCTCATTTTTTTGGCAAATCTTGAAAAATTACAGTCCAAGGGACCATATATATTGGCATACGATCTCGACAATACTGAATAACTACACACCATCTTTCAACTTTACAAATGCACAAGGAGTTTGACACCATAATCATCTGGCCTTGCAACAACAGCAACCTCAAGAACAGCGGGATGACTATAAATCATGTCTTCTATCTCAATAGTAGTACATATTATTTTCCGCACCATGTCGTGTTTTTAACTTCATTATGCTTTCATCAAGTGGTATTAAATCTGACTGACAATCCATCAAACTCCATGTCCCAGTGACATATTTTTCAGAGAGCCCATACATGTGAGAAACATGAAATCCAAGTTCTTTAATCTTGGAGATAGATTTTTGGGGAGGAGGTGTACCACTTGTCAAAATCTTAACTGTATGTTGAAGGTTTTTGATATTGAAATAATCCAAAGAATTCACAATCATGTTCATAACAACTGGAGCTCCACACATGTGTGTAACCTTGTGAATCACTATATTATCAAATACGACTTCAGGATCAAGATATGATCGAAGGCAAATATTGGTGCCACCAATTACGGCCACACCCCATGTGAAGCACCACGCGTCACAATGAAACATAGGAAATGACCAAAGGAATGTAGACATCTCTTGCATATCATGCATGGATATCGCAGCAAGGGCGTTAAGATACGCAACACGATGGCTATAAACAATAACTTTCGGCTTATCTGATGATTTTGTTCCGAATGTATAATTTTGAATGATAGGATCACATTCGTCATTTGGCCGAAGTATAGGAAATTCAGAAGATCCAGAGTTTAGAAGGCTCTCATAATCATATTTACAAGTAAGTTTCCAAGGGGACCGGAAGTTGGGTTCAGATATTATGACAAGTAGAGGGGATCGATATGATGAGAGTGGTGTGGTCTTAAGAAGACCGATAGCGTCCATAGCAATCTGTAGTAGCTGGTAGTCTACAAAGAGGATCTTGGCTTTTGAGTGTTGGAGAAGAGTAGACAACATATGCGAATCATCAAGAGATGTATCAAGGGGACATATAGTGGCTCCTGCCATGGGAATTGCAAAATGTAGTTCTAACATCGCCGGGATATTTGGTGCTAGTGTTGCTACCTGTATTTGCATAATTTATATTCATCAAAGTCCGGAAATGGAAGACGGAGATAGAATAAGCAGCTAACAGCTAAGTAGGTTGCCCAATTCGTTCTAATATATGTTTGATATATATAGTTAAGGGGACCCTTATTTTGAAAACCCATTTTTTGTAAGAACCTTGAGAACTCTTAAATTATGTATTGGACCACATGTTTTTTTTGTTCATTCACATGTGAAACGTTATAAAAATATATGTTGCAGAAGAATTTTTTTTTCAAAACCTTATATATAGCCGTTTGTTCACATGTAAACGAAAACGTGAACATATTCATTCACAAGTTCACAAAAGGCTATTTTGAAGGTTTTTTAAAAAAGTTTCTTCTACAACATACTTTTTTATATCATTTCACATGTGAATGAACAAAAAAAAACATGTGATCCAATACATAATTTGAGAGTTCTCATGGTTCTTGCAAAAAAAATTGTTCTCAAAATAAGGAAAGTCTATAGTTAAGCAAGTATAATTAGTATGTACAATTTGATTTGTGGGAAAAAAAATTTCAATGAAAGAATTAAATAACTAACAATGTGCTACATAGTAAAAAAGTTCATTTATTTTTGATCAACTATATATGTTAATGTTTCTATATGATTTTTATAAATTACGAGTAATAATTAAAAATCTTAAGTTTTTAATATTATACCACATCACCACGAGAAACCCCTAAATGGTGAAGAGCAGATGCAAGCTTGATACATCGAAGGTGAGTTTCTTCCCAAGTATATTTGATAGATCCATATACCACTGAGGTCTGGGTTCCATAAACTTTAGTCGCTCGCTCCAAAAAGCTAATGGGTGACAAAGGAACGTCGTCATTTGATGACCAGCGACCTTCCAAAGGTAGCTGATGCAATTCCGCTTCACAGTCGGCAGAGAGGGATCTTTGAGACGATGTCTCACATCGAACCTTGCAAGAAGAACGGTTTGCAGCGGTAGAGTAACTTAGTTGATCAAGCCTGATGTTTGACTTATTACTAAAGATTCTGTTCACTTTGGTGGTCGTCGTAGCCTGTTTATATATAAGATTTATTTATGATTAACTTAACATTTACGCAAAACTACCAAGATTAATTGTAATCATGAAGAAAAGATACATATGCAATATTAATCATGCGCATATACAACCCATATGCATGATATCGCCGTGCAATTCAGTACACCACTACAAGAATTTTGGCGACCCGGAGGACATGTTTAACATATATAGCGATTATATAGATGCCAAAATCTGGCCTCTTTCTTGTAGTGAGTATACATATTTGGAAAATAAATTTTCAAAGCTCCACCTACTAGCTAGGTGCAAACAATTATAAGGAGATTTACATATATATATATAAATGCATGGTTAAGTTTATATATATAGAGAAGTTAATTGCTCTGCAAAAATCATGTTTGATTAGGTACCCCCAAAAAATGGAGTCGATGCCACTGTATAGAAAGAAAGAAAAAAACATATACTTCATGCTTTCATCTTCACACATTTTGATTAGTTACACTAATGACAATTGCCAATCGAGGTCAAAAGAACAAAACAAAAACACTTTTATGTCAATTTCTCAATCCATTTAGACTAAATGATAACATATATAAGTATATGAATGTGAATAGCATACCTGATTTTCATTTTGATTCAAATGGACACATAAGTCATCAAATGTTAAGGATTTAAGCTTCATACCTGCGTGATGAATTAGTGGCTCATACTATACGTATATGTACTTGTATATGAGTAACATCTTAATGTTACTGTCGAATTCTAAACTTTATAGAAACATAACTGGTATTCGATCTTTTAGGAAAATATAATTATACACATCTGAAGTGCATATATTCATTCATATTCATACAATAAAATATATATGTAAAAGGTGATACTCACTCGATCCACATGGCTTTTCCAATTATAGAATCCAATAGCCTGACTTTATATGCAAATGATATTTATTACCAAGAACAACAATGTTGACTTTGTGTCGCTTGATATGTTTGAACTTCAAGACTCTTAGTTTTGTTGGAATATGATCACGTTAAATAAACGCATGTCCGGAAATCATTTAAGCCTATGGGGTCACACAAAATGACACGTATACTCTATGTAATTAATTAATATGTTAATGTAATATATTAATTAATATGATCACGAAATGATTAATAAACATAAGTTAAATGTTAAATAAATGTTTATTAAAGGATTAAAGTGTAAATTAGAAAATAAGGAAGTTTCCTAATTACACTAAAAGAGGGGGGTGGGCCGAATTTAGGAGAGGGTTTCCTAATCCTCTTCAAACTTGGTCACCAAGTTAGAAAACCCTTCTAATTAATCCTTATAAATAGAGGTTAAAGTTCAAGTGTTATTCATTCATTCTAGACAATTAGTTGTGAAAAAAAAAACCTTAACTAAATATATATATCTCTCGGTCGAAACACTATTGGAACGAAATCTAAATATTTAGATTTGTTCCATCCATATAGAACATACATAATTAATTGCTTACCATTAACTGTGGTTTCCTTTGTTCGACAACAACAAAGGGTTTTCGGGTTTCGGTTTCGACTACATCAAGGAACACAAGGGGTTGTAAGTTCGTGATCGGGTACTAGCATATATCATAGGGGTGTCAAGTGTGCGATCGTAGAGGTGTTTTACTTTAAACCCTAACTAATAATAATAATCTTATTATTAATATTATTGGAAGCTAAGCTAAAAGGTACACTTTCAATTCCTTACTTTGTTAATTATTATATTGCATATACGTTTCTTTCCGCTGCGTACTCGTGATTATTTATTTGATAATATGCTTATATCCTAACAGTGGTATCACGAGCCTAATATGTGATATATTAGTTACAAAGTTCAAAACTTGAAGGGGGTTTAGGGTTGGTTCGATTTAATTAATAATTAAATATTAAAAATCGTTTTCTTTATTTATTTTTAATTAATTTCGATTTTAATAAAATAAATTAGGGTTTTGTTTTATTATTAATTCAACCTATTTTATATTAATGGTTAATTGAAACCCTCTATGCAAGTTTTGATTATGTGAATTGGCATGTTTATTTGATATAAATTGCATGTTTTGTATCTTTTAATTTAATGTTGTTAAATAGAAGTAAAATCATAAGGAATTTATGCAAATTCTTTATGGTTATTACTTAGATATATAGATATAAATTGCTTAGCATAATGATCCAATAATTAGGGTTAATTATTTGATAATTGTTATATCCTAACAGTGGTATCACGAGCCTAATATGTGATATATTAGTTACAAAGTTCAAAACTTGAAGGGGGTTTAGGGTTGGTTCGATTTAATTAATAATTAAATATTAAAAATCGTTTTCTTTATTTATTTTTAATTAATTTCGATTTTAATAAAAATAAATTAGGGTTTTGTTTTATTATTAATTCAACCTATTTTATATTAATGGTTAATTGAAACCCTCTATGCAAGTTTTGATTATGTGAATTGGCATGTTTATTTGATATAAATTGCATGTTTTGTATCTTTTAATTTAATGTTGTTAAATAGAAGTAAAATCATAAGGAATTTATGCAAATTCTTTATGGTTATTACTTAGATATATAGATATAAATTGCTTAGCATAATGATCCAATAATTAGGGTTAATTATTTGATAATTGTGTGACTATGTGAATTTTTCGTGTGATTTTTTCTGCTTGACACCAGTTCACTAAAAAATTCATATAAAATCAACTGTAATGAGTTAGAAGCTGATATTTGGACTGTAGATGCCCAACGCATAGGGCTACAACTTTGTAGTTCTGGGCGAATCTTGATTCGGACCAGAAACAGGTCTAAACAGGTCGTGAAGCTGCTGGAATTTTCCAGTCAGTATGTTTATGTGTAATTACTTGCTAATTGGTTGTTTAAAGGCTTACGCAATCAAGGTAACTTGATGTATGTGGTCCTCTTCTTTGAAGGGGGGGCCGACTTAGACATATACATTAACCATAGTGACCATGTTTAGGTGGCCCACCATAACTCGTTGCATGATTAATTAGTTAATAGTTAGTAAGTTTATTATTTTGCTTCTTTTATTGTGATATAAATGGTGATGCAAAATTGTTTTATTGAAAAGAATAAACTTGACTAAGAATTATCGAAATATGATTTTGTTTTAATAAAATTGGAGTCTTACAACCAAGAGATACACCGGCTCACCCATTTGAACAAACTCTAAGAGAGGTATAAGTCGGAGTGCGCTAGCCTCCTAAAGGAGCGGGTTTTTAATTGCGTCTATCGCAAACCTTTGCTCATGCGCTTCTTTGTGCGTTCAAATGGAGCTACCGAGCTCTTTTGTGTTGCTAAGACTATAAAAATGATTTTATTAAACATTATGTTATGAAGATTTGCATGAGTCTTCATACATAAACTTTTGATTCACATCAAATGCATTACCCATTCAAAGTTAAGTCTTTGCCACCCACTTTGCTAAGAACACTTGCAAGTGCTTTTTGCTCTACGTGAGACCGTAGGTGAATTGTATCTAACAAGGTAAATTACTACTCATCGTGAGATGGTGGTAGACTATTTACATGTTCTTAATTGGGCGACTTAAAGCGAGTTAAGCGGTGAGACCTTGACCCATGGCATAAGATGGGACAAAACATGTTTACAAAACACTTACTACCCCTAATAAGTGTTGTTGTAAGTCCCATAAATCTAGGAATTGCACTTGTAATGCAATCACTGCTCGTCACTTACCTTTTGAGTACGTCATTTCTAGCAGATCAACTGATGAAATGATGGTATGTCAATTGGATCCTAGCCTTAATGAAATTAATCATTAAATGATTTAACATTGGGTGATTATATTTCTTAAGGATTCATTATCGAAAATACCGATAATTGAACTTGAATCTGTTTTGTAAATGGCAACAAATCCTTCACAAAACATACACCAATCGGCTTTCAGGTCGATGCTAGAAAGAGAAAAACTTTCTGGAACCAACTTCAATGACTGTTTTCGTCAGCTGAGAATTGTTCTAAGAGCTGAAAAGAAAACTGATGTCCTTGAAAATCAGATACCCGCTATCCCTGATGCGAGTGCCACTGCTGTGCAGTTGGAAGCATACAATACTCAGTACAATAGAAATATTGAGCTTGCTTGTTTGATGCTGGTAGCATGACTCCCGAGCTTCAAAAGGAATTCGGATTGCACAATCCGTATGATATGATCAGAGAACTCAAATCTATGTTTGAACTTGTTGAATCACTCCATGATTTGAACACGAGTATGGGAAACCGGTGAGCGCTCATGTACTCAAGATGAAGAGTTACTTTGAGCATTTGGAAAGGTTAAACTATGCGTATCCTCTGCCTATTGCTATTGGTATAATTCTTAAGTCTCTTTCAAGGGATTTTGAGAAGTTTGTGCGCAATTACAATATGCACAGCATGAGCAAAACCATAGCTGAACTTCATGCCATGTTGATTGAGTATGAGAATAACCTTCCCAAGAAATCTGAGATACCTCAAGTTCTTATGATCAAGGGGGGAAAGGTTCAGAAAGCCAAACAACCGAAAGCTAAGGGCAAGAACGTTGGTAAGGGAAAGCAAGGTGCTTCAGTCTCAAAACCTAAAAGGACCCCTACGGCAGAAAACGAGCATCCGGCTAAAAGACCAGGCTTGTCATCACTGTGCTGAAGTGAGACATTGGAAGAGGAATTGTCCTAAGTATCTAGTTGTGTTGAACGAGAAGAAGAAGCAAGTTGGTTTAACCAGTTCTTCAAGTATCTTCACAATTGAATTATATGTGTTGTTGTGATTCAAATGATAATTCAATAGCAAAAGAGTCAAACCTGACTTGAACTCTACCTATCTTTGGCATTGTCGTTAGCAAGAAACGCATTGAAAGACTTCAACGTGAAAGGATCTTACAATCAAATGATGAATCATTTGACAAATGCGTGTCTTGTGTTTCCGGAAAGATGACAAGAATACTTTTTCCGCATAAAACGGAGAGGGATAAAGATCTACTTGGACTTATACATACCGATGTATGTAGCCCATTTAGACATGTGTCAAGGAAAGGTGCTAGCTACTTCATCACTTTTATGAATGATTTCAGTCGTTATGGTTATGTTTACTTGCTTAAACATAAACATGAAGTCTTAAAAACATTCAAAGAGTTTAAAAATGAAGTAGAAAATCAACTCGGTAAAACCATCAAGATTCTTCATTTGGATCGAGGTGGAGAATACTTAAGCCAAGAGTTTAAGGATTATCTAAAAGCTTGTGGATTTATCCAAAAGCTTACTCCTGTATAATGGTATATCTGAGAGGAGAAAAATCGAACCTTGTTGAACATGGTTAGATCAATGATGAACCTTATGACTCTCATTTCCATTTTGGGATTATGCTCTAGAGGCTGTTGTACGCATTCTCAATATGGTTCCAACCAAGAAGGTTGACAAGACACCGCATGAATTGTGGCATGGACGTGTTCCTAATTTGTCTTACTTAAAGGTCTGGGGTTGTGAGGCACTTGTGAAACGAGATACGCCTGACAAACTTCATCCTAGATCTGTTAAGTGCATCTTTGTAGGATACCCAAAGGAAACGATGAGTTACTACTTCTACTTTCCTACCGCCAACACTGTTAAAGTATCTCGATATGCTGAGTTCTTTGAAAAGAATCTCATATCTCAAGAAAACAGTAGGAGGATTGTCGATCTTGATGAGACTCAAGAAGAAGATGTGTCACCTTCTGAAAATACTAGCGATCATCAACTTGGGGGGGGGGATGTTCAAAGTGATGAACCTCAAGTTGAAGATAATGCGATTCCAATTCGTAGGTCCTCAAGGACAATACGTGCTCGTGAAAGATTGAATCTTAATATTGAGTTTGAAGAACACGTATCAGGAGACTTAAATGAACCTCCTAATTTTAAAGCTGCATTATCAGATCCAGAATCTGACAAATGGCTTGAAGCTGCGAATGTGGAAATGAAATCCATGAAAGATAATCAAGTCTGGAGCTTGGTTGATCTTCCACCTAATGGTAGAACCGTTGGGTGTAAATGGATCTTCAAGAAGAAGACCGACATGGATGGAAATGTACACAACTATAAAGCTCGTCTTGTGGCGAAAGGCTATACTCAGCTTTACGGAGTTGGCTATGAGGAAACCTTCTCTCCCGTTGCGGACATTAGAGCTATTAGGATTATCTTAGCCATAGCAGCGTACTATGACTATGAGATATGGCAAATGGATGTCAAAACCGCTTTCTTGAATGGTTATCTAGACAAGGAAGTTTATATGGTTCAACCAGAAGGTTTTGTCGATCTAAAAATATCCCAACAAAGTGTGCAAGCTTCAAAGGTCCATTTATGGACTAAAGCAAGCATCAAGAAGTTGGAATAAAAGGTTTAATGAGGAAATCAAAAGTTTGGTTTTGCTCAAAATCCTGATGAGCCATGTGTATATCGCAAAGCTAGTGGGAGTAATGTTACTTTCCTTGTCTTATATGTTGATGACATATTGATAATAGGAAATCACATTCCAATGTTGCAAGATGTAAAATCCCATATTGGAAAGTGTTTTGCTATGAAAGACTTGGGTGAAGCAGCATTCATTCTTGGAATCAAGATCTATAGAGATAGAAGTAAACGGTTGATTGGATTAAGTCAAAGTGCTTATATTGATAAGATCTTGAAGCGATTCAAGATGGAGAATTCTAAGCGTGGTTTCGTACCTATGCAAGAAGGACTTAACTTATCTAGCAAAAACGATGCCTCTACACCTAAGGAGGTGGAGCGTATGCAAAGAATTCCTTACGCTTCGGCTGTGGGATCTATTATGTATGCGGTTAGATGCACTAGACCTGACATTGCGTTCGCGCAAAATATCGTTAGCCGATATCAACAGAATCCAGGTGAGGATCACTGGACTGCTGTGAATAATATTCTTAAGTACATGCGTGCTACTAAAGATATATTTTTGGTGTATGGTAGAAATCCCGATACAGAACTCAAAGTGACTAGATACTGTGATGTTGGATTTCAGACTGATAAAGATGATACAAAATCTCAGTCGGGATACGTCTTCATTTTAAATGAAGGCACGGTGGATTGCAAGAGCAAGAAGCAAACCACATTTCCTATGTATGCGACAGAGTCTGAGTATATTGCCGCCTCAAGAAGCCGCCATGAAAGTCGTCTGGATTAGAAATATTATTTTTGGGTTTAACGTGATGCCCTCAAATAACACACCTTTAGATTTGTATTGTGACAATACTGGTGCAATCTTTATTGCCAAAGAACCCTGAGTTCAGAAAGGTGTCAGATATTATTTTAGACGATATCACTATGTTCGTGAGCAAATCGAACTAGGTGAAATCAAGTTACTCAAAGTTCACACAGATTATAACTTAGCTAATCCTTTTACAAAGACATTGTCAAAGGAAAGCTCAATAAGCATGCAGAGGGCAGAGGACAAAAATTAGCTAGTTATATCATGTAAATCTGTGATTGGTATTTGGATAAAGGATGTTAAACAATTATTATTTTACAAATGAATTAAACTACGTGGTATGTTTGTTTTCATTTAATATTAATTGTATCCTATATTTGCATGTTTAATCCATGAATATTTTAAATATTCTAAATGTCCATTGTCGATTAATGTAACATCCGCGAAAATTTCAGGTTAACTATTAATTTAAATATATGATTTATTAAACTCTTATGCAAATAAAACAATGTGAACAAACATCGTTATGAGTTAACGAACTGACAAACATTCATCGAGGTGATGAACTAGACAAGGGCAAACTTTATTTGCACAATTTAGCCATGATTAATTTCTATGATTAATTGTTTGTGTTAAACATTTTGTATTTAGGTTACAAAATCATTAAAACATTTAAACGTCTAGTTCGTATCTTTACATAGAAAATACTAATAATTATTTTAGTAAACAAATTATATTTATTGTATTTAGACTCATATATATATAATGAGATAGTTTATTTAATTTGTAAAACTTTACAATAAAATAAATACATATACAAAACACTAATAAATACAAATAATACATAATATAAATATGTGTGTTATATATATATATATTTATATATATATATATAAATGGAATCAATCACCACCTCCACCCACTCAAATTTGTCTCCCTTACCCCACCTCCACTCACTACTATAATTTGTCTTCTTTACCCCACCTTCAATCACCACACTAATTTGTCTCCCACAACCTACCTCCACTTACTCCTCTCATTAGCCTATAAATACCACCTCATGGCTAACCATTTTCTTCACACCAAAACATTCTTTCTTCCCCCATACAACACTCTCTAAACCAACCTCCAATCTTACTAAATCATCCTTTGTCAACTACTTGGTTCAAGTAAGTATCTAACCTTTGGTTTTAAGTACTTAAACTTTGGTAAGAAAGGAATACAAAAGTATTCTTACATGCTCTTTCTTATAGTATTTTTCATCACCCAAAAATGTATACCAAATTTTATAAAACTTGAATACTTTTTATTATATGACAATGTAAATGATATATATAATGAAAACTATGTACATATATATATTTACTTATACACATGAACCCATATACCTACTGCGTTGCACCAACATCCTTGTTTGATAGGAACCGGTGTACATGTATGGATTTACAACACTACATCCTTGTTTGATAGGAACCAGTGTTTACACTACATCCTTGTTTGATAGGAACCAGTGTACATACCCAATCTCATGTGTATAAGTTATTTATATATATGTAAGTTAAACAAATGTCATGATAACAATCTAATTTGGGTGATGAAGATTACAAAAACAAACTTCCTTTCATCTATCTTCTAACAAGAACATATTAACTAAATCAAGTATTACTTTCTTTGAAAAGGTTCCACGAAGCACAACATAGTCTACTTACTTTCTTCTTTCCTCACCCCACGATTCACTCCAATAAAGGTGAGTTTCGTAGCTCCCTACTCAATTGAGATTCGGGCTGAAAAGTGTACACATACGTACTTAATTGTTTGATTGTCTGATTGATTGTTTGATTGATGGATGGTTTTGATTGATTGTTTGATTGATGGATGGTTTTGATTGATTGTTTGATTGATGGATGGTTTTGATTGATTGTTTGATTGATGGATGGTTTTGATTGATTGTTTGATTGATGGATGGTTTTGATTGATTGTTTGATTGATGGATGGTTTTGATTGATTGTTTGATTGATGGATGGTTTTGATTGATTGTTTGATTGATGGATGGTTTTGATTGATTGTTTGATTGATGGATGGTTTTGATTGATTGTTTGATTGATGGATGGTTTTGATTGATTGTTTGATGGTTTACGCATATGATTTTGATATTTATGATTATTTAGGATAGATGTACATACATGGAAGTCGGTTATGCCTTCAAAGGGTTTTAGATGTGGTGGGAAGGCTGCGGGTGACCCTATATATAAGCATCTAGGACTCGTTGAAAGTAGAATCCTCCTAAATGTATATACATATAGTTTTGGTTGTTTTGTTGGACATATGGACTTGTTTGTTGATGATTATGCTTATTAAGACGTACTTGTTGTGTACATTGGAAACTTATACTAAGGCAAGTTGTTGAACTGTAAGGCCACACTTTGAGCACTTTGGGTACTATATGTACTTGATGACATTGATACGAGTACTTTTATGTACTTGATGCCAGGTATTGACATACTTGATGATATGATATAATTTACACCACGATGTGGACCAAGTATTGTGATACTTGATGATTTTGAGGTACATTGCATAACATTGATATACATATGATGCACGTATTGATATTTATACACATTTGATACATTTGTACTTGATTGTATATGAACTATTTGGTATCATTTGTTGTTTGGTTACTTATTGTTAGGACCAGTTTACTGGTAAACTGGCCAGTCTCCAGTTGCACCTGGAGACCCAGTGAAACTGGAGACCCAAAAGATTTGTCCAGAAATATATTGAAGTCCAGTTGCATCGTACAGTCAACGCAACTGAAGACTTCCTCCAGTTGAGAACTGACCAGTTGAAGAATCCTTCCAGTTGAAGTCGAAGACAACAAGTGGAAGATAGAGAATGACAATGGCAGCGAAGCCCAGTTGATATTCTAGTCAGTTACAAACTGGAGACCGTCAGTGGAAAGCTCTTACAAAGCTTTACACTTATTACGAGGAATTGACTTTTGTGCTTTATGTGCTTTTACCCGAATAATAAGATTTATCTTATTATTTAAGTACAAAAAGGTACATAAAGCTGGTTGAATAAAGTTGCTTTATACTGCAACTTTACACTGCATTTTAAGGAATTAAATGCTATTCCTTAAATGCTCTCAACCACATTTGTACGGCCAAAGTTAACATCCCAATGTTAACTTTGCCTATAAATACAAGTCATTGCACACCAAGAATATTACTTCTTCGAACACACTTCGAAAGATTTCACACTTTGCATACCTGCAATATTCTTGGTGAACTTGTGCAATTTTCTCTCAATCACAAAAGGAACATTTCACAACTTTAAGTGTTTCGATTGTTTAGAGAAATTCCAAGTGTAGATCAATTGTAGTTCATAGGTTGTTAGGATATTTACATACTTTGTATTATCTTGGTTCCGCAACAACCTTGTAATTTATTTAAAGTTAATAAATAAATTACACTTGAAAATTACATATTGTCTCACCAATTTACTTTAAGTATTTTACTTTATTGCATTGTTCTTTACTTATTGTCACTTAATAAGTAATCTATCTAGAACTTGGTATATACTCTCTGTAACTGGTCGTCTCCAGTTCAGAGCTTATATTGCAAAGTAACTCCACCATCGACATTGAGGTGTCTTCAGGTAGTACCATCTATTGAGTTGGGACTTACACTTATTTGACAAGGTTGAACGAGATGTTAACCTCAATTGTCTAACAGGTGACGTATATGGGTTTATTGTAAGTACATTGTTTGATGTTGTTATTATATATGTTAATGTTATTGATGATGGTTTCTTGTAAACCATTACTACGAACTCACCAACCTAGTGTTGACCTTGTTTAGTACACTTTTCAGGAAACCAGGTGAACCAAGGATGATGTTGCTTTTGAACCAGGGCTTGGACTTAGATGGATCAAGAATTCATTTGCCCGACCATTGCATCATGTTTAGAATTTAATACTATCTTTTGAATTTGCGTGTAAACGTGTGGTGATTATATGCTTGTATTATAATGTGTGCTTGTTCATAACTTAATAAGATGGATTCACTGAGTCCAACATGTTCATATAGTTTATGTTCTACGATAATTCCACTGTGTGCTATATAATTTCCGTAATACTTCGGGCCTAGCTCGGGGTGTTACAGAATGGTGGCCCATGCGTGGTCGTAGAGAATTAGGCGGTTTGACCTAGACTACGGCTTAAGTTAAAACTCTTCATATAGCATGCATGGTTAGGAATTTTGTGTGCAACGTGAATTATGTGAATCCTAAAAGGTGTACATTGTGAGTACGTAGAAAAGACCATTTATGTGATGACTTGAGTACAATGTGATGAACGTATGATGAGTACAATGGGGTTAATGTATACATTGATTGAACTTGATTATGATTGAGATGGATTGTTGTTATTGATTGATAATAGTTTGATGATTTAGGGCAAAATGAAGTTATGGCGTTAACTTGATATAACATTGTGGCAACCCTAAAAGAGCCTGATCAACTATTTTATGGTTACCCGGTATTATAACAAGTTAATGACATCACGGATTGCACACGATTGGCTTAGGGTATAATAAGGAACCGATATGCTTAATGGAAGTTGATTAGGTGGAGAGTTAGCCGCTGGTACACCCTGTATACAAACCCGATCAATAACTAGAGGGCATATCGAATTCGGATTATACTTTGAACCACTTGTGTTAGTTACTTGATTGTATGATGCGTTGAACATGAGTATTGGTTATGATAATGGACAACTAGTATGAATTTAGCATGAGAAAATAATAGACAATTATTGTAAACTTGGCATGAGGATATGATAAGAAATAATTCCCCTTAGAACTCTAGCACTTTTGCCTTAGCACAATGATATGAATTATGTTGTATCGATATGAGAGCATCGACTACTTGTGTTAGGACCAGTTCACCTGGTAAACTGGCCAGTCTCCAGTTGCACCTGGAGACCCAGTGAAATTGTCCAGTGAAACTGGAGACCTAGATGATTTGTCGAGAAATATATTGAAGTCCAGTTGCACCGTACAGTCAACGCAACTGAAGACTTCCTCCAGTTGAGAACTGACCAAGTTGAAGAATCCTTCCAGTTGAAGTCGAAGACAGCAAATGGAAGATAGAGAATGGCAATAGCAGCGAAGCCCAGTTGACATTCTAGTCAGTTACAAACTGGAGACCCAGTGAAATTGTCCAGTGAAACTGGAGACCTAGATGATTTGTCGAGAAATATATTGAAGTCCAGTTGCACCGTACAGTCAACGCAACTGAAGACTTCCTCCAGTTGAGAACTGACCAAGTTGAAGAATCCTTCCAGTTGAAGTCGAAGACAGCAAATGGAAGATAGAGAATGGCAATAGCAGCGAAGCCCAGTTGACATTCTAGTCAGTTACAAACTGGAGACCATCAGTGGAAAGCTCTCACAAAGCTTTACACCGATTACGAGGAATTGACTTTTATGCTTTATGTACCTTTACCCGGATAATAAGATTTATCTTATTATTTAATTGCAAAAAGGTACATAAAGGTGGTTGAGTAAAGTTGCTTTATCATGCGACTTTACACTGCTTTTTAAGGAATTAAATGCTATTCCTTAAATGATCTCAACCACATTTGTACGGCCAAAGTTAACATCCCAATGTTAACTTTTCCTATAAATACAAGTCATTTCACAACAAGAATATTCAAGTGAATTCACAAAGTTGAATAACTTCACACTTTGCAAACCTGCAATATTCTTGGTGAACTTGTGCAATATTCTCTCAATCACTAAAAGGAACATTTCACAACTTTAAGTGTTTCAATTGTCTTGAGAAATTCCTAGTGTAGATCAATTGTATTTCATAGGTTGTTAGGATATTTACATTCTTGTATTATCTTGGTTCCGCAACAACCTTGTAATTTATTTAACATCAATAAATAAATTACACATTGAAAATTACATATTGTCTCATCAATTTATTTTACATGTTATTTGTATTATTGCATTGTTCTTTACTTATTGTCATTTAAATAAGTAATCTATCTAGAACTTGGTATATACTCACTGCAACTGGTCGTCTCCAGTTCAGTGCATATATTGCAAAGTAACTCCACCATCGACATAGAGGTGTCTTCAGTAGTACCATCTATTGAGTTGGGACTTACAAGTGGTATCAGTGCAGAAGGCTAATAAACTTGCCTAGATCTGCTAAGATCAACACTACTGAAGGTGGAGATGGTTATGGTTCAGGTGAAACCCCCTTGAATAATAATGCACAACCTTTTCAAAATGTTAATACAAACCCTCCTCCTCCTACTGCCCCAAATCACGTCCATGTACATTATTCTAACACTCCTGTTCCCAAATTTGATGAAAACAGTGAGACTTTTGGTACATAGAAGGCTAGAATGCTTTTGCATTTTGGTGGGATTGAAAGGTATATGTTGAAAATCCTTAAGGATGGACCATATATACCCATGTCTCTTGGGGTAAGTCCTCTTCTAGATCCAACTGGAAGAAGAGGTTCAAGAGAAAAGCTCGAAGACCATTGGTCTGATGAGGATCGTAGACTTGTTGATCTGGACACCAGACTCAAGAACATGATCCTTGGAGCTGTCCCTGAAGATCTAATTCCAACACTTGTGTTGTTCCCCAGTGCAAAGTCAATGTGGGATGAATTAGTTATTCAGTTTGAAGGAGGTGATGACACTATTGTCACCAGGAAAGTTGCCTTGAACAAAAAGTATGAATCCTTCTTTGCCTTGCCCAATGAAAGTCTAACTGGTACATACACCAGATTTTCTAGCCTCATTAATCAGCTGAGAGGCTTGGGTGTAGAGAAGGATAAGGATATTCTTCTTGAGAAGTTTTGTGATATTCTTCCTTCCAAATGGGAAAACATGGTTCTTGTCTTGAGACAAGGTAAAACCTTGCACAGCCATACTCTTGCATCGCTCTATGGAGCCTTCAGATTCACTGAAGATAACAATGCTGCAAGACTGGTGGCTGAGCAAGATGCCATGAAGCATGCCCAGAGTTCCAAGGTTGCTAGTGTACCTGAGTGACCTTGTGCTGCCTTAATGTCTGCAGAGAGTGTCCAGGTACACTCAATGAAGGAGATGTTAAACAGTTTCTTGAACTCTGGTCCGACCACTGAAAACAGTGATGGTTGTAATGAAACTGACGATGATGATCTGGTAGCCATGATTGCTAAAACCTTTAATAGGTTTAAGCATAAATCTAAAAGATTTAATGGCCCAAACAATGCTTCCAGCTCCAGCTCTCTGGATAAGACCAATCTTACATGCTATAAGTGTGGCAAGAAAGGTCACTTTATGAAGGAATGCAGATCTAGTCAGTTGAACAACCAAACTGGCCCCCCTGTCCCTAATTTCAATCGGCCTGATCATAGCTACAAAGCTAAATACAAGAAGCTTAAGGCCCAGATTGCCCTCCTGTCCATGGAAAAGGAAAAGTTTCAGTGCTTAATGGCACAAACTGAGGGAAAATGGGATTACTCTGATGACTCATCAGTTGATGAAGAAGAGGAAAGGGACATGTGTTTCATGGCCTTGGAAGATCAACAGCACAGCATGTGGCAAAAGAAGATGTCATCACTGGAAGATGGGTGGACATCATCTTGAAAAAGGTATGTGACTATGATAATCAGGTTGACCCTGAACTGAAACTGGACCTGGCTGAATCATTAAGTGGTGATTTAGCTTTTGTGGAAACTGTAAGAGCTGATAGTGAAAGATATCTTGACACTATCTTATTGAACTGAACAATGTTAAACCACACCCTTCAAAACCTAATCAAAAGAATGTTCATCTGTAAAAATCTGGTAAAAACTATGATGCATTTTCTAGAACTATCGATGCCCAGAAGAATGCATGGAAATCTGGAGATCTGGAGATGGCAGCTCTCATACCAGACCTTCATGCATTGCCTCCAGCTCTCAGGGTTGAAACACCTTATGATCAACCTGAAGCTGTTGAAACTGAACCCATTGAGACCGCCCCCATTGAGGTTAAAACTGGAGCCAAACAGGCTAAAGCTCCAGTCAAAAAGGCCACTAGTAACAAGCCTTTACCTCAAAAGTCTAAGGAGCCCAAGACCCGACAGACTAAAACTCCAGCTGAACCAAGGTCCAAGGTTCAGCTGCCTGATGAAAATAATATTTTGGTTAATCTGGAAAGTCAACTCCAACTTTTGTCTCGATAGGTTCAGAGTTGTACTGCCCGGATTAAAAATCTGGAAGGAGGTTCATTACCTCCAGTTTTCAAACAAAATGTTAAACCACTCCCTTCAAAACCTAATCAAAAGAATGTTCCATCTGGAACTAAATCTGGTAAAAATAAGGGGAGTAAGTATCAAGTACCAATCGTTTTTACTCCTGCACCTGGAGCTGGTGAAAAAGCTCCAGATGCAGCCTCCGGTTCAACACCACAACAATCTACTGTGACTTCTGTAGAGAAGTCCAGTGAACCCATCAAGAAAAGATGGGTTCACAAAAATAACTGATGATTTTTGTGGGTGTGCAGGGCGATCGAAAGAAGAATATCTGGTATCTGGACAGCGCTGCTGGCCGGACTATGACCGGATGTAAGCCCCTGCTTGAAGAGTTCACTGTCCAAGATGAACCGACAGTGACGTTTGGTAATGATCAATCTGGAAAGACTGAAGGATATGGTGTGCTCAATAATGGACAAGTCGAATTCAAAAGAGTTGCATTTGTGAATGGTTTGAAATACAACCTAATCAGTGTCAGCCAACTTTGTGATGATGGCTTCAGAGTTTTGTTCGATATTGCACAAGGCACCATATTTAACAAGGATTGGAAAGTGGTGATGGTTGCACCAAGAAAGGGAAATGTGTACATCATGGATATGGAACCAGCTCCAAAAGAGCAATGTTTCTATACCAAGGCTGGTGAGGACACCAACTGGCTGGGGCATAAAAGATTATCCCAGCTTAATTTTAAAAATATTAACAAGTTGTCTCGCAAACAACTGGTTGATGGGATACCCCAGATTTCTTTTAATAAAGAAAAGCCATGTCCAGGGTGTGAGATGGGCAAGCAGAAAAGGGCCAGTTTCAAAACTAGGCAAAATTTTAGCATCACTGGACCTCTTCACATGCTACATATGGATCTCTTTGGTCCAGTGAATGTTCAAACTAGAGTTGGAAAGAAGTACACTTTAGTTGTGGTTGATGAATTCACCAGATATTGCTGGGTGGTATCCCTCAGATCCAAAAGTGATGCACCTGCTGAAATCATCTCTCTCATCAAAAGAATTGAGCTCAAGTACACTCGAAAAGTTTGTCAGTTGCGAAGTGATAATGGTACTGAATTCCAAAATAAGGTACTTGAAACATTTTGCAATGACACTGGCATCTCTCAAAACTTCTCATCAGTTCACTCTCTAGAGCAAAATGGAGTTGTGGAAAGGAAAGGGACATGTGTTTCATGGCCTTGGAAGATCAACAGCAGCAGCATGTGGCAAAAGAAGATGTCATCACTGGAAGATGGGTGGACATCATCTTGAAAAAGGTATGTGACTATGATAATCAGGTTGACCCTGAACTGAAACTGGACCTGGCTGAATCATTAAGTGGTGATTTAGCTTTTGTGGAAACTGTAAGAGCTGATAGTGAAAGATATCTTGACACTATCATTATTGAACTGAACAATGTTAAACCACTCCCTTCAAAACCTAATCAAAAGAATGTTCCATCTGGAACTAAATCTGGTAAAAATAAGGGGAGTAAGTATCAAGTACCAATCGTTTTTACTCCTGCACCTGGAGCTGGTGAAAAAGCTCCAGATGCAGCCTCCGGTTCAACACCACAACAATCTACTGTGACTTCTGTAGAGAAGTCCAGTGAACCCATCAAGAAAAGATGGGTTCACAAAAATAACTGATGATTTTTGTGGGTGTGCAGGGCGATCGAAAGAAGAATATCTGGTATCTGGACAGCGCTGCTGGCCGGACTATGACCGGATGTAAGCCCCTGCTTGAAGAGTTCACTGTCCAAGATGAACCGACAGTGACGTTTGGTAATGATCAATCTGGAAAGACTGAAGGATATGGTGTGCTCAATAATGGACAAGTCGAATTCAAAAGAGTTGCATTTGTGAATGGTTTGAAATACAACCTAATCAGTGTCAGCCAACTTTGTGATGATGGCTTCAGAGTTTTGTTCGATATTGCACAAGGCACCATATTTAACAAGGATTGGAAAGTGGTGATGGTTGCACCAAGAAAGGGAAATGTGTACATCATGGATATGGAACCAGCTCCAAAAGAGCAATGTTTCTATACCAAGGCTGGTGAGGACACCAACTGGCTGGGGCATAAAAGATTATCCCAGCTTAATTTTAAAAATATTAACAAGTTGTCTCGCAAACAACTGGTTGATGGGATACCCCAGATTTCTTTTAATAAAGAAAAGCCATGTCCAGGGTGTGAGATGGGCAAGCAGAAAAGGGCCAGTTTCAAAACTAGGCAAAATTTTAGCATCACTGGACCTCTTCACATGCTACATATGGATCTCTTTGGTCCAGTGAATGTTCAAACTAGAGTTGGAAAGAAGTACACTTTAGTTGTGGTTGATGAATTCACCAGATATTGCTGGGTGGTATCCCTCAGATCCAAAAGTGATGCACCTGCTGAAATCATCTCTCTCATCAAAAGAATTGAGCTCAAGTACACTCGAAAAGTTTGTCAGTTGCGAAGTGATAATGGTACTGAATTCCAAAATAAGGTACTTGAAACATTTTGCAATGACACTGGCATCTCTCAAAACTTCTCATCAGTTCACTCTCTAGAGCAAAATGGAGTTGTGGAAAGAAAGAATCGCACACTGATAGCAGCGTCCAGAAGTATGCTATCTGAATCTGGTCTTCCCACCAGTTTTTGGGCTGAAGCAGTTGCAACTGCTTGTCACACCCAAAACCGGTCAGTCTACATCAAGAGACATAAGAAGACTGCCTATGAAGTACTCAGGAATCGTAAACCAAATATTGGATACTTTCATGTATTTGGTTATCCAGTTTATATCTTAAACGATTCCAGTCAGCTTGGAAAGTTTGATGCAAAAGCTGATGAAGGGGTATTTTTAGGTTATTCAGATATTCGAAAGGCATTTAGAGTTTATAATTATAGACTCCAAAAGGTTCATGAGACAATTCATGTCACATTCGATGAATCAACTGAAGCAATCAATAAGAGACCAAGCCTTGATATTACTCCAGTCGTTCCAATCAATTTTGGTGAAACTGACCAAGTTCATCAGTCAGTTGTTTCACCAAAAGATGTTTCCAGTTACAACAAATTGGAACCAGTTAAGAAGAAGAAAAGCATCAGTGATACATCATTTTATCCCTCCATCAATTTCAACTTACCACAAGAATTGGTGATTGGATCTGATGTACGTGCCACTCCAATATCAGCACCAGTTCAAACTCCAACTTCTCCAGTTCTTCAAGAAATTCTTTTGAATGAAGAATTTCATGATGCAAATCGTGACCTCATTGACTCTGATGAGGATGTAGAAGTAGTTTGGACTGATCCTCCTCCAGAAGCTACTGCAACTGAAGAAGATCGCCAGGTGACTTGCACTGATATTGTTGTGCACCAGCCTAGTCAATACACTAGATGGACTCGAGCACATCTAATTGAACAGATTGTGGGAGATCCAAATAGTGGGGTTCACACTAGAAGAGCCACCAGTGAGCAATGCTTAAACGTTACCTTCTTATCTTTAATTGAACCAAAGAGGATTGACGAGGCTATGACAGACCCAAGCTGGGTGGAAGCTATGCAAGAAGAGCTCGTCCAGTTTGAAAGGAATAATGTTTGGGAGCTTGTTCTTTGTCCACCAGGGTTAAAGAAAGAACCCATTGGTACCAGATGGGTCTATTGAAACAAAATGGATGAAGATGGCCATGTTGTAAGAAACAAGGCCAGATTAGTTGCCCAGGGTTATTGTCAAGCAGAAGGCGTTGACTTTGATGAAACTTTTGCTCCTGTTGCAAGACTTGAAGCCATCAGAATATTTCTGGCTTATGCAGCCCATCTGCAGTTCAAGGTCTTCCAGATGGATGTCAAAAGTGCGTTCCTAAATGGAACATTGGAAGAAGAAGTTTATGTTAAGCAGACTCCAGGTTTCATCGATGAGAAGCATCCTCATTGGGTTTATAGACTGAACAAAGCATTGTATGGTCTAAGACAAGCCCCAAGAGCCTGGTATGATACTCTAACTAAACATCTTCTTAAAAATGGCTTTCAAAGAGGTGCAATAGATAATACCTTATTCATCTTGAAAGAAAGAGGTAATATCTTATTGGTACAAGTTTATGTTGATGACATTATATTTAGTTCAACTGATGATGCAATGTGTAAAAAGTTTTCTAAAATCATGTCATCTGAGTATGAGATGAGTTTAATGGGTGAATTAACATTTTTCTTAGGTCTTCTGATTAAGCAAACTGAAAATGGAATTTTCATAAACCAAGGAAAATATGTCAGAGATTTGTTAAGAAAATACAAATATGATTCAATCCCATTGAAAAACACACCTATTGCAGCACCATTAAATTTGGACTCTGACCCAACTGGCAAACCAGTTAACATAACTGACTATCGTGGTATGGTTGGTTCACTGATGTACTTAACTGCCAGTCGACCAGATATAATGTTTGCAACATGTTTATGTGCCAGGTTTCAGGCTAACCCTAAAGAATCACATTTGCACGCTGTAAAGCGTATCTTTAGATACCTGAAAGGGTGTCCTAATCTTGGTCTTTGGTACCCCAAAGGCTCAGGATTAGATCTAATGGGTTATTCAGATTCAGATCATGTAGGTTGTAAGATAGATAGAAAATCAACAACTGGTGGTTGTCATTTCCTTGGAGGAAAACTGGTAAGTTGGACCAGCAAGAAGCAGACTTCAGTCTCTATGTCCACTGCCGAGGCAGAGTACATTTCTGCAGCCAGTTGTTGTGCCCAGATTCTCTGGATCAAGAACCAGTTACTAGATTATGGTCAAAAGTATACAAGGACCCCAATCTTTTGTGACAACACCAGTGCAATTGCTATATCTCACAACCCCGTGATGCACTCCAAAACAAAGCATATTGACATCACGTATCATTTCATTCGTGATCATGTTATGAAAGGAGACATTGAAATTCATTTCATCCCCACTGACAAACAGTTAGCTGATGTTTTTACAAAACCTCTCGATGAGAAAACCTTTAAACATCTTATCAGCGAACTGGGAATGTTAAATCCTTAAAACTGGAGCTTCTTTGTTATTGAACGCGTCAGTGACACTGATGAAGTTCTCCAGTTGAGGAGGTCCAGATAATCTTTGCTCGCCAGGCTATCGAACGCCGTTGTGATACTATCCTGGCACTAATCGATTTATGGATCATCATTTTAGGGGGAAAGACTCAAAATAATTTTCTGACTAAAATTCGTTTTTGTTTGAAAATGGCAACTGGAGAACTCTCTAGTTGGAAACTGGTACTGGACTGATCCTCCAGTGACCAGATTCAGTCTTGTCTTATTTTTATAACGTTAGAAATACTTGGTCAATTTTTGTGACACGTGATGGTACTCGAGTGTTTTAAACCACTTGGTATCGTGATCTGACGTGTTTAAAGCTATTTTAGTACTTGACAACTGTTTGTATTGGGAAAATAAAAGGTGAGTGGGCGCGTGGGTAAGATAAGCCGTCGTAGCATTTAATGCTGACATGGTAGCATTTAATGTTGACATGGCAAATTATGATTTTATTTTAAAATTCAAACTTCTTTTGTTAAAATATCTACAAAGTTGTTTTGGTTAAATAAAATATAATTTTTGTATTTCATTGGGATCATGAATCCCTTATAAATACCCTTATTTACTCCGAACTCATTTACTTCCTTCTACATTCTTTCATTTACTTCCCAATCATCAAAATTGCTTCATTTCTCTCTCTGCTTCACAAATCAAGAACCCTAATTCCCAAATTTCAATTTCATTTTCCAATGGCACCTAGATCATCCCGTTCAAGAGATGTAAATCTCTTGACTGTTCCATATGCTCCTTCACCAGATGTCAAACCGGCATCTGGTGCTCCTAGTAATGCTTCGGTCATCAAACTCAATCCTAATAATCCGATGGCAAGCTTACAAGGATCTCAAGGGTCCAATACCCTTATTGGTAGAATCCAAAATTTTTTGAAGGATTCTCCAATAGGACCCTCATTCTCTCTAAACCCACGCAAATTGTTTCACAACTACTTGTGTGAGTTTTGGTACACTGCCACTCTTTCTTCCGATTGTTCCTCCATCAGTTTCACTTTAAAGGATGGAACAATCCAGTGTACCTTGTCCGCTGACGTGTTGAGGGATGCCTTACACCTCAATTACTGGAGAGAGGGTGAATCTCCAGTCGTCTTACCCTCAAATATTAATTTTCGTCAAGTCCTCCTAGAAATGGGACATAAGGAGTGCTTGGACAATGGGGTTTTGAAGACGAAGGGTGCGATGACCATGAAGGGTCTTACACCTTCATGGAGGTACTTTTTCATCCACCTGGTGGAGAGTATGGGTGGGAGTTCTGGTGGTCTTGACCAGATCAACTCCTCACAAGCATAAATGGCTTACTGCTTGTGGAATGGATTGAGAGTAGACTTTGCAGACATCTTGTTTAGAAGCCTAGTACAAAAGCTGAAGGGCACAAGGGGTGTTTGTATCCCCTTCTCAAGGTTTCTCTCTCTGTTTTAAACAAATTCTGGGCAGAGAAGCATACTTAAGTACAGATTCTCCGTACACTGCTCCAGATTTGTTGAGGAATTTAGACTCTCTGGTATCTGAAGCTGGAGAGGTCGAAATTCCAGAACGAATGCAACTGGCATTCGCTTCAATTGATGCACCAATTGAAGGTGAGTCAGAAAGACAACTGGGCGGGCCTCAAAATAATGAGGGACCCTCCAGTTCGTCTAATGTTGTGGTTGAGGATAGAGCAACCATAACTGAAGCAACTCCAATCACATCTATCCCTGGTGAAGATACCTCGGTATCTGATCCTCTAACTGATGCACCCATCCAGGAAACTGGGGAAGGTCATCTGGAGCCTGACCTTTCAGGTCAGCCCTCAGTTACATTCATGGATCTGGACATGAATGTTAATGACGAGGAAATCCTGATAGAGTCTTCAGATTCTGAAGGAACTGAAACAGACTTGGAGATTTTTGAGGCTTTTATACAAGCTCAAAACCCTTCATCTCCAGTCTCGCTTCCAGATGCATCAATTTCACTTTCACCATCCCTACAAAATGTGCCTACTGATATACTTCGAGAAATGCCACCCCCACCGCCGCCGTTGTTCACACCTGAGCATTCTCAGCATGAACAACACATTGTTTTTCCAGTCCTTTCTTCCACCACCACTCCTAATATTTCTTCAACTGCTGGTATGACAACTGGGGAGACTTCTTTCAGTTTGCCTCCTCCAGTTGCTCCAGTAGTAACTGCAGCTGGTCCAGTGACACCTTCTCCTTCGTCACTGGACAGTCAAGTTGTCTCTTTGCAAGCCGATCTCCAAAACCTTCTTACTAGGGTGGAGGAGATTCAAAAGACACTTGACAAAAATACCAAGTCTTTCTCCAGATACCACAAGGATCACTTGACAAACATTAAAGTGGTTGATCTGGGGATTAACAAGTTTTCATCAAATGAAGACTTGGTGTTCAATAAGCTAAATGAGTTGGTCACTGGCTGTAACACTCTAACAACATCTTTGAAGGAAGCCTTTGACCTTACTCAGTCCAAGGTCACAACGTCAATCTCCAATCTGCTTGGCAACACTGTAAGAACATCTGAAGTAGACTTGAGGGAAATTGAGGGGCAGGTAAAGGAATTAGTTGAAAAACCTGGCCTAAATGTGACTGAACTTGGAGAGCAGTTGATGACTTCAGTTGGTCAGAAGATAGAGGATACGCTGGGTGCAAGAGAACAACAACTGATTGAAAGGGTGATGTCTGAGATCACCAAGCTGGCCACTCCTCAGGTTAATCTGGCCCCACTCACTAGTGAGATCAACCATTTGAGAGGCAGCATTGAAAATTTGAACACCCAGGTATCCCTTCATGCTCAGTCTTTGGATAAACTGACAACTGAAGTGGAAAGTTTGAAGAAGAAGGATGAGGAAGTTAAGGAAAAGGTTGTATCTGGTTTGGATGAAGACTCCAAGATCTTAAATGAACTAAAAACTGGTCAAGAACAGGTTACTGCAAATGTTTTGACCCAGTCAAAGGAGACCAACCATTTGTGGAGGTCTTTCAGGATAATGTGTGGGATTTTCAAGGAGTGCAAGGACATGCAAACATGGCAGCCTCTTGACCGGTTGCCATCTCACCCTTCTGAATGGGAAGTTATTAGGGCAGGTCTAGATGCTGCCAAGGGGGAAAGAAGTGCAGTCCTTCCACCAGTTGCACCTGGAAGAACTTCATCTGGAAGACAAGCTGGTATGGAAATGGTTGTAGCTGCCAGTACTGAAGCTGGTGAGCAAGCTGTTAGGGGGAATGTGTTGGATAAGGGAAAAGGTTTAGCTGTTGATGCATCTGCCCAGCCGGCCACTGATATTCCTATGTTAGAAACTGGCAATGCTGATGTACTTCCTCCAGTTTCTGATAGTGTAAGCAAACAACTGGCCAGACTTGGTAATCAAATTAAAGAAAGAAAAGAAGAAGATGAAACAAGCCAACCAAGTTGAAGCCAGAGCACATCTTGCACAGATCAAACTGCTTGATATGAGTGATGCCAATCTTTTGGGAATCACTAAGGAGGAGTATGCCAAAATAAAGAATGATCCCAGGATAGTTGACCAGTTGAAAGAAATGCTTGATGTTGAACTGGACAGACACTATCCTGAGGATGAAGCTGAATTTGATGCCAGAAGTTTGAACATATCAGTGGAGAAGGCTAAGGAGAATAGGGCCAGTGGGATTCTAAAAAGAATTGAACATGTTAAGAAGGTTGTGAAAAGGGTTTTGAATCCACCAAGAAGGATTTCTCAACCAAGAAGACCACTGACAAGAGATGCTGACCTTAGCACATTTGTTGAACCAACTGGCGAGGTATCTAATGAAGACATCAAGTCCGCTGTACTGGCTGCTGCTGCTGGGAGTATAAAAATAACAAATGAATCTGAAGCAAGAAGCTATTACTCCCAGATCATGTCAACCAGAAGACATAGTGGTACTATCAATGGTGTCAATGTAACAATCAAGCCAGGAACCAAAGTCTTTCAAGTTGAAGTTAGTTATACCAGAGGGCCACTGGTTAAAACTGACAATCCTGGTGCAATGCAGTATGGGTTCAGTGAATGGGTTGAAATGGTGAATGTGTTGGATAAGGGAAAAGGTTTAGCTGTTGATGCATCTGCCCAGCCGGCCACTGATATTCCTATGTTAGAAACTGGCAATGCTGATGTACTTCCTCCAGTTTCTGATAGTGTAAGCAAACAACTGGCCAGACTTGGTAATCAAATTAAAGAAAGAAAGAAAGAAGATGAAACAAGCCAACCAAGTTGAAGCCAGAGCACATCTTGCACAGATCAAACTGCTTGATATGAGTGATGCCAATCTTTTGGGAATCACTAAGGAGGAGTATGCCAAAATAAAGAATGATCCCAGGATAGTTGACCAGTTGAAAGAAATGCTTGATGTTGAACTGGACAGACACTATCCTGAGGATGAAGCTGAATTTGATGCCAGAAGTTTGAACATATCAGTGGAGAAGGCTAAGGAGAATAGGGCCAGTGGGATTCTAAAAAGAATTGAACATGTTAAGAAGGTTGTGAAAAGGGTTTTGAATCCACCAAGAAGGATTTCTCAACCAAGAAGACCACTGACAAGAGATGCTGACCTTAGCACATTTGTTGAACCAACTGGCGAGGTATCTAATGAAGACATCAAGTCCGCTGTACTGGCTGCTGGTGCTGGGAGTATAAAAATAACAAATGAATCTGAAGCAAGAAGCTATTACTCCCAGATCATGTCAACCAGAAGACATAGTGGTACTATCAATGGTGTCAATGTAACAATCAAGCCAGGAACCAAAGTCTTTCAAGTTGAAGTTAGTTATACCAGAGGGCCACTGGTTAAAACTGACAATCCTGGTGCAATGCAGTATGGGTTCAGTGAATGGGTTGAAATGGTGAATGTGTTGGATGCGATGGCACAAAAGAATAGGTTTGAGAAAGCATGGGTGAACTTCTTAAGGGGCAAGATTCAACACAAAGAAAATCTGGAGCTAAAGTTGAATATTGACCCTGAAGACTCACAAGACTTCTTTAAGTTTGCCTCCTCTAGTTGCTCCAGTAGTAACTGCTGCTGGTCTAGTGATACCTTCTCCTTCGTCACTGGACAGTCAAGTTGTCTCTTTACAAGCCGATCTCCAAAACCTTCTTACTAGGGTGGAGGAGATTCAAAAGACACTTGACAAAAATACCAAGTCTTTCTCCAGATACCACAAGGATCACTTGACAAACATTAAGGAGGTTGATCTGGGGATAAACAAGTTTTCATCAAATGAAGACTTAGTGTTTAAAAAGCTAAATGAGTTGGTCACTGGCTGTAACACTCTAGCAACATCTTTGAAGGAAGCCTTTGATCTTACTCAGTCCAAGGTCGCAACCTCAATCACAAATCTGCTTGGCAACACTGTACGAACATCTGAAGTGGATTTGAGGGAAATTGAGAGGCAGGTAAACGATTTAGTTCAAAAACCTGGCCTAAATGTGACTAAACTTGGAGAGCAGTTGATGACTTCAGTTGGTCAGAAGATAGAGGATACGCTGGGTGCTAGAGAAGCACAATTGATTAAAAGGGTGATGTCTGAGATCACCAAGCTGGCCACTCCTCAGGTTGATCTGGCCCCACTCACCAGTGAGATCAACCAGTTGAGAGGCAACATTGAGAATTTGAACACCCAGGTATCTCTACATGCTCAATCTTTAGATAAACTGACAACTGAAGTAGAGAATTTGAAGAAGAAGGATGATGAAGTGAAGGAAAAGGTTGTCTCTGGTTTGGATGAAGACTCCAAGATCCTAAATGAATTAAAAACTGGTCAAGAACAAGTTACTGCCAATGTTTTGACCCAGTCAAAGGAGACCAACCATTTATGGAGGTCTTTCAGAATGATGTGTGGGATTTTCAAGGAGTGTAAGGACATGCAATCATGGCAGCCTCTTGACCGGTTGCCATCTCACCCCTCTGAATGAGAAGGTATTCGGGCAGGTCTAGATGCTGCCAAGGGGGAAAGAAGTGCAGTCCTTCCACCAGTTGCACCTGGAAGATCTTCATCTGGAAGTCAAGTTGGAAGAGAAATGGTTGTAGCTACCAGTACTGAAGCTGGTGAGCAAGATGTGAGGGGGAATGTGTTGGATACGGGCACAAAAGAATAGGTTTGAGAAAGCATGGGTGAACTTCTTAAGGGGCAAGATTCAACACAAAGAAAATCTGGAGCTAAAGTTGAATATTGACCCTGAAGACTCACAAGACTTCTTTAAGTTTGCCTCCTCTAGTTGCTCCAGTAGTAACTGCTGCTGGTCCAGTGATACCTTCTCCTTCGTCACTGGACAGTCAAGTTGTCTCTTTACAAGCCGATCTCCAAAACCTTCTTACTAGGGTGGAGGAGATTCAAAAGACACTTGACAAAAATACCAAGTCTTTCTCCAGATACCACAAGGATCACTTGACAAACATTAAGGAGGTTGATCTGGGGATAAACAAGTTTTCATCAAATGAAGACTTAGTGTTTAAAAAGCTAAATGAGTTGGTCACTGGCTGTAACACTCTAGCAACATCTTTGAAGGAAGCCTTTGATCTTACTCAGTCCAAGGTCGCAACCTCAATCACAAATCTGCTTGGCAACACTGTACGAACATCTGAAGTGGATTTGAGGGAAATTGAGAGGCAGGTAAACGATTTAGTTCAAAAACCTGGCCTAAATGTGACTAAACTTGGAGAGCAGTTGATGACTTCAGTTGGTCAGAAGATAGAGGATACGCTGGGTGCTAGAGAAGCACAATTGATTAAAAGGGTGATGTCTGAGATCACCAAGCTGGCCACTCCTCAGGTTGATCTGGCCCCACTCACCAGTGAGATCAACCAGTTGAGAGGCAACATTGAGAATTTGAACACCCAGGTATCTCTACATGCTCAATCTTTAGATAAACTGACAACTGAAGTAGAGAATTTGAAGAAGAAGGATGATGAAGTGAAGGAAAAGGTTGTCTCTGGTTTGGATGAAGACTCCAAGATCCTAAATGAATTAAAAACTGGTCAAGAACAAGTTACTGCCAATGTTTTGACCCAGTCAAAGGAGACCAACCATTTATGGAGGTCTTTCAGAATGATGTGTGGGATTTTCAAGGAGTGTAAGGACATGCAATCATGGCAGCCTCTTGACCGGTTGCCATCTCACCCCTCTGAATGAGAAGGTATTCGGGCAGGTCTAGATGCTGCCAAGGGGGAAAGAAGTGCAGTCCTTCCACCAGTTGCACCTGGAAGATCTTCATCTGGAAGTCAAGTTGGAAGAGAAATGGTTGTAGCTACCAGTACTGAAGCTGGTGAGCAAGATGTGAGGGGGAATGTGTTGGATAAGGGAAAAGGTTTAGCTGTTGATGCATCTGCCCAGCCGGCCACTGATGTAATGTTAGAAACTGGAAATGCTGATATACTTCCTCCAGTTTCAGATAGTGATAGCAGAAGACTGGCTAGACTTGGCAATGATATTAAAGAAAGAAAGAAGATGAAACAAAGAAACCAAGTTGAAGCCAGGGCACATCTTGCACAGATCAAGTTGCTTGATATGAGTGATGCCAATCTTTTGGGTATCACTAAGGAGGAGTATGCCAGAATCAAAAATGATCCCAGGATAGTTGACCAGTTGAAAGAAATGCTGGATGTTGAACTGGACAGACACTATCCTGAGGATGAAGCTGAATTTGATGCCAGAAGTTTGAACATATCAGTGGAGAAGGCTAAGGAAAATAGGCCAGTGGGATTCTTAAAAGAATTGCAAATGTTAAGAAGGTTGTGAAGAAGGTATTGAATCCTCCAAGAAGGATTCCTCAACCAAGAAGACCACTGACAAGAGATGCTGACCTTAGCACATTTGTTGAACCAACTGGCGAGGTATCTAATGAAGACATCAAGTCCGCTGTACTGGCTGCTGGTGCTGGGAGTATAAAAATAACAAATGAATCTGAAGCAAGAAGCTATTACTCCCAGATCATGTCAACCAGAAGACATAGTGGTACTATCAATGGTGTCAATGTAACAATCAAGCCAGGAACCAAAGTCTTTCAAGTTGAAGTTAGTTATACCAGAGGGCCACTGGTTAAAACTGACAATCCTGGTGCAATGCAGTATGGGTTCAGTGAATGGGTTGAAATGGTGAATGTGTTGGATGCGATGGCACAAAAGAATAGGTTTGAGAAAGCATGGGTGAACTTCTTAAGGGGCAAGATTCAACACAAAGAAAATCTGGAGCTAAAGTTGAATATTGACCCTGAAGACTCACAAGACTTCTTTAAGTTTGCCTCCTCTAGTTGCTCCAGTAGTAACTGCTGCTGGTCCAGTGATACCTTCTCCTTCGTCACTGGACAGTCAAGTTGTCTCTTTACAAGCCGATCTCCAAAACCTTCTTACTAGGGTGGAGGAGATTCAAAAGACACTTGACAAAAATACCAAGTCTTTCTCCAGATACCACAAGGATCACTTGACAAACATTAAGGAGGTTGATCTGGGGATAAACAAGTTTTCATCAAATGAAGACTTAGTGTTTAAAAAGCTAAATGAGTTGGTCACTGGCTGTAACACTCTAGCAACATCTTTGAAGGAAGCCTTTGATCTTACTCAGTCCAAGGTCGCAACCTCAATCACAAATCTGCTTGGCAACACTGTACGAACATCTGAAGTGGATTTGAGGGAAATTGAGAGGCAGGTAAACGATTTAGTTCAAAAACCTGGCCTAAATGTGACTAAACTTGGAGAGCAGTTGATGACTTCAGTTGGTCAGAAGATAGAGGATACGCTGGGTGCTAGAGAAGCACAATTGATTAAAAGGGTGATGTCTGAGATCACCAAGCTGGCCACTCCTCAGGTTGATCTGGCCCCACTCACCAGTGAGATCAACCAGTTGAGAGGCAACATTGAGAATTTGAACACCCAGGTATCTCTACATGCTCAATCTTTAGATAAACTGACAACTGAAGTAGAGAATTTGAAGAAGAAGGATGATGAAGTGAAGGAAAAGGTTGTCTCTGGTTTGGATGAAGACTCCAAGATCCTAAATGAATTAAAAACTGGTCAAGAACAAGTTACTGCCAATGTTTTGACCCAGTCAAAGGAGACCAACCATTTATGGAGGTCTTTCAGAATGATGTGTGGGATTTTCAAGGAGTGTAAGGACATGCAATCATGGCAGCCTCTTGACCGGTTGCCATCTCACCCCTCTGAATGAGAAGGTATTCGGGCAGGTCTAGATGCTGCCAAGGGGGAAAGAAGTGCAGTCCTTCCACCAGTTGCACCTGGAAGATCTTCATCTGGAAGTCAAGTTGGAAGAGAAATGGTTGTAGCTACCAGTACTGAAGCTGGTGAGCAAGATGTGAGGGGGAATGTGTTGGATAAGGGAAAAGGTTTAGCTGTTGATGCATCTACCCAGCCGGCCACTGATGTAATGTTAGAAACTGGCAATGCTGATATACTTCCTCCAGTTTCAGATAGTGATAGCAGAAGACTGGCTAGACTTGGCAATGATATTAAAGAAAGAAAGAAGATGAAACAAAGAAACCAAGTTGAAGCCAGGGCACATCTTGCACAGATCAAGTTGCTTGATATGAGTGATGCCAATCTTTTGGGTATCACTAAGGAGGAGTATGCCAGAATCAAAAATGATCCCAGGATAGTTGACCAGTTGAAAGAAATGCTGGATGTTGAACTGGACAGACACTATCCTGAGGATGAAGCTGAATTTGATGCCAGACGTTTAAACATATCAGTGGAGAAGGCTAAGGAAAATACGGCCAGTGGGATTCTTAAAAGAATTGCAAATGTTAAGAAGGTTGTGAAGAAGGTATTGAATCCTCCAAGAAGGATTCCTCAACCAAGAAGACCACTGACAAGAGATGCTGACCTTAGCACATTTGTTGAACCAACTGGCGAGGTATCTAATGAAGACATCAAGTCCGCTGTACTGGCTGCTGGTACTGGGAGTATAAAAATAACAAATGAATCTGAAGCAAGAAGCTATTACTCCCAGATCATGTCAACCAGAAGACATAGTGGTACTATCAATGGTGTCAATGTAACAATCAAGCCAGGCACCAAAGTCTTTCAAGTTGAAGTTAGTTATACCAGAGGGCCACTGGTTAAAACTGACAATCCTGGTGCTATGCAGTATGGGTTCAGTGAATGGGTGGAAATGGTGAATGTGTTGGATGCGAAGGCACAAAAGAATAGGTTTGAAAGCATGGGTGAACTTCTTAAGGGGCAAAATTCAACATAAAGAAAATCTGGAGCAAAAGCTGAATATTGACCCTGAAGACTCACAACCTATTTCTTCAGTGACCAAGAGAAGAAGAACTGGCGAAGGGTCATCTCATTAAGTTCTTTCTTTTCAGTTATCTACTTGTATTTTGTTTTACATTCTGTAACTTGTATAAATTTCATTTCCTTGTATAAATGAAGTTACCAGTTTGTAACCACAAGGTAGATAATAGATTAAAATCTAACAAACCTAAAAGAAAAACCTAAGGCATTTATTGATCTATAAAAATGCCTTGGAAACTTAGATAGATTTAAATCGAACAAGTCTCTCCAGTTCACACTTGTATAGATACAAGAACTAGAAAAAGACTTGGCAATATTTCTAGACAAATAGGGGGAATTTGTTAGGACCAGTTCACCTGGTAAACTGGCCAGTCTCCAGTTGCGCCTGGAGACCCAGTGAAACTGTCTAGTGAAACTGGAGACCTAGATGATTTGTCGAGAAATATATTGAAGTCCAGTTGCACCGTACAGTCAACGCAACTGAAGACTTCCTCCAGTTGAGAACTGACCAAGTTGAAGAATCCTTCCAGTTGAAGTCGAAGACAGCAAATGGAAGATAGAGAATGACAATAGCAGTGAAGCCAAGTTGACATTCTAGTCAGTTACAAACTGGAGACCATCAGTTGAAAGCTCTTACAAAGCTTTACACTGATTACGAGGAATTGACTTTTATGCTTTATGTACCTTTACCCGGATAATAAGATTTATCTTATTATTTAATTGCAAAAAGGTACATAAAGGTGGTTCAGTAAGGTTGCTTTATCATGCGACTTTACACTGCTTTTTAAGGAATTAAATGTTATTCCTTAAATGATCTCAACCACATTTGTACGGCCAAAGTTAACATCCCAATGTTAACTTTGCTTATAAATACAAGTCATTGCACAACAAGAATATTCAAGTGAATTCACAAAGTTGAATAACTTCACACTTTGCAAACCTGCAATATTCTTGGTGAACTTGTGCAATATTCTCTCAATCACTAAAAGGAACATTTCACAACTTTAAGTGTTTCGATTGTCTTGAGAAATTCCGAGTGTAGATCAATTTTATTTCATAGGTTGTTAGGATATTTACATTCTTGTATTATCTTGGTTCCGCAACAACCTTGTAATTTATTTAACATCAATAAATAAATTACACATTGAAAATTACATATTGTCTCATCAATTTATTTTACATGTTATTTGTATTATTGCATTGTTCTTTACTTATTGTCATTTAAATAAGTAATCTATCTAGAACTTGGTATATACTCACTGCAACTGGTCGTCTCCAGTTCAGTGCATATATTGCAAAGTAACTCCACCATCGACATAGAGGTGTCTTCAGTAGTACCATCTATTGAGTTGGGACTTACAACTTGTGTGACTAACATGTGAGCATTTTGAGACTAACTATCGGGTCAACGTGTTACTTGTTTTATAGAAATGATGAGACCAAGGAGAACCGGAACAAACTATGGGGTTAACTCTAATGAGTCTCAACCGGAAGCACAAGGAGGTCGGGGTAGAGGCCAAGGTGGTAGAGTCCGTGGTGAAGGCCGAGGTAGGGGCCGTGGTAGAGGTCGTAGTGAGGCTCCCAGGCCAAACTTGGCGGAAGTGATCGCTCAAACGGTCACCAATATTATGCCAACTATTATTGCCCAAGTTACGGAAACTCTTGGTGAAAACAATGGGGCACCACCTAATGTGCCTCAAAATGTTGAAGTCCCGGTGAATGTGAATGATGAGGGTGCTCAGCCTCATGTTGTGATAGGAGGAGAGGAGGAACCGGTGGAGGTGGATAATTATATTCCTATGTATAACCAACATGGAATGTACCGCCAGGGTTGTCAATTCAAGGATTTCAAGAATTGTGGGGCACCGGAGTTTGATGGTAAGGGTGGTCCCGTGGACTGTATAAGATGGTTCAAGAAGATTGAAGCGGTGATAGAAAGAAGTCATTGCACACATGATGACCAGATTCCTTATGCAGCAGGTATGTTTAAAGATGATGCTTTAAGTTGGTGGAACAAAGAAAAGAGCTTCGGCCGGACCCGTAATTTGTTATGGGATGATTTTAAGAACATGGTGAAGGAGAAGTTTTGCCCCCCTTATGAAATCCAAAATTTGACCATCGAATTCGCCCAACTTAATATGGAAGGAGCCGACTACAAGGGTTATATTAGACGGTTCCAAGACTTGTCTACTCTTATTCCCCACTTGGTGGAACCCGAGCCCCAGGCCATTAATAAATTTGTGTTGGGCTTGAATCCTCAAGTCCGATCTCTTGTTAACTCGGTCATGCCTACTTCCTTGGCCGATGCTATTAACCGTGCCGGTAGTATTACCGAGGATCTTTTGAGGAGTGGAGTGTTGAGCAAGTCATCATCATCAAAAAGAAAAGAAGTGGCGGAGTCTAGTGGGGAAAAGAAGAGGGGAAGGTTTGATCCCAAGAAGGCAAATCGGGGAAGAATTATGGCAGCGGTGGAGCCGGTGAGGAAGCCTTACGTAGGACCTCATCCTTTTTGTAATAAGTGTAACAAGCACCATCCTACGAACAACCAATGTAGGGCATGTTTTAATTGCAATCGACTCAGGCATATGTCAAAGGATTGTAGAGCGCCCAGAGCGGCCCCAATGAATGTGGCTCCTCTTCAAGCTGTTCCTCCACGCGGAAATTTTGCAAAGGGTACTTGTTATGAATGTGGAAGCCCTGATCACTACCGCAACAATTGTCCTCAATGGGTTGGACAACAAGTTCAAGTGGCCGTCCACCCCAACCAATTTCAAATTGTCGGGCCTAATCAAAACAGGGGACAACAAGGTCACCAAGTGCAACCTCGTGGCCGAGCCTTTGCGGTCAATGTCAATGAAGCCCGTAATGATCCAAACGTGGTGGCAGGTACCTTTCTTCTTAATGGTCACTATGCCGCCGTTCTATTTGATTCTGGAGCTGATTTTAGCCTTATTTCCTCTAGCTTTGTTCCCTTGATTGATGTAAATCCGTGTGCTCTAAATTATGTGCTTGATATAGAAATGGTAAATGGTACTCTAACAAAACTTAGTCAAATACTTCGTGATTGTATTTTGACTCTAAACGACGTCGAGTTCTTTATCGACCTTACTTTAAACCCTAACTAATAATAATAATCTTATTATTAATAGTTAGCATACATCATAGGGGTGTCAAGTGTGCGATCATAGAGGGGTTTTACTTTAAACCCTAACTAATAATAATAATCTTATTATTAATATTATTGGAAGCTAAGCTAAAAGGTACACTTTCAATTCCTTACTTTGTTAATTATTATATTGCATATACGTTTCTTTCCGCTGCGTACTCGTGATTATTTATTTGATAATATGCTTATATCCTAACAGTTTTATGAGTTAATTTTATTAGGTGACTACGTGGTTGTCGTAATTAGCGATTTCGCCTCTCTGGTTATAGCATCCGTTTTATGGTTGCATTTATTTATAACCGCCACCCCTCAAACTAACTATTTTAGCTTTCTTCTGTTAAGGCCTCACGTGTATACCACGTTAGCTCTTATTTCTTCACGTGTATACCACGTTAGCTCTTATTTCTTAGCCAATCAAATCAGATACACACATCCCCATATGAACCCTTACCTTTTCCCCTTTCTGATGACGGTGATATTCGTACCATTCCATTTGATAAATGTACCACATTGTACAAGCTATACAGCTAATTGTACAAGCCATTAATGCACAGTTGTGGTAGATCCATCAAAAGTGATGGTACAAATATCACCGCCTTAATTTTTTCTCAATCTTTATACATGTACGTGTATCTATATAAATTTATAACTTTATACTCTAACCTTTAAAAAAGATTTATGTGAGAGCCAGTTTGATTAAAGGAACTAATCTTTAAATTATAATTTAATAACTTAAAAATTTGGATGTCTATATGTGAATGATATAAACGAACAAATTCGTTAACATATGAATGGATCAAGTTATCTCTAATATTACATATTATATATACTGTATATAATATATTGTTGACGGTGAATTTTGTTTTCTATTATTCAATTCATGTCCATTCAATCTAATAGCTTTTAATCCCAACCCTATAAACCTACTCATTTACAATGGGTAGATAGTTATTGTGATAATATGGATATTAGTAATTAGTATTATCCGGTTCTTTATGTGTGCACTCCTGTTATATAGGTTAGTGTGAAATTAAGTTTCTTTTAAAGTCATGTACGTGTAAATAAGGGGCAAGGGTGTAGTCGGCTAGTTTTATCGACAAAAAGCATCGGCTAGCATCGGCTCTTTGGCAAGCCTATAGCACATGCATCGGCAACTTTAATCGGCAAGTTACATCGGCTAGTTTTGGCCGATACTAGTGAACGTTTGGAGCATCTGCTGTGAACGTTGGGAGCCTTTTTTTTTGTCTTTTGGTCAAATGTGACCGTTTTTTTAAAAAATATTTTACAAAATTTACCCCTCTCCTTATTACCTACATATACCTTTTAATCTCTCATTCATTCTCACTTCTAAAAAATACTCATATCTTCTCTATATATTTCTTACTTATCCCTTTCACATATATTCTTCAAAATGATTCCTACTAAAAAAACATCCAAAAAATACCGAGCACCAAGAAATCAACTCCCATTTCAACTTCCTATAACCGTCGAACCACAATACGATTTCGGCGGTTCTTCAAGTCAAAACTTCATTGACGACTTATCTCAATTGTTGAGCACCTCGGAATTCCCCGTGGAAGTCGAAAGTGGCCACTTTCGACTTCCTACCCAACCCACGATCACGTTTCTTGATGATGATGATGTCCAAGTGCAACCCGACGAGGCATATGACGATGTGCGAGACACCTCTAGCGAGGAGGTGGAGGCGCCACCTCCACCCGGTCGTGGGAAGGCGAAAAAAACCACCTCAACCACAAGAGCACCCCCGATCGCTTGGAGTGGCGAAGATGAAGAATTGTTGGCCCGAGCTTATTTTCATATCTCTACGGATCCCGCCACCGCCGATCAACAAAGATACGAATCCTTTTGGAATAGGATTCATGAACACTACAATAAGCAACAAAAAAAATCATCAACGAACCTACCATCAAGTGAACACAAAGTGGAAGAAAATGCAACCGCTATTGAACGAGTTTACCGGCATCTACAATACGATGGTTAATTTTCTTTCTTATATATATAAATATATGTTTTTTACGGTTTTATATATATATATATTATGTATATATTGTATTATATATATATTGTATATTATATTATAATATATATATATATATATATATATATATATATATATATATAATATATATATATATATATATTATATGGATATCAAATCTGAAATTGAAATATATATATATATATATATATCGATATGATATATATATTATATATATATATATGTTTTACGTTTATATTATATATATATATGTGTTTTACGTTTTTATATAAAAAAATCAGGTTCGATCCCCGCTGGGCTCAAAAAATAATTCCTTTAAGGTACCCGTTACCAATGAAGCCTAGACCCATATGTGAAGTTTAAATGCACGGGTTCGATCCTTCGGGGTGCCCAGATCATGTGGGGATTAGGATGGAGATATTTTACCGACATCATATGGCTCATGCGGGGTGGGTCGATGGGTATCCAATTGTGGTACCGGGGCTAGGGTTCCCCCCATTACCCTTTTTTTTAGAGTATAGGGAGGTGAGTATGGCACACAAAGAAGAAAAGAGGCTCAATCGGCAAATGAGGATGGCCGCCATTGCCGAACGTGAGAAGCTTGCGCGGGATTTGCTACAATCCCAACTCGATTGGCAACGACAAAAGACGATGGATCAAGACATCCATATCTTTGCGCAACCTCACGATCATTTGGTCGATCCCGTGCGTAGCATAGTTTTGCAACGCAAACGCGACATTGCCGACAAATACGGGTGGCCTCATGACGGGTTGATTTAGTTTGTTATTTATTTTCTAGTTGTATTGTTTTTTAATTCCTAGTTGTAATGTTTTTAATTTGTATTTGTATTGTGTTTTTAACTTTAATGAAACTTTAGGGTGTATTTGGTAACTTTTTCAATTGGCAAAATTTGGCACTATACCATCAAATTTGGCAAGATTTCGGCTAGTATTGGCAAGTTTTTGGCTATTACATATGGCATCTCCTTATTGGCTTTCTTTTTGCCAAACTTGCCAAAGAGCCAAAAATTTGGCACTACACCCTTGCCCCTAGTAGATAGTGTTATCCGGTTCTTTAGGTGCATCCTATCAAACAGAATAGCGTGAAAGTTTTCTTTATAAAATTCATGTATGTGTAATGTAACATCCCAAACTTTTCTTTACTAGTTGACTAATGCCGTTAAGTCAATATTGTGTGTGTCGTTAAGTCTATTTTAGATTTAATGTTTATATGTAGCTAATGTGTGTTATGTGTGAGGCTTGTAAGCCTAAATGTTAATGTAGTATAAATGTGTGTAATATGAAGATCAATGTCTATGTAGTGACATTTAATGAAGGATTAATGATGTATATGGTCAATAAAGTAGTTTGTGACCAATAATGAAAGATTAGGAAGCTTGGGGGCTAGTTTTGACATGTGTGCAAAGTTAAAAACGAGGTTTAGAGGCTTAGGGGTTGTCATTAGAGAGCCATTATGCAGATTTTCTTCCTCCTAAACAAGCCCTAGCTGATCCCTTCCCTTCCCCTCAAGTTTCTCGCTAGATCTATTCGTTTTGGAGCCAAATCGATCGTGCATTGCTTAGATCTTGGATCTTTATCACCTAATACAGGTAAAATAGGTGTTCCTCTTTTGAGATATGATTGTTTGAGTCTTATATTAGTCTTAATCCAGGCCAAAAGGGTTTGGGTTGGGTTATTAGATTAAACGTTCACCGATTTCATGTTATTTGGGTGATTAAACGATTGATTTATGATGTAAAGGATTAAAGGATTAATAGGATGGTTAAAGATGATGAAAGTGCAATTAAAAAGGGTTAATTTTAGGTCCCCAGGTTGGATTTGGGGTATGGGTTCGTATGGAAATCGTTTGATCATAGAACAAAAATTGGTTTGCTGGTCTGCACCCCAGGTGCGGCGCACCAAAGGAGTGGTGCGGCGCACCACAACCCAGTTTGGGTTTTTGGTGAACCCCGATATGCGACGCACCAAGGGCTGGTGCGGCGCACCTGGTCTTAATCTAAATTCCCTGGAAGATTGGTGCGACGCACCAAAGGGTAGGTGCGGCGCACCTGTCTTAATTTAAATTCCCTGGAAGATTGGTGCGACGCACCACATGGAAGGTGCGGCGCACCACATGTCCAGATTTCACAAAATGTGTCGTTTAGCTTATATTTCGATCTTATACTTGTTCTAGGTTATTGGAGACACCTAGTCATCGTTGTATTGTGCTTGTAGCTTGTTGTTAAGCTGTATCAAGGTAAGATACACTACTTTTGTCACGCTGAGGGTTCAACAAGCAAAGGTGTTGATGCACGTTGATGTGACAACAGCAACTTAGATTTGATTAGACGCTTATCTGTATATGTAATTGATAGATTATGAACATAATGTTTTGGTAATGATCGATTACATATTTAGGTGTTATATATGTTTATATATGATGTTTGTTATGTATGATATACAAGAACAAACGTAATATATGTTAGGTTCCTTATATGTTAAGTAATTGGAAAATAACAAACGGATTACAGCTAACGAAGATAAACTTCGTTATGCTCAAACGAAGATTATCTTCGTTTGATGGGCCGGGCTGCTAAGTTCGTAAGAACAAAGCCCAGGAGGCCCAATATCGATTATAAACGTATATAAACGATTGGAAACCCTAAATTGAGTATGCCAGTCGATATATCACACACACCTAAAGCATCTAAGTTCGTTTGTGACATATACCAAACGAATATAGTGCAATATAAGGCTGATTATACACTTATAATTAGCAATATAATAGATAACTAATCAAACAGTTATCTCGTGAGGATTCCGCACTCACGACATAACCATAGACGATCTCGAGAGCGATCCATAGCTATCGAGGGACTCACAAGTGGTATCAGAGCTGTTCGATATCTTATCGAAGGTTTCAGATCGTCTGTTTGATTTTTTTTTATATTATGATTTGTTTTGCAGAAATGGCTCTTGCTCCTCGTCAGTTCTTTAAGAAGCACAACTTGGCCTTAAATCTGGATCCAGATCAGCATAATTCAAAACGCTATCATGAAATGTTTAACTTTATTGCTCGTTCAGACTGTCTTTTGCATTCTGTGATTCACCAAGATTGGTTAGGCAGTACATTGATGATTTCTGGAGAACTGCTCATCAAGTAATGGTTGATGGTAGTAGCATTGTTCGAGCAACTGTTGCAGGAATTACCTTTGATTTTAATGCTGCGATACTTCGTGAAATTCTACACTTGGGTGAGGAATCAGACGAAGCAGTAGAATTAGCGTATGATTTTGACTTTATTCGTCGGTGCTTTCAAAGAATGGGGTTTGCTGGTCAGATAAAGCTTCCATTTGATAAGAGTGGATTTCAAGGACGCTGGAGATACCTTGCTTACGTTTTGTTAGTAAGTCTGAGTAATCGTAAGGCGGGGTTTGATCAACTTTCTGCTCAGCTTTCTTCACAAATGATTGCTTTGGTCTATAATCGTCCTTATCCGTTTTCAACATTCTTCTTTCATGAGTTTATTGGTCAAATTAATGCTAAACCGAGAAATAGGTTTCTTCTATATCCTCGTTTTGTTATGGCCATAGTGAGGCATTTCTGTCCGAACTTGGTATTTGATCAGGGTCCCCGATACTTGCCTCATGCTTGGCCATTACGTTTATATGCTGATTTGGCAGCTAACACAGGCAATGTGGCTGGTCTGACTGATCCACCACTGTTTGGTCATCTGATTAATCCAAATTATCGCTCTCGTTTTGAGGACGATATGTTAGTGGATGATGAAGACAACTCTGATCATGAAGATGAAGAGAGTTCAGATGACCGTTCTGATGATGATTCTGATAGTGGGAATGATGGTGGTGATGATATTGTTGAAGCAGATACAGAAGAATATGATAGTGTTGCTGCTGATTCTGGCAATGAAAATCGATCAAAAAGGGTTCATGATGTTCCGGTTGAGTCTGAAAGTGACGTTGCTTCTGAAGGTGATCGTTCTTATCACTTTTCTCGAGAAGGCATATCTGGTGAGTTACGCAGAGAACGTAGGAGCAAGGCATGTCATTCGTCTCCTACAGTTTCTGATACAGCTCAATCTGCTCATGTTGAACAACGAGATAAGGCTATGGAGCTTGATGCAAGTATTGATCCTGAGGTTGCGGCTCAGAACGATCCTGAATTAGCTAAACTGTTTGAAGATATCAGTGATCCGGAGAATGCAACGAGTCCAGTTCATACCGAGACTCTTAAAAGAACTTCATTATTATTATTATTATTATTATTATTATTATTATTATTATTATTATTATTATTATTATTATTATTATTTTATTATTATTATTATTATTATTATTATTATTATTATTATTATTATGAAAGGACTATATTATTATTATTATTATTATTATTATTATTATTATTATTATTATTATTATTATTATTATTATTATTATTATTATTATTATTATTATTATTATTATTATTATTATTATTATTATTATTATTATTATTATTATTATTATTATTATTATTATTATTATTATTATTATTATTATTATTATTATTATTATTATTATTATTATTATTATTATTATTATTATTATTATTATTATTATTATTATTATTATTATTATTATTATTATTATTATTATTATTATTATTATTATTATTATTATTATTATTATTATTATTATTATTATTATTATTATTATTATTATTATTATTATTATTATTATTATTATTATTATTATTATTATTATTATTATTATTATTATTATTATTATTATTATTATTATTATTATTATTATTATTATTATTATTATTATTATTATTATTATTATTATTATTATTATTATTATTATTATTATTATTATTATTATTATTATTATTATTATTATTATTATTATTATTATTATTATTATTATTATTATTATTATTATTATTATTATTATTATTATTATTATTATTATTATTATTATTATTATTATTATTATTATTATTATTATTATTATTATTATTATTATTATTATTATTATTATTATTATTATTATTATTATTATTATTATTATTATTATTATTATTATTATTATTATTATTATTATTATTATTATTATTATTATTATTATTATTATTATTATTATTATTATTATTATTATTATTATTATTATTATTATTATTATTATTATTATTATTATTATTATTATTATTATTATTATTATTATTATTATTATTATTATTATTATTATTATTATTATTATTATTATTATTATTATTATTATTATTATTATTATTATTATTATTATTATTATTATTATTATTATTATTATTATTATTATTATTATTATTATTATTATTATTATTATTATTATTATTATTATTATTATTATTATTATTATTATTATTATTATTATTATTATTATTATTATTATTATTATTATTATTATTATTATTATTATTATTATTATTATTATTATTATTATTATTATTATTATTATTATTATTATTATTATTATTATTATTATTATTATTATTATTATTATTATTATTATTATTATTATTATTATTATTATTATTATTATTATTATTATTATTATTATTATTATTATTATTATTATTATTATTATTATTATTATTATTATTATTATTATTATTATTATTATTATTATTATTATTATTATTATTATTATTATTATTATTATTATTATTATTATTATTATTATTATTATTATTATTATTATTATTATTATTATTATTATTATTATTATTATTATTATTATTATTATTATTATTATTATTATTATTATTATTATTATTATTATTATTATTATTATTATTATTATTATTATTATTATTATTATTATTATTATTATTATTATTATTATTATTATTATTATTATTATTATTATTATTATTATTATTATTATTATTATTATTATTATTATTATTATTATTATTATTATTATTATTATTATTATTATTATTATTATTATTATTATTATTATTATTATTATTATTATTATTATTATTATTATTATTATTATTATTATTATTATTATTATTATTATTATTATTATTATTATTATTATTATTATTATTATTATTATTATTATTATTATTATTATTATTATTATTATTATTATTATTATTATTATTATTATTATTATTATTATTATTATTATTATTATTATTATTATTATTATTATTATTATTATTATTATTATTATTATTATTATTATTATTATTATTATTATTATTATTATTATTATTATTATTATTATTATTATTATTATTATTATTATTATTATTATTATTATTATTATTATTATTATTATTATTGTTATTATTATTATTATTATTATTATTATTATTATTATTATTATTATTATTATTATTATTATTATTATTATTATTATCATTATTATTATTATTATTACGACATTTTATTAATTATATTATTCTTATTTCAATGCAATTATATTTCATCTTTATTATTATTATTATCATGATTATTCATTATACTCTGGTGTTCATTCTGTGTAATCTTAATAGATGAAACAGATGAGGCAGAATTATTCTTCGATGGAGATGAACTTGAGGAAGGAGAATTTGTTCCTGAACCGGATATGGATATATTCAAGAAACCTTATTGGTTTGATGATGTTTGGGACTCAATTCCTGGCGATCCATCTACAGAAGAAAGAAAAGCATTGGAGTTAAAGAGAAAAGATGTGAAGGAAAGAATGCTTCAAGTTTCGTTTAGTAGCAATGCTAAAGTTTTAAACTTTGTGGTATTTGCTAAGGTTGATGACGCATTAGTTCCTTTTGCGTATGAAATTAATTTGACAAGATCGTTTAATCCAAATGAATTTCCAGTTCCTCTCAGAGATGATGATCCATTACAAGTGATTGATAGGCTTGTGCCTGGACAAAGTGTTTGTGAATTTATAGTCACTAGGGATACTCTAAGACCCTCTGTGTATTGGACTCATATCTCAGACAAAGATGCTGCAAAATACAAGACAATAATCTGGAGTTGGTTTTATGATGAAGAACTGAAGCTATTTGTTCTTAAAAGACCAGAAGGTTGTCAGTATTTAGCATGGAAAGAAAGACATTTCAGAAGTTTATGTGAAGAAGATTTACATGAACTAGGAAACAATTGGATTATCAATCCAAGTGAGTACGGTCTTGCTGATGTTCTTGGTAAGAAGCTTCATGAAGATTTCAGGCTGAGATTGAATATGAAAGATTCAGAGAAACCGAAGTTTCATATTGAGCCAAGAAGAAAGAAGAAAGTGGTGAAGCCAGACAAAAGCGTTGAGTATATTCAGCGTGATATCAAGTGCATGATCAAAGTCCCTGCCAAGAAATGGGCACAAGATGTCTTGGATAAAATGGACAATTGGGAGATTGATCGAGATTCTGGTGAAGCCAAGATGTATGCAGATTCAAAGAAGAAGATTTTGTTGAGAAGAATGTATGATCCAATGCAGTTGGTCAACTTCTCAAGAAATGATCAAAGGAAATTATACGATACTGAATGCTCATTTTTACCATTTTGGAAGAATGAAGAAAACCGATATCGTAAGATTCTCCAAGTCTGCTTACACGAGAATATCCATGCCAATAGCAAGCGGTTGTTATTTGATGGATGACAAGATTTTTGAAGACTAAAGAAATCCAAGATGCTGCTGTCAAGGGGGAGTTTGTTGATGCACGTTGATGTGACAACAGCAACTTAGATTTGATTAGACGCTTATCTGTATATGTAATTGATAGATTATGAACATAATGTTTTGGTAATGATCGATTACATATTTAGGTGTTATATATGTTTATATATGATGTTTGTTATGTATGATATACAAGAACAAACGTAATATATGTTAGGTTCCTTATATGTTAAGTAATTGGAAAATAACAAACGGATTACAGCTAACGAAGATAAACTTCGTTATGCTCAAACGAAGATTATCTTCGTTTGATGGGCCGGGCTGCTAAGTTCGTAAGAACAAAGCCCAGCAGGCCCAATATCGATTATAAACGTATATAAACGATTGGAAACCCTAAATTGAGTATGCCAGTCGATATATCACACACACCTAAAGCATCTAAGTTCGTTTGTGACATATACCAAATGAATATAGTGCAATATAAGGCTGATTATACACTTATAATTAGCAATATAATAGATAACTAATCAAACAGTTATCTCGTGAGGATTCCGCACTCACGACATAACCATAGACGATCTCGAGAGCGATCCAATAAAAGCGTTGAGTATATTCAACGTGATATCAAGTGTATGATCAAAGTCCCTGCCAAGAAATGGGCACAAGATGTCTTGGATAAAATGGACAATTGGGAGATTGATCGAGATTCTGGTGAAGCCAAGATGTATGCAGATTCAAAGAAGAAGATTTTGTTGAGAAGAATGTATGATCCAATGCAGTTGGTCAACTTCTCAAGAAATGATCAAAGTCCCTGCCAAGAAATGGGCACAAGATGTCTTGGATAAAATGGACAATTGGGAGATTGATCGAGATTCTGGTGAAGCCAAGATGTATGCAGATTCAAAGAAGAAGATTTTGTTGAGAAGAATGTATGATCCAATGCAGTTGGTCAACTTCTCAAGAAATGATCAAAGGAAATTATACGATACTGAATGCTCATTTTTACCATTTTGGAAGAATGAAGAAAACCGATATCGTAAGATTCTCCAAGTCTGCTTACACGAGAATATCCATGCCAATAGCAAGCGGTTGTTATTTGATGGATGACAAGATTTTTGAAAACCCATATTTTTAAACGTCGGGTGTTACAAGTTGGTATCAAAGCATTGGTTTAAGTGAACCAAAATTCGACTTATGCCTGTAGGATTTTGGACTTAGACCGATGAGAAGTAGGTTAGGCTTAAGTAGGATGCCTAGCTAATGAGGTGGAATGCTCTAGGACGGGTTGGGGAGTGAGTGAGAGTGTGATTTAAGGCTTGTTTATTGTGTGTGATAATGTAGTTATATGTAGTAGAGCCTTAACATATGTAGTCACTCTTTAACTCTTGCTAACCGTCGTCGTTGCTTTGTAGAGTTAATGGCAAATGTAACATCCCGAACTTTTCTTTAAGATTTGACTAACGCTGTTAAGTCAACCTCATGTGTGTCGTTAAGTCTAGTGTGAATATATGCATATACGTAGTTAATGTGTGTTATGTGTGAGGTTTGAAAACCTAAATGTTAATGTAGTATAAATGTGTGAAATACGAAGGTTTATGTCTATGAAGTGACATTTAATGAAGGGATAATGTTGTATATGGTCAATAATGTAGTTTGTGACCAATAATGAAGGATTTGGAAGTCTATGGACTAGTCTTGTCATATGGGTAAAGTTAAAAACGGGTTTAGGGTGGGATTAGCCTAATCTAGGGTTAGTTTCCAGCCTAAACATAATTAAAAGACAAACACAAAGTATATTCCAAACCTTTCTTGAATTCTAAAGCAATTAATCAAGTTTTTGGTCAAGCAATTGGGTGTTTTGGTGTTGGAATTGATCGATCATCTAGCCAAGCAGGTAATCACTGAATTATAGATGGTATTTTCAGATTTAGAAGTTGTTTAATAAGGAACCAGATCTGATTAAAAAGGAGTTTTGCAAAGAATTAGGGTTTATGTGGTGTTTTGGTCAATTAACGTTCAAAACTGTGTTAAACGAGTCTATAATCGATCTTGATGATCAAAAGATGTTTAATTGTGTCGAAAACATGTTTTGGGTGAAGCCAAAGTTGATTGATTTCTGGAAAAATGAAGAACGAAGTCGTTTTATGAATTCTGGTCGAAAATAAGCTTAAATCCGTTTGCTGATGCCAAATTCGTTCATGCAAATCTAAATTCGTTTGCCCCAACGAAGTTTAAATTCGTTGGTTAAATTCGTTGGTTAAATTCGTTTGAAGCCAAATTCGTTGGTTAAATTCGTTTGAAGCCAAATTCGTTGGTTAAATTCGTTTGAAGCCAAATTCGTTGGTTAAATTCGTTTGAAGCCAAATTCGTTGGTTAAATTCGTTTGAAGCCAAATTCGTTGGTTAAAT
>CM067168.1:127042804-127071248 GCA_034093135.1 Erigeron breviscapus | reverse complement strand
TTTTTTATTTTTATAAAGGTCGAGTTAATTTTATTTTTTTAACTCAAATAAAGGTTGAGTTGTATATATTTTTAAATAATATAATTTAGCCACATGTTTAATAACTTATAGAAAACGAGAGTTTGATGAAATTGAGTGATTTGATTGGTTAATAAGTCATTAGTTCAACTGTCTTATAATATATATTTAAGATAAGATTAAGATAAGACTTAGATTAAGATTAAGATTTAGTGGAATTAAATATTTGTTAAACCCATTATAATTTTAATTTAAAAAATGTAAATTAATATTGAGACATGTTTAGTCACATGTTTAATAATTTTTAAGAAATTGAGATGTGATTGATTAATTGAGGTTAGGTCAGTTGTCTTTTAATATATAAATTTTAAGATAAAATAAATTAAAATTAAATTTATTGTGTATTATTTATTAATTATTATTCTGTAGTCTTCAAAGGTGTTTTCCGGTGTTAACTTTTTGGTTATAATAAATAAATTAGCTTAAAAAAAATAAAATAATGATATATTGTTTTACTTTTTATATAATGTTTATCTTATTTTTAATGTTTAAAATAGTTAAATGAATATCTATGTTTATTTTAAATTATGGTATATAGTTTGGTCGACAATTACATGAATTAGTTTTGTTTTTGTAATCTAATTTATATTAATTAATGATATAGTAAAAATTAATTGGTGACATAAGCATAGATCGATTTAAACTAATATGTATGTTTAAATTATAGTCATTGTTTTCACATTTACATGAATTAGTTTTGTTTTTTTAATATAGGGGGAAAAGTCCGTCCTTCGGATATCTTTGATAAATGTACACTCTTTATCATGACGTTGATTTGTTGGTGTTACGTGTTTGTTTAGCTTGATGAATACTTTAGCAATGTCGTTGCAATATATATTCAATATTATTGGCAGAGAGTAGGAGAATGAAGTTTTATTAAGAGAAAAACACATGCCATATTATTTAAACGACTTGGTTTGAAACCAAATAAGACGATAGCATAAAGACAACATTAGTAGTAGATACGGTAACTCCCATTTGTGTATGTGCGAGTTACATTATTTTTTGGAGTTTCGTTCACGGATGCACCAGTTCGTCTTGATTCTCCAACTCGTTAACAGCTTCAGTAGTTATTATGTTTAGACAATCAAATGTTTCATAGTCGCCATGGTTAGAGTAAGTGTTGGAATTGAGTTCCAACATGTGGTTTGTCCCCGCAAGAGAAGCCAAACACTTTGGGAGGTAGTAAAACCACCTCCAGCCTTCTTGACTATTACAGGAGTGTACATATCTCCAAAATAGTTGTTGTAACAATTTACCAAACTCATTACTCTATACCTATCTATTTTATATCCAAAAATACATATAATTTACCGTTCATCAAGAAAAGAAAAAGTCCCCTTTTATTTCCTCTTCCAAGATCGAAGTCGGCTCTATATCAAAAACTTGCAAGTTTGAAAAGGGTATATGTATTATTATATATTTAAACATGATACATGTAAATAATAAATACTTAACAATAATTAACCATTAATTACCCTTATTATTTTGTTGCAAAATTGTTTTCATGTCACTCAACTTTTAATTACTAAATAATATTAAACTAAAATAATTAACCATTAATTACCCTTATTATTTTGTTGCAAAATTGTTTTCATGTCACTCAACTTTTAATTATATAATAAAGATTTAAAAATTAATGATATAGTATAAATAATTGATGACATAAGCATATCCAATTAAAAATTGAGCGATTGTGATTGGTCAATAAGTATTAGGTCAGTTGTCTTTTTAGTATATATAAAGATAAAGATTAAAGATTAAAATTAAGATTACTTTATAATATAATATAATAATAATTTACTTTTATGCGTTTTTAGTTTAATAGAATTGCTTTGTTAGGATTCGAACCGGACGTTGTTACAAAGATACGTAAGTACTTTCAATTAAATGGTACCAAAACACTTCATATAAACTAGCACGTACCCGCGCAATGCGGCGGTGGTCGTGCGGCGACGGTGTGGGTGGGGCGACTGTTGGTGGTGGATGCAGGCGTCGAATGGTGTAGATAATTGATATAAAAGGTTATGAAGATATTTTAAAAGATAAAGATTGATAGTGTAATTTAATCATTAATGTTAAGTATTGTTAGGTGAAAATATTTTAAGGTGCTAAGTGAAAATATTACATATTTTTCAACACTTTCAAAAATAAAGTGTTATTTTTTTTATAATATATAAAGATAACAAACAACAACAACAACAACAGTACCCAATCCCTGAGCGGGGTATGGGGGAGGTGAGCTGTAGACAGTCTTACCTCTACCCAAAGGTAGAGAGACTGCTTCCAAAAGGACCTCCGGCCACAAAGAGGTAAAAGTCGGAAAGTGTAAAGTGTTTAGAAATACCATACCTGTCAGCCGAGAACATGATAAGAAGATATACCTGTCTATTGGGTCCGCTGGGTCCGGCTACCTTGAGAGTAGGGAAGAGTAGCAAACATGCGACCTAACAATACCTTAGCACAGGTTCGACAATACATATACGGTAGCAACCATTGAACATATATAAAAGCATAAAAATGTAGAAACATAATAAGCAAAGTCTCCTACAAGAACTCAAACAAGTGAAATGAAAACAGCCAGGACAAACAAACATGTAAATAGGGATTGACTAGGAACTAAGAAAGTTAACGATTTCTAATCAGCTTACGGAGCAAAGTAACTAAGGTCACCTAGCTACACCAAACCTAGTCTTCCCACTAAAACTCTCAAGACTACTAAATTAAACCTATACCCTAGTCCTCTAGATAAACTCTCATTTGTCATGTCCTCCGACAGACGAAAGTATTTGGGGGTCAACCAACTAGAGTAACCCACCCCTCGGTTTAGGCCTATCGAGACTCAAGGCCAAAACCCCTACGGAGGTCACAGAGAACCAAAGTCTAAGTAAAAAGTCTACTTAACCTATTCCCATATGCCTTACACTCCTTGTCCACATCCTCCGCCAGAAAGCTCTATTGTATTAAAATTATGTCCTTCCACCTCCAAATATCAAAACAAAAACGCGATGTAGTGAAACAACGATACATGATACGGTAACATTTACATTAAAATTTCTTTCCCCAATCTCTTTTTTATTCTTGTCGTTTTATATATGACGACGTTTTTTGTTTTTTTTAAATTTTTATATCTTATTTTAAACAATAATAATTATATTCTCAAAATTGTCTTTTAAAGTATTATGAAACCCGATATTGAGAAAAATCATTAAAAAAGTTTTAGAGGCGGAGGCTTGAGACTTTTAAAAAAAGTTTTGTTAGTCTTGTTTGGATAAAGGAGCTTGGGGATTCTATTTTGAAATAAAAAGCTCCGATGGGCTTCTAAACCAAAGCTGCTTGAAGGAACGTTAGAAAAAAAGTCCCATCTCCTAATTAACTAAATTACTCATCTACCCCAACACAACACAAATCACCCGTATACTCGTATAGTTCTGCATACCACTTTTTTTTTCTTGCATAATAATCAATAACCCCAAGTTTTCTATTCAAATCTTTTTTGGTGGCTATTGGTCTCATATTCTCCTTCTCATCATCACTGTCAGTAATAATCTTCGTATGCCATATGAATTGGTTTTTTTTCTTGCCTAATTGATTGTTTTTGTCATCTATTCATATCCATATACGAGGATACTCGTATAGTTATATTATTATATATATCACAATGTTATATACATCTCATATTAATTATTATGCTTTTGATATTATATTGTTTCTAATTAGTAATATAGTCGTAGTTGTCATTAGTTATCATTATGCTTTTGATATTAATCCAATTGAAGGAGTTCAGATTGAATCAGGACATACGATAAATATATATATACTCATATAAGAACTGCTCCATGCAATAAGATCCCTAGCTTGAGGAGCACTGATTTCTTTTATCTTCTTTTTAGTATTACAAATACATATATTACGAGCATTATATAAGCTATTTTCTTTTTAAATGTATCTAAATGTTACATATATATTATGTCTTTTTTTTGTAAACTTGTTAGATTTATAATGGAATTTTTGTTTGTTTTTTTTAATATATGTTTTTTTATAACATTAAATTTCATGTCCATTAATGTAATTTTACATTTTTTAGCTACATCTTCCAGCTTGTTTGCCAAACAGTTTTATATAATTAAAAGCTTTAGTTTTACAGCCCCAACTTCTAGCTCCCAGCTTCACCTCAGCCCTTAAGTTTCAGCCCCAGCTCCTAGCTCCAGCTACTTTTGCCAAACATACGCTTGGGGCGGGATTATGTAACTTCAAACCTAATGAACAGATATGTAAAACAACAAAAGAGAAATACTACAAATTTAATTATTCTTTTATTTCTTTCTTGCCAAAATTACATTTAAATGTTTGGTTTTATAAAGCTTGTTTTAGTAAATTTTATTACTCAATGACCAAATTATTAACGAGATCTTATTCAATTTGTAATCTTAATATATTTTAATATATATATATATATATATATAGGGGTGGGATAAATTGAGTCCAGCTTAATTTGAGTCCAAAAAGGGTCCATGTAACTTACACATGTGTAAGTCGTGGTGGCGGTGGTCGCCGTCGCCGGAAAATCATGGTGGTGGTCGGAGATGATGGTGGTGGTGGTAGGAGGTTGGAATTTGAGGAGATGGAAGAAAATCAATGGACTCAAATTGGACTCAAAATAAGCTGGACTCATTTTATCTTTTCCATATATATATATATATATATATATTTAAATTATATTAAAAATCGTTTAAATCACATTTTAATATATTCAAGTTTAATTATTATACTATATTAATTAATATTCTTTTATAATCTTTATCTTTATCTTTATATATACTAAAAGACAACTAACCTAATAGCTTATTAACCAATCACAAAGCTCAATTTGATAAAATTAAAATTTGATGATGTCATTATTTAATGCCACTAATTATTTAAATATTTATTAAATTATAAATATAATGAATTAATTATAAATTAAAAATCCTAATAATCATTATCCAAATATATTATTATATTAGTATTTATATTATATTTGTAGAAAAAAGTCTCATTAATTTACACTTTTTTGTTTTCCATCAATAATTTACATTTTTTAACCCTAAATACTTAATTTATATTTATTTTTAGCCATCAACTTGAGATTTTTTAAATTTTTAATCATTTATTTAATTAAAAAATTTCAACATATATTATTCTTTTATTTTCAAAATTTAAAACTATATGCTAATTTACACTTTTTAATGTTTATCAAATTTTACTTTACATTTTTAACAATAATTTCAATATAATAAATAAAGAATAATAGCTAATATATATTCAATAAAATAATATTAATTATATTTCCAAGAATAATTATTTAAGTTTTGTTTAGCGTATAATTCTTATATACACTCGTATATTTATACGGGTCTAAAATCTAGTACTTAAACATTAAATTTATGAAACTCAAAATAATTACTTGAAAATCTTGCCAGATCTATTCCTAAAACCCCGCTAATAACTAGCTGAGCTAGCTAAAGGCCATGTAAACACCCAAAATTATTGGTGACGTTATATTTAGTGCATCACACTGACGTTGAGTGTGAATGAAAGAAAGTTATCTAAACAATTGAAATAAGTTATTTCTCTATATAACTAAGAGATGATATATTTTTGCTTAGTTGACAATTATGAGAGCATGTCATGTAGGATTTTTCATAATGTGTCATTTTTTCATTAATTTCTTAATTTAAGTCAGTGATGTGTTTAATCATAATCATCTATTTTAATCTTACTCATTAATCCTAATCATTAATCAATAAAATAAATAAATTTCAAACATGCCAGATAGAAGTTTGTGCCAACTTATACGTCTATCAAACATGTTAAAGATAGAATTTTGTGCAAATCTTTATGCCGTATATTTTGCAAAGTTTCTTATATATTATTGTCAAGAAGAATTGTGTGCCAATCTTATACGGTATATTTTGCAAATTTCAATTTAGATAACAATTAAATTGACATCATTATATATTGTGTAACATCCGTGAATTTTGACCCGTTGACTTTATGTGTAATTTGACTAACAATCTTGTTGAATGAAATAATTGGGTTCATTTTGTGATTATATGACTATGTGGTATGTTAGTCGGGTCGTTAATATGTTTATTCGGCGTTTAATTGTGTAAATGATTGTGTTGTGGCTTGAGAAGTGAAACGGGTCGACCCATACCCGCGACCCATCAGCCCATATGACCCATACTCCCTCCCTTATCCTTCTCATTCACCACACACTCCCTATTCTTCTATCTTTCTCTCAAGTAAAAGCAAAACCACCCACCTCCCATCTCTAGTTTTCATCTTACTTGCATCTAATTTGTGTTTTGGAATTGCTTTAATACAAGAATCATCATCCTTTTCTTCTCATCTCCATCATACTACAAGTTTAGATTTTCAAGTAAAAGGTTTTACCCATTTAGGTCAAATTTGGGCTTGAACACAAGAAGAAAGTATTGGTAAGTCAAATTCATCCCATCTCTCATCTATTTATGCTTGTGTATATGTTTCTAGATGAATTGGTAAAATTACAAGTCTTGAATCGAGTCAAAAGACGATTTAGGGTATAATTAGGGTTTCGATTAGGGTTGGAACGATTTGGTATGAATTTGATGTTAAAGGTTGGATTTATGGTGTGGGTTAAGTGTGGTTATGTGTAACAATGCTTAAATATGCTTCAAAATAAGTTACAAACACTTACAAATCGTTTTGGGTTGTTTTTGGGTTATTTGGTTCGGACTTGCAGCTGCTGGTGTTGCTGAACTTGGTTTTGCCCAGTATTGGGCGTAACTTACGCCCCACCCAGGCGTAGGTTACGCCAGGTCAAATTTCTTGGGCGTAGGTTACGCCAGTTTGGCCGTAGCTTACGCCTACCCCTATCTTCAAAATGGACCTTACGCCAAAACCCCACTGTTTACGCCACTCCAGACGCCAAAATTGATCTTTCTAGAGGGCCGTAGCTTACGCCCCTTTGGGCCGTAAGCTACGCCCGTTGTATTTTTGTCCACCGTACCTTACGCCCCTGGAGGCCGTAAGTTACGTTGTTTTCTGAAATGTTCCTTGTTTGACCTAGTTTGACTTTCTGGACCTTTTTACGCGCCGAGCCTTAATCTAATTCACTTCTTATCTTATATAACATTGATTAAGAGTCTTAGAAGTCATTTAACGTCGAGAAGCACTTTAGAAACCTAATTAGGGTTTTGCCGAGTTTTCGATAATTACGTATATGTGTTTATGTATGTTGATGTGAATATATGATCGATATTTAGGTGTTGGACGCGAGGAGAACATTGTACGACAATAACTTAACTTTATATCAATCTTAGCTTTTCATAACCAATCGAGGTGAGTTTCGTATCTCCCTACTCGCTTGAGATTCGGGCTGAAAAGTGTAAACTTGCGTGTTTACTTGCATTCGTTGATTGATTGATTGATTATTCTAGTTGTTGGATTGATGTGACGGTTCGTTTCGTTTGGTTGACTTGGTTTATGTTTTGGTTAAGTATTTCAATTATATTAGGATAGACGTACATACATGGAAGTCGGTTATGCCTTCATTGGGTTTTAGATGTGGTGGGAAGGCTGCGGGTGACCCTATATATAAGCATCTGGGACTCGAAGGAAGTAAAATCCTCTTAAGTGTATGTACGTATAGTTGGTTTAAATTGTGGTTAGTGGCTTATGTTTGTTGAATTTTGATCGTTGGCTTATGTTCATCGTATATTGATTGTTGGTTCATGTTCAACGTATATTGATTGTTGGTTCATGATTGATGCATTTGCGAATGATGGTAAGCATTGCATACATTGTTGATGAGCCCTCGGCAGGGGATTGCCGACATCCTGGTGCATAGATGTATGCACCCATTTTGGATGTAGATCTTGACCCCGAGTATATAGACATATATATCTCGATGTTTTGAGATGCCGCTTTGTTCATGGTGATGACAAGCGAGTATCGTTGCATAGGTGACGGAGATCACGCATAAGATAGGCATGTTGGCTTATTCATGCATTTGGCACTTACATTGATTCGTATATCATTTGTGCATTCTTATTACACATTTACTTGTCTTGTGTAATCTTGTTGTTGGACCTTATTGGGTTACTTAGAGGCTCGCTGTAAGTCATATCTAGCCTCTATTCGTATATTGTGATTATTGACGTTGGTTCTTTATGGACCATTACTACGAACTCACCAACCTTGTGTTGACTATGCTTAGTACACTTTTCAGGTAATCAGGTTCTCCCCGGACGTGGAGTTTAGTTGCTTGCTTGCTGACTAACCCGGACTTTGGACCTTATGGATCAAGGATTCATTGGCCTTCCTTTTGCATTATACTTAGGATCGTTTTGCCATCTTTGGATGTTATTTTGTTAACTTTGATGGCTATTTGCTCCTTATGTATTTTGGTACTTGTTTCGTTTTGTCTTGGATTCACTGAATCTTTAATTGCATTTAGATCTTGTTCTATTGTAATTCCACCTTGTGCTATATGATTTCCGTGATATCGAGCCTCGGCTTGGGGTGTTACATATTTGCTCACTATCTTAATTATGTCACTAAGTTTTCTTTGTTATTTGCAGTTTATGTCGCTCTTTATCTTTTTTTTGAACGGCAAAAAGACATTTTATTAATACAATCGACTAGCAAGATGCTAGTGATCCAATGTACAATCTAGAATTACAACAATAAACAAAAACTAGATTCATCTTAGAACTTTAACTGCAAAGGTTGCAAAAGGGTTGAAAAAAACTTATGGCAATTACGGATATAACCACGACATAAGAAAAAACCCCATCAAACGAAGGCCGAGCCACCGGTTTTCACTTCGTGATGTTTTTGTTGCCACCCCATACAAGTTCTAAGGAAAAACGAAACATAATACAAACAATCAGCCAAACAGCGGATTCACGTTCCAAACCTCCCACGACAAATGGTTTTTACTTCCTCGATGTTGCGTCCATAAGAAAGATACCGAGTCAAATCTATTATTTAAGGATTATTAATGAATAAAAATTTTCAAATTTTAAACTTAATCACGTATTTATTTAATTATATTAGAGTAATAATTACATATCAATTATATCATTTTTATAGCATTAAATTAAATATGATATAGTGAATTATTTTAAGCATTAAAAAATATGATATAGTGATTTTTTTCTTTTCATCCTTTGACTTTTTGAAGATCTTTATTTTACCTTTTAATTAAAAAATTTTATAAGGCCTTACCCAACCCAAATCTTTTTCTCACTGCCACATAGCGTCACCATCACCTTTTCTCATTTTCATTATCAGAAAATACCACTACTAACCATACATTTTTCTCACCTCTTTCTTACTTTTTCTTAAAATAATTTATTATTATTATATTTAGTATATATTGTATCTGTTGGAAAATTGCATGCTAGAAATGAAAAGAACCTTTGCATGGCCCACTCCACCCTCTCTTTCTTCTTTCTCCCATTTTCTCTTGAGAAAACTTTCCAACCTTTTTGAGAAAATGAATTGAGAAAAAATGAGTGTCAATGCTAGTTCTCAGAAAACATTGAAAAAATGCCCGAGAAAATTAGCGTTGGGAACAGCCTAAGATCATAGTTTACTCTTTGATATATTAAAATGAAAAGGAAATATTAACAAAAATCTAAGGGCGCGTTTAGTTCGAGAAAACACCCTTGTTTTCCATTTTTCATTTTCCAAGAAAACATGGAAAACAGGAAACACGTTCAAATCATAGTTTTCCATAAATGTTTTCCAAGAAAACAGAAAACACTGTTTTCCACTTTTCTATGGGAAATTAGAAAACACTTTTTTATTGTTTTCCACTTTTCATTTTCCATTTTCTAAATTTTGAAAACCTCAATTATATTAACTCACCTAGTTATTTTTAACAATGAGATGGCAAAAATGGTGATTAAATGGTGAAAAAAAACGGTTAGAAATGGTCCCAAAAAACCAAAACGACTACTTTTAACATAAACTAATGGTAACTAACGCCTAGTATAAAAACCCGGTTAATCTAGACCGGTTCCAGAAATCGGTTCCTGAGAACGGACTAGGAACCGATTTTTTTTAAAAAAAATGAAATCGGTTATGAACCAGTGGTTCCTAGAGAAACCAAACCGGTTCCTCAAGAAACGATTTTTTTTCGATCGGTTATTTTTGAACCGGTTATTTTGGTGCCACACATCAATTATCAATTAAATCGTTTAGTCAAACAAGAAACCAGGACGCCGAATAACGCCACCTGTCTTAAACAAACCTTTAACTAGTAGTTCCAATTAAATCAGGCAGCCCACCGCTATAGATTCATTTGGGCTTGCATTTGGTCCAACCATTAAATTTGCAAGTCCAATTAAATCAGGCAGCTCACCGTTATAGATTCAGTTTTTTTTATTAAAAAAAAAAAAGAAAAAGGATTGCGCCATTAAGTGTTAATTGAAAATTCTTGTAATTAAATATTAAGTAAACTAAGTTTGTTAATGTTAGGTGATATTCGGGTAGGGCTGTCAATCTCGACTCAACCCGAACCCAACCCGAAAAAAGTCAGGTTAGGGTTGGGGATTTTCGACCCACCAACCCGCCAACCTGAATTTTTTCAGGTTGGGTCCGGGTTGGGTTGTTGGGTTGTCAGGTCGACCCGCCAACCCGATATCTTAAAAATGTTTGATTTATATAGAATATCTTATACTCCACAATCTACTTATCCATACGCCTCATTCTCATTTTCTATATATCTAATCTAAAGTAACTTCACATCTAAAATAAGAGGAGGATTCAAAATTTTGTGAGATGCTAACTGATGTTGGGTGAGAGTGTGAGACGACAAGTTTGTTAACTTTGTGCCAAGTTCTATCAATACCCTCGTATTTCTTTTTTTCTTTCGTATTTTTTGTTTTCAGCGTACACATCAATGATAGAGCTTTATATTGGTTGATTTATTCCGTTATATATTTATATATATTTGCTTATCAGGTCATATGGGTTGGGTCATGGGTTGGTGGGTTGTGGGTCAGGGTTGAAATTTCTGACCTGAAACTTTTAGTGGGTTGGGTTAGGGTCAGAGTTTTTCAACCCACCAACCCGTCAACCCGAACCCGAACCCATTGACAGCCCTACATTAGTCACACTAATTACACAGAATATGTGTCACTCCCACCCCTGTTTGTTTGAATAAATTTCACCTTTTAGATTCTTTTTGAAATTAATTCATTCAGAATAGTCCAAAAGGGCTTGTTTGTTTTTATGATTGTTCAGATGTTTAGCTTAAAAAAAGTATTAAATGAGTAGTGATATATCTAACACATTTTTTAGCCATTACAACAAAATGTACATATTATACTGTACAATGTACAACTGTATAAAGTACATTTGTTGTATGGTAAAACTTGTTGTAGATTTATAACATACTTAAATAGAAAGTATAAAGACGACCGGATTATAATTAAGCAAACAAGTATAATCGGCCAATTATGTGTGCTAGCTTAGTCTACTGAAACAACACTTTGCTAAATTAGTAAAAGTCGGTTTATTGTCAATAATAGACTATATTTGCCATTTTAGATCAGATTGTGAGCTTATCAAATCTGGAAATATTAACCAATGTACGTACGTAATCGAGAAAATATGAAGTTGACTTTTGCATTTCTAAATTGACCAGCTCTCAAAAACTATATATGATGAGCTTCTTGGCCGGATCATGATTATAAGATTCCTCATTTGCACGGGGCGGCCTATATGATTAGGGTACTTGCATCGACAAAGAATCAGCTTGAAGCTATCAGAAGAGGACCTAATTAGTAAACCTCCGGACTCGGAATTCCATTAAAAATAATGTTCTTCAAACGGATACAAATAGACAAGTCCCATCCTCAAACTATACTAGTTGCTTGCTGCGTAACAATCACAACAGTGTTGCAAGGTCCCCAAAATGTCCTTCTATCTTATTTTGTATAAGTTAAGATTGTAGTCAGCAGAAGAGCCACATTTATACAGCAGTGGCTCAAGGGTAAGGCCCCAAAATTTTAAAGCTCTGAGTGGAATGAAGCAGCAAAGGTTCCATTTTTTGTAACTTAGACTTTTCTAGACCCCAAAACACTGAAATACGTAACCTCGGAATGATCGATGGTATTAATGCCTTGCTCATAAAAATCAGACTTCAACAAATATGTCCGTGAAATTCAAATTACTAGACCATAAATGTAACGGTTCTATAAGGCACCAAATGAACCCAATGCAAAGTAGAAAGCATCTCTAAGACCCTGACAACACTAGCATATAACTGCCTACAAAAGAGGCTCCTATGACAACTGATGTAAAAGTAAACATCTACTCTAACCGCGAATTAACACTTGGCAATCTCTATTAACTCAGTGGCGGAGCCAGGATTTCTAGTCTGGGGTCGCGAATAGTTTTCATGATACTAACAAGCGTAAAATTATACTACAAAATTAATTATATCAGTCTGGGGTTGCCAATTACCTTTAACTAAATAAATACATAAAAATAGTACTAGAAATATAGAGTTTTATATATTGTGGGGTTGTCATCCACCTTGGCCACCACATAGCTCCGCCACCTAAACACGTAAGTTATTGGTGACGTTATATTATATGCGTCACACTGGTTTTAATGAAATAATATTAAGGCGCGTGGTGACCCGACAGTGTTCTGGTATCTCGACCAGACTATTTGCAGCGACTGTCGCTGCAAATAGTCGTGTGCCTTAGCCGTACACTGTTGACTGTGACAGTTAACAGTGTGCTTTTGTCTTATCCACTATTTGCAGCGACAATCGCTGCAAATAGTGAATAAGACAAACGCACACTGTTGACTGTACGTTTTACGGTGTATATGTGTACAACTTCGCATTCATTTTCATTGGCTTTCATTTTCATTCGTACGCTTTCATTTTCATTCTAATTCTTTCACTTTCCTCTTCTTTTTCATTCGAACATCAGGTTACATTCTTTCGCTTTCCTCTTCTTTCTTATTGCTATTTACATATATTTATATATGTTTCAGATGGATTCTTTTGAGAATATATGGGGAGAAAATTTTGAGTTTCACTTAGAAGAACCTGATGAAGATTTTGAAACCCCGGAGATGGCCCCTCAATTTGACTACGACGCTAGCGATTTCTACACCGATGAGGTATAATTAAATGATGACATTAACGTTTAAATGGAAAATAAAGTCTAATAATGAGTTTTTTTGTTTCGGGCACACTTTACTATTTCAGGTGTTCGATTCACACGAAGAAGTGTTCAACTGGGCCCAAGGAATAGCAAAGAAGCTTGGTTATGTCTTAATCAAACGACGAACAAATTCCAACTCAGCTGGTGTCAAAAATAAAGTGACCATAGTCTGTAATCTTGCTGGGCAAAAAGATAAAAGGACAATTGGGCTCATTAAAAAGACACTTAAATGTGAGTGCCCCTTTAGATTGGACGGGCGTTTGACAACAGATGGTGGTTGGAGGGTCACCGTTATAGACGAGAGACATAATCACTATCCAGCTAATAATCTGCAGGGTTACGCGTACGCAAGAAGGTTGAGTGAAGCTGAGAAATCATTTGTGGAAGCTGAATATCATCGCGGTACAGATCCCCGTAAGATTGTAAAGCGGTTGAAAGAAGAATTTCCAGGAAACTTGACCCGCAATGAAGACATTTATAATTTTCAAAAAGCGTTACGGAAGAAGGCGGCCGAAAAACATGGGGACACTCCAATGCAGGTTACATATATAAAATTTACATATTCTTTTATTTATTTACTATGATAGAGTATCTGAAACGACATACGTACGTCATATTGTTCAACCGGCGCAGGTTATGTTCAGTTTGCTAAAGGAGCATAAATACTTGTATTATTATACCACAAATAGGGTATCTGGTCGGTTGGAAAATCTGTTTTTTATACATCCCACATCATTTGAGTTGTGGCGTGCATTTCCTTATGTTATCCAAATAGACGCCACGTACAAAACCAACTTGTACAACATGCCGTTGGTCGAGATTGTCGGTGTCACTTCAACAAACAGGACCTTCAGCATATCATACGCGTTTATCACAATGAAAAGGAGCATAATTATAGATGGGTGTTGGAGTGTTTGAAGTCAACCCTAGGTGAAGGGTTTGATGTACGCGTCGTACTCACGGACAGGGATCTGGCCCTCATGAAAGCATGCAAAACCGTTATGCCGGAAGCATACCATTTACTTTGTAGAGTCCACATATGGAGGAACATCGAAAAATTTAGCATGCCATCATTCAAAGCGGTAGGGAAATGGGGACCTTTTTACGGATGGTGGAAAAAACTTTATGAATCGCGCACACTAGAAGAGTACACCCAAAATGAAAAAGATTTAAAAGAGAAGATGGGAAAAGATTTAGACAGTATGTGAAGTGCACATGAAATTTTTTATTTTTTATTTTTGGTAAATCACATATATCCACACGTCCTAACCCAATGTTAAATTTACAGAGGTTTACAAGTACCTGCAGAAGGAGTGGCTTTCCCCGTACAAGGAAAAGTTTGTGTCTTTTTTGGTCGATCAACATCTCAACTACCGTAACTACACTACCAACAGAGTTGAGGCTGAGCATTCACTCTTGAAGTCCGAGTTGAAGGGGAGATGTACATTTCACAGAATAATTGAATGTGTTAATGATATCCTCCTCGGACAAGATACAGAAATCAAGGGCCAACTGGAGGAGAGCAGGATTTTTAGAGTTGTAAACACAACTACCCATGTTTGAAAGACCTGCTTTGTGTTGTATCTGTGACAGCTCTGGATATAATGGTCGACGAAATTGAACGATTCAAAAATCAGATGGGTAGAGACTGGAGAAAGTGCGGGTGTAAGGTTTGGATTAGTTGTGGGCTTCCATGTGCTTGCCGTCTAGCTTCGTACATGCATCACAGTAAGTATATCTGAATATAATTAATTGATGTTTTTTTTGAAATGCACAAAAATTATACTTATTTTTTAAAAAATGTAGGCAAACGTGTTGAGGTGGATAAGATAAATGACTTTTGGAAAAAGCTAGACTTAACACCGTCGACGTGCCTACCAGACAATGATCATCGAAAAGACTCCGACGATGACGAATATATCGACGAATTAGTAGATAGTGTTAAGGTAGAGATTAAGCAACAACCGAAGGCCCAGAGGAAAAACTGGATATTAAAAATAAAAGACATCGTCTATCCGGGGAGAACTAAAATCAAGGACCCTTCCGTTATAAAAAATAAACGTGGAAGACCAATCGGGTCAAAGAAAAAAATGCCTCAAGTACGTGCAATCATAATTCGAAGTATAATTAATTGATTTTGTTATTTAAGTGCACTTTATTATATTTCGAAGTATAATTAATTTATTTATTATTTGCTGCAGGTGCCCGACATTAACATACCGGCGTCAAATACAGCACCTTCCGGTCTTCAAAAATCCAAGTCCGTGCAATTTTCCCGACCGACTTTTCAGGATACCCAGTCAATGGGGGGGGTTTCCGATCGTTTTTCGCAGCCGTCATTATTTGCAGAGGGCCAGTATGGGAGACACAGTGAATACGTGAGCACACAATCACGTTTCCCAGACACTGCAAGTTTCTTCGAACCTGAAAGCCAACCACAATGGCGACAGTGGGAGACACAGTGAATATGTAGGCACCAGTTCAATTTTCGCAGACACTGCTAGTTTATTCGAAGAACCTCAAAGCCAACCACAATGGCCTCAAAGTGGGAGACAGAGTGAATATGTGGGCACCGAATCACATTATCCAGACACTACAAATTTCTTCGACCAACCTTATAACCAACCACAGTGGGCTCAAAGTGACCAACCTTATAACCAACCACAGTGGGCTCAAACGCAAGGAGAAACGTCCAGCTTGGTTGATCAAATCTTCAAGGGACCACATACACAGAACTTCTTTGAACCGCAGATACACAACTTCTTCGAGACCGAGTCAACATGGTCTGACACGAGAACATACCTAAAGCAACTCCCTTTTTACTTTCAACGTTACGTTGTGGATATCAAAAATGTTTCTTCTGATGGTAACTGTGGATTTCGGGCACTGGCTGTTGCTTTGGGTGAATCTGAGGAAAAGTTTGAGTGGATTCGCAAACTAATGCTAGAGGAGTATGAGTCCAAACTCGGATACTATGAGGTTGCATTCGGTGGTGAAGCAACACTGATACATACTTTGCTTCAAATATCTTATCCCAACGGTCGCCCAATTGAACACTGGATGATGAATCCATATTGCGCTATGCTTCTGTCCAATGCTCTGGGTCTTATAATTATCTGTTTAAGTGTCAAAGAAAACATCACATGTTTCCCTTTTTGGAAGGGGCCAGGCCAGCTATACCGTGACGAGCCGATATGCATTGGCCTGGTATCGGGGCATTTTGTTACGTGAAAGTCCAGATATGTCGCTGCTAATAGTCCGTCGGAAAAGTGGCCGGAAAATGGGGAAACTTTGTTACTTGGCCGGAGTTTTCGGATTGTAAAAGGGGAGGTGTTTTTTTTGATGATAATGAAAGGAAGGATGTGGATGGCTGGTATATATTCGAATTTGGGCCCCACTTAGGGGTATTTGCAGCGACAAGCGCTGCAAATGGTCGGGTCAAGGGTCAAACACAATAATGGCGGTGGGTAGTGGATTGCTGACGTGGCATAGTATTTGCAGCGACTGTCGCTGCAAATACCCTTGGTCGAGATACCAAATATTCCTTGGTAGGGATACGGGTGCGATTAAATTTAATTTTGTTTGAGTTTAAAATAGGAGAATAAGACGAACAAAATAGCACTCGATCACAATATTTCATTAATTTTGGTTTTTTTTTCCAGAAAAATAAAAATAATAACATCTATCTATATAACCATCCCCTCCTCACCTTCTCAATTACAGTTTAATATTTTACCTAAAATTTCCTCTTACCATTTAAATATCTTATTACAAATATTATATATCTAAAATACTTTAATAATAATTTACAACATATATCCTCAACTTTTAAAATAACTATACTATCTTTTTAACATCAATTACTTTACATAATAACACATCTACTATACTCACCCCATGCCGCCGCCACCATCATCACGTACCACACACCACTACCGCTACTACCTACCATTGTAACCACCATCATCGCCGTATACAATTAGACATATACAAAGCTTTCATAATTTAAATCTTGTTGGAATATGATCACGTTAAATAAACGCATGTCCGGAAAATATTTAAGCCTACGGGGTCACACGAAATGACACGTATACTCTATGTAATTAATTAATATGTTAATGTAATATATTAATTAATATGATCACGAAATGATTAATAAATGATAGTTAAATGTTAAATAAATGTTTATTAATTAAAGTGTAAATTAGAAAATAAGGAAGTTTCCTAATTACACTAAAAGGAGGGGGGGGCCGATTTTTGTAGAGGGTTTCCTAATCCTCATTAAACTTGGTCACCAAGTTTAAAACCCTTACAATTAATCCCTATATATAGGGCTTAAGGGTTAAGGGTTTTAACACACATACAAGACATTAGACTTGTAAAATCTCTCCTTCTCTCCCTCTTTCTTGGTTCGGCCGAAGCACAAAAAACCCAAAGGTTTTCGGTTTTGAGGTTCGACTTTTAGGGGATAAACACAATCGGGTTGTGAGTTCGTGATCGGGTACTAGCATACATTCATAGGGGTGTCAAGTGTGCGATCGTAGAGGGGTTTTACTTTAAACCCTAACTAATAATAATAATCTTATTATTAACTTTATTGGAAGCTAAGCTAAAAGGTACATATTCTATTCTTTACTTTGTTAATTAATTATATTGCATATGATTCTTTCCGCTGCGTACTCGTGATTATTTATATGATAATTGTGCTTGAATCATAACAATTAATTCATTGTTTATAGCCTGAACTTTAAACACAAGAAAAGTAACGGTCCTTTATTTGTATGTGTGCATTCTAGTATTTATTATTTTGCCAATGTAAGTTGGCATATTTAGTAAAAGTTTTTATGTTTTAGGGTTAATAACGTTTTAATCATTTAACTTTGATACAATAATTATTTTAACCACTTAATTTTTTTTTAATGATATAATCTTAAACTTTGAAACAATAATCGTTTTAACCATCTAACTTTTATTTTGAATGATTTAAACACCTAACTTAAAACCACAATCGTTCTAATCACCTAACTTTTATTCAAAATCGTAAAAGCACTTCACTTAAGCCGAGTTAGTGTTTTTACACCTTAAACCTTCAACTGAACTAGAGTCTAAGGTTGACAAAAGTCGTCCCGTGAAATAACCCACAATCCATAAACCAATATAACATGTTTGACCTAAAACCAAATGTCCAATAATCAATTTAAAAAACTGTTAAACTTAAGTGAAATTAGTGTTTTTATCCCTTAAACCTTCAACTGAACTAAGGTTGACAATATTCGACTCGTAATAGCCCACATTCCATAAACTCATGTGACATGTTTAACCTAAAACCAACCCGTCAACCGCATATATTAGTTTCATGTTAAACGTATCACATGATGTGGGTTTGTGGGTTAAACAATGATGGTTAAAAACAATTAGTGTTTCAAAATTTAGAACTATATAATTCAAAAAAAAAAAAAAAATTAAATAGTTAAAATGATTATTGTCTCAATATTAAAACCCAGGAAAAAAAAATTCATGGTTTAATGCCACTTTAATCTGACATGGATAAATTTAAGGTTATTTAAAGCAGCTTATGAATATAATAAATTGTCAGTTAGAAAAAAAGTACTTAGTATTTATCATTCATTACCTCACTCATCTTGTTGCCTTCTACGTTGGAGATATATCGGCAAATCTTATTAGTTTACTTGCTGAATTATATCCACAAGTGTCTTTATTACAATAACCACAAATGTCACTATTACAATTTATCTAACAGTTGAATATCAAAATTATCGTTTCCCACTATCGCCTGTAATTAATTTTAACGTACATCACGTTATAAATAAAAAAGTGTCTAATTTCTTGTAAACCCACAAATTTCTAATAAAAGTGATTATATAAAAATAATAAAATAAAATAAAATAATAATAATAATAATAATAATAATAACATATCTACAATTATTGGTTTATGTTACTTTTTGTCACCTTTTTTACAAAGATACATAGGCACTTTCCAAATTAAATGGCAAAAACACTTGTAAAAACAATACAAAACAAAAACGCGGCTAATTAACAGCATTGGCTGACACATATAGGTGAGATCATGAGTTCAAATCTTTTGCTTTTTATTTGCTATTTAAAATTGATAAAAACAAATGTCCACATATGAACGCCACCACGTAGGCAAATGATGACGTGACGAATGAAGTGCCAGTGCACTAAAAAATATAGATTTAAATGTCAATATATTTAAAAAAACATTAAAATTACCATAAAATGTCACCTAAGGAAAAAGCCTAGTTGGCACGAAAAGATAAGTGTCACATAGGGAAAAAAATATCCTCTCTTAGTTATATAGAGAGAAGATAGATATATAGATTCATAGGTATAATTTTTGGTCAAACTATTGCGTGAAACTAACTCGATATTGAGAGAAAATAAAATTTTGTCAAACAAGATATCGCGTGGCATATGTCGCTTGGGGCGGGATTATGTAACTTCAAACCTAATGAACAGATATGTAAAACAACAAAAGAGAAATACTACAAATTTAATTATTCTTTTATTTCTTTCTTGCCAAAAGCCCAAAATTACATTCAAATGTTTGGTTTTGTAAAGCTTGTTTAGTAAAGTTTACTCTTGGCAAGTTATTCAAACGGAATCTGTTTACTTCTTTGGAAAAGAAAAGAAGCTTTATCTAATTCTTAATTTGTAATCTTAAAATTTCTTTATATATATTTATAGGGTTCATAATGTAAATCTTTATCCAACAAACATATAATATAAATTTCAAAGTTAAATTATGTTATAAACTAATATTAACAATATACTTCCTTTGTAATGACTAATCAATATCAATTAAAAAACTCAAAAAAGTTGCTTGAAAATTTTGCCTGATGTTTTCTTAAAACCCATAAGTAGCTAGCTAAAGGCCATGTAAACACCCAAAATTATTGGTGACGTTATATTTAGTGCATCACACTGACGTTGAGTGTGAATGAAAGAAAGTTATCTATAATAATAAATACGAGTAGTTGAATATTTAGTGTGTCACACTGTCGTTGAGTGTGAATGACGGGCCTGAGCACTAGTAGAATAATAAATAATTGAAATAAGTTATTTTAAATATGTTATTTTTATTGTTTGAAGATGTGGCAATCAACCAGATTACATACATCGATATAGTTGTTAAACTCTTACGAGTCACGAGTCGACTCTTACAAGTCGAGTCGATTTACACAAAAACGAGGCGAACTCTTGTGTGACTCTTTTTTCTCCTGACTCTTACGGGGTGTGGCTCAGTCCGAGTCAAGGCGATCGTAAATCGTTCGAGTTAGAGAAAACAAATTAAATGTTATTGTAGTGTTTATACTTATGATCTATATATATATAAGGGAAAAGTGAATATAAGGCTGTCTGGCACCTAAGCTTAGGTGTGGAACCCCTCACATACAAATTTTTTAATATTTTTTTATTAATGAATAAATGCTTGGGCCCCCATGAATTTTATGGATTAAAAAATATGTGATCACTGTTCACAAAAGGTATCTTTATTCAAACGTTATACAGTAACTGTCACGTGTTCACACAACGACCAAGTATCCAAAAGACATTATAAAGGACTGAATCATTTCAGAAATTACACAACAAAATCTGAGCATGATCAGATTTAAGGAATCTGAACCATCTCAGTTTATACAACCATTCTGAAATCATTTCAGAAAATCTGAGACATTTCAGTCAAAATATTTTTCAGAAAGCAAAGTTCCCCCTTAGAGAAAAATTCTTTTTAAACAAAAATATTTGACACTTCCCCCTGAGGTGATGCTATACAAGATTTAGCATACCTAACTCACTGATGAGATGTTTAAACGTTTTGACATCCAAGGGTTTTGTAAAAACATCAGCGAGTTGTTTATCAGTGGGAATGAAATGAAGTTCAATATCACCTTTAATAATGTGATCTCTAATAAAATGATACCTGAGGTCGATATGCTTGGTTTTGGAGTGCATGACAAGATTGTGAGAGATGGCAATTGCACTGGTGTTATCACAAAAGATTGGAGGTTTTTGTATACTTAACACCATAATCAGTTAGTTGGTTCTTCATCCACAAAATCTGAGCGCAGCAACTGGCTGCAGAAATGTATTCAGCTTCAGCTGTGGAGAGTGATACTGCAGTTTGTTTCTTACTTGTCCAACTAACCAATTTGCCACCTAGGAAATGACAACCACCTGTGGTACTTTTCCTATCTATTTTACAACCTGCATGATCAGAATCTGAATAACCCATTAGATCTAGACTTGAGCCTTTGGGATACCAAAGACCAAGTCTGGGGACACCTTTAAGGTATCTGAAAATCCTTTTTACAGCATTTGAGTGTGCTTCTCTGGGATCAGACTGAAATCTTGCACAAAGGCATGTTGCAAACATTATGTCAGGTCTACTTGCAGTTAAGTACATGAGGGACCCCACCATACCACGATATTTTGTGGGATCCACTTGTTTTCCATTGGGATCTGAGTCCAAAGTTAATGGTGCAGAAATAGGAGTATCTTTTGATGAGACTGAATCAAATTGATATTTCTTTAATAAATCTCTGACATACTTTTCTTGATTTATAAAAATACCATCACTGGTTTGTTTTACTTGTAAACCCAAGAAATATGTCAGTTCACCCATCATACTCATTTCATACTCAGAAGACATAATTTCAGAAAACATTTTACACATTTTGTCATTTGTAGAACCAAACACAATATCATCAACATAAATTTGTACAAGTAAGATATCACTTTTATCATGTAAAATGAACAAAGTGTTATCAATTGCACCCCTTTTAAAACCATTTTTCAGAAGATGTTTAGTAAGAGTATCATACCAGGCTTAGGTGCTTGTCTCAGACCATATAATGCCTTGTTCAGTCTGTACACCCAGTGAGGTTTTTCTTCATTAATGAACCCTGGTGGTTGATAAACATACACAACTTCTTCCAATTCTCCATTCAGAAATGCACTTTTAACATCCATCTGATAGACTTTGAATTTATGATGAGCTGCAAAAGCTAAGAAAATTCTGATAGCTTCAAGTCTAGCAACTGGTGCAAAAGTTTCATCAAAGTCCACTCCTTCTTCTTGAGAGTAACCCTTTGCAACAAGTCTTGCCTTGTTTCGAATTACATGACCATCTTCATCCATCTTGTTTCTGAAGACCAATCTTGTCCCAATTGGTTCTTTCTTCAGGTTACTGGGACAAGGAACGAGTTCCCATACATCGTTTCTTTTAAACTGGTTGAGCTCATCTTGCATGGCTTCAACCCAGCTTGGGTCTTTCATAGCCTCGTCAATCTTCTTCGGTTCAATCAGTGATAAGAAGCTGACATTAAGCATTGATCGCTTGTGGCTCTTCTGGTCTGAACCCCTCTATTGGAATCTCCAATGATTTGCTCGATTGGATGTGCTTTTGTCCATTTAGAGTATTGACCAGGATGAACAATGATATCAGTGCAAGAACTCCTCTGATTTACTTCAGGAGTAGCTTCAGAAAAGACTATTTCAGTCTCATCGTCTTCCTCCTGCAGATCATGACTTGCATCATGAAATTCTTCAGATTGGGGTAATTCAGTGGAAACTGATATCTGAGGTGAAGCAGCACGTACATCTGATCCAATAGTCAGTTCAGAAGGTAGTTTAAAACTGACTGAAGGATAGAATGGAATGTTGCTTGTCTTAATTCTTGTTGGTTCTGAACTGAGATGTTCAGAAGCAGGTTCAGGTGACTGATCAGATTTATCAATAGGATCAGATTCACCAAAACTGATTGGACTTTCTGAGGGTGGTACAGGAGTTGGTTTATTGAAGATTGCAGAATTTGATTCATCAAAGGTAACATGAATTGACTCATCAACCTTGTCAAGTCTTTTGTTATAGACTCTGAAGGCTTTGCGAATTGTTGAATATCCTAAGAAGTAACCTTCATCAGCTTTTGCATCAAAATTTTCCAAGCTGACTGGAATCATTCAGAATATACTGGACATCCAAATACATGGAAATATCCAATATTAGGCTTTCTATTTCTGAGTACTTCATAGGCAGTCTTTTTGTGTCTTTTGACATAGACAGATCTGTTCTGAGTGTAGCAAGCAGTTGCAACAGCTTCAGCCCAGAAATTCTTAGGAAGACCAGATTCATTGAGCATACTTCTAGCAGCTTCAATCAGCGTTCAATTCTTTCTTTCTACAACACCATTCTGCTCTGGTGTGCGTGCTGAAGAGAAGTTCTGAGATATGCCAGTTTCAGTGCAGAAGGACTCCAGAGTGGCATTTCTGAATTCAGTGCCATTGTCACTTCTGAGCTGACAAACTTTTCGCTTATGCTTGAGTTCAATTTGTTTGATGAGGGCAATGATTTCAGCAGCAACTTCATTCTTGTTTCTGAGGAAAATCACCCAGCAATATCTTGAATATTTCATACAACAAGGGTGTACTTCTTTCCTGCTCTGGTCTGAACATTCACTGGTCCAAAAAGGTCCATGTGAAGCATGTGAAGAGGTTCAGTTATACTGAAATTTTGTTTTGTCTTGAATGAAGCTCTTTTCTGCTTACCCATTTCACAACATGGACATGGCTTGTCTTTATTGAAAGACATTGGAGGTATCCCTTCAGCAAGTTGTTTTCTTGACAACTTATTAATATTTCTTGAAGTTCAGATGGGTAATCCTCTTGTGCCACAACCAGTTTGTGCCTCATCTGCCTTTGTGTAGAAACATTGTTCACTGGGTGAACTTTCCATATCAATGATATATAATGTTTCCTTTCCTTGGTGCAACCAATACTACCTTCCAATCCCTGTTGAATATGGTGCCTTGACAAATATCAAATAAAACCTTGAAGCCATCATCACACAGTTGACTGACACTGATCAGGTTATATTTCAAACCATTCACATATGCAACACGTGTGAATTTGACTTGTCCATTATTCAAAACACCATATCCCTCAGTTTGTCCATTTCCATCATTCCCAAATGTTATTGAGGGCCCCTCTTGCACCCTATATTCCTCCAGCAGGGTTTTGTTACCAGTCATGGTTCTGCCAGCTGCACTGTCAAGATACCATATATACTTCTTTCGGTCTCCCTGCACACAAACAAAGATTAGTTCTTTTTGGGAACCCATCTTTTGATGGGTTCACTGGACTCTCCCTTAGACGTCTCAGATTTCTTTGGTTCAGGAGGAACTGAAGGATCAAAGGGGATCTCAGTCATGATCTCAGATGACACAAAAACAGTTGGTTTGATGGGGCTTTCAACCTTTTTCTTCTCAGATTTTTGCTTGATTTGTTTGGAAAAGGTTTTGCATTTTGTTTAGGTTGAAGAGGAGTGGTTTCAACATTTTTAAACGTGCATTACAACTCTGCACTTGTCTAGTTAACAACTGAAATTGACTCTCTAACCTCAACAAAATTGATTCTTCATTAGACACCTGAGCCTTACCTGAATCTGAGGTAGAAGGCTCAGTGGGGGAGATATTTTCTTTCTCTTTGGTTTTTAGGAACCTTAGATGAAGTCTGAGGGGATGGCTTTTGATTTAGCCTTCTTTTCTGAAGCAGTGGTCTGAGCTTGTTTCAGATTTACCCTCAGATTGTTCCTGGCCTTTTCAGTCACAGTTTTCTGATTGCCAACTTCTTTAAAAATTATTTCTGGTTTCATTTGTTTTGGAAGTGCATCTAAATCAGTAATAATAGATGCTAAGTGAAGATCACCAGATTCATATGTTGCTCTTTGATTAGCAAAAGTGTTTTTGATTGCAGCATCTGGATTTGGTGCTTTCATCCAAGATTTAATTATTTTCTGTTCTTTTTCAAGGATGGTTTTAATTCTTCTTTTTCCAACTCTAAAGTGGCAACCATAGACTGATAACTTTTTAAAGCCAACTGAACATCCTTCAGTTCTTTCAGTCTGGCCTGACTGGCGTTCAGTTCAGAAGTATTATTTTCAAACATTTTTAAACTTTCTGAACGCACTGTCTCAACAAATGAGATGTCAGCCTCTAAAAGAACCAAAAGGTCCAGTTTATGTTCCTCATTACTTTCAAAGCCAAAATCACAACCTTTTTCATTATGATATCCACCCAACGACCAGAATCAACATCAGACTTGACCAAATGACCTTGATCTTCACGAGCCATGAAACACATGTCCCTAACTTCTTCCTCATCATCAGATGATTCATCAGACTCTTCCCATTTTTCAGTTTTGGCAATCATACAACCATTATTGCTTGAGTTGTCTTGTGCCATGAGAGCTATATGGGCTTTCAACTTCTTGTATTAGCCTTATATGTCATCAGATTTCTGAAAAATAGAATGGTTAGGGGCAGATTGTGATGATGAAGGTTGACTAGATCTACATTCCTTCATGAAATGTCCTTTCTTGCCACACTTAAAGCATTCAAGATTAGACTTATCAATAGAAGCGCTGGAAGCAAATGGTTTGCCAGATCGATTAGATTTGGCCTTAAAACGATTGAACGTTTTAGCCAGCATGGCAACCAGATCATCATTGTCATCCTCATCACAATCATGAGTAACATTAGCAGAGACACCAGTTTTTAACATTTCAGAAACCATCTTCTTCATTGAGTCAGAATGATCACTCTCAGAAGATAGTAGAGCAGTCCCATGTGGCTCAGAATACTGAACCATGACTGAACTGGTAGAAGCATGATTTTTGGCATCTTGCTCAGCCACAGCTCTCTCAGCTTTGTTCTCTTCAGTGTACCTGAAGGCTCCTTATAGGGAAGCAAGAGTGTGACTGTGCAAGGTTTTTCCTTGTCTTAAAACCAAGATCAAATTTTCCCATTCAGAAGGTAAAATGTCACAAAATTTTACAAGTAAAATTTCTTTATCCTTCTCTACACCCAAGGCTTTCAGTTAGTTACCAGATTTGTAAATCTGATATAAGTTTGTGTTAAAGTTTCACCAGGGTATGCAAAGAAAGACTCATACTTTTTATTCAAAGCTAACTTTTCTTGTGACAATTGTTTCAGAAGTGCCTTCAAACTGAGTCATAAGTTCCTCCCACATTAATTTAGAATTTTCAAGTAAACAAGAGTGGGCATAAGAGTTTCAGGAACTGCATATAAGATCATATTTTGCAGCTTGGTATCAAGGTCTACCAGCCTATGATCTTCCTCAGACCAATGATCCTTCTCCTTAGGTGTCATCCTAGGAGTCCCATCGGCATTTCTGACAACAGTAGAAGCATTCATGGGAACAAAGGGTCCTTCTTTTAAAATATCGGTCAAATGTCTTTCAACACCAGCAATATATTTGAGCATGCATGCTTTCCATGTTTGAAAATTTTCACTGTTCCCATCAAACTTGGGAACAGGATTGTTTGGAAAGTGTACATGCACATTATGTAGTGGTATATTGTTGTTAATAACAGGGGGTGTGTTAGCACCATTAGCGTTAGGGTTAGGACCTTCATTGATTACTTGATCAACCATCTCTGCAGATCAAAGGTTATAGAATTAAAGTAATTCAACCTATCTGCTCTGATACCAATTATGAGTCCCAAATAAGATGGTTTACCCGACTGGCAAGTAATTCTAACTGGAAATAGACCAGTTCAGAATACGATCCAGATATGGATAGAAACAATAAAGTAATGACTGAAAGTAAATAAAAATAATTGCTGAAACTATATAAAGTAATATATATAATCAAGTATGTAGCATTGAGACACGATGTACTTTTCAATGTATTTGATTTATTGATATAAACAAATACAAAGGTTGTTGCGGAACAAAGATAAACACCCAAGTGTAAATATCTAAACAACCTAGAAATACAAGTGATCTAATAACTTGGAAATACTCGTAAGGATTACTTAGAGTATATCTCACAAGTTGCAATGCAAAGGTTTCAAGCCATTTGCAAGTTGTGTGAAGACTTATATTTATAGACCAAGTCCATGATGACGTGGACCAGGTCGTACAAAATATGGTTGGGAGCATTTAAGGATTTGAAAGTCAAATCCTTAATATGCTTGTTTTAAGGTTATGTGTGAAAGTCACTTTGATGTGACTTTACACCTTTTATTCCCAACCTTTTACTTTATCTTGTACTTTACCAGGTATAATAACATTAACCGGGTAAAAGAGGATAAAGTACAAAAGGCTTCCTCGTAATCAGTGTAAAAGTGTTGTAAGTACTGTTACACTGAGATGCTTCAGTCTATGATCAGGTAAAATCTCTCTGGGCTCTGCTTCTGAGATGATTCTCTTCTTCATACTTCAGTCTTTGACTTCAGAATGAATGCTTTCAGTTGGTTGATCTGAACTGAAGTGAAGCTTCAGTGAACTTAATTCCGAAGAGGTTCAGAATTCTGTACAAGTATCTTCAATGAACTTCAACTATTTCTGAACAAATTATACTTGGTCGATTTTCGACCCAACAACCACTTAAATGTTTCATTTTAACTACTGAAGCTAGTGGTCCATTATAACCAATGTCTTGCAAAATACTTTTGGCTTCAGAAATTTACAACACTTAAAGTTTATGTTTGCATTTGGTGCTTCTAATATGCAACATTTCTTAAAGTGCTAAGCACACTTATTTTGAAAGTTTTGCTTTATATGAAATAAGTTAAATAAAATGTAACATTTCTTAAAAGGTGTTGCGGCATAAGTGTTTGCGTTAGCCTAGTTTGTAGTAGTGATACCGGCTTTAGTGAATAAGTTGAAAAAACGGTGTCTTTCAAGACTGGCTTCTTCAATCTGGCCACCACGTAGTCTAAGACTGGTGATACAGACATCGGCTTGATGATTTGGCATAGACGGTGTATTGGGAACCGGTCTTCCTAGTTTTGCAAAAACTCTGAGCAAAAATTCCTATAAACACCAATGTGTCCTCGAATTTTTTCTCATCTGTACAATTTTTTTCATCTAATTACCCAATATATTATTTATTTAAGACGCATATTTTTGTAACCGTTTTTTTTTTACAATATACATTTAATTGCTCATGTACAAAATGCATTTACGTATAACTGCCATAATATATCTTTCAAACCAATTTATGAACAACAAACTACAATAAAAACGACCCGCACAATTATGACAAATCGTGATCAAAGATCTATTCGACTTCGG
>CM067168.1:127011315-127041804 GCA_034093135.1 Erigeron breviscapus | reverse complement strand
AGGCCTATAAGAATAAACATGAATAACTGGATGGCCAGACTTTCACTTTCCAGTGTTCATGATGCCCAATCTGTTATTGGGAGATTAAATACATTTTTTCTCTCATGTCCTTTATATGGTGCTCTAACCTTAAATCCAGGAAGGATGTACCACGATTACCTTTGTGAATTCTGGTACACTGCCCAATATGATGATACAACTTCATCAATTACTTATTCTCTGAAGCAAGGTACCAGATCCTTGGGTTTCACTGTTAGTCTACTCAGGTCTGTTCTACAGTTGAATTATTTTGAACAGAATGAGTTGCCCATCGAACTTCGCTCTGGTATCAATACAAGGGAAGTGTGCAGACTGATGGGGCACACAGATATTGTGGATGAGCATGGCCAGCTATCCAGGAAGGGAACAGTATACATGAGCAAACTGACGGACTCATGGAGATACTTCTTCACGCACATTGTTGAATGTTTGGGAGGCAGTTCTGGAGGGTTGGACCAGATAAATCAAACTCATCTCCAGATTGCCTACTGCCTCTGGTTTGGACTCAGAGTGGATTTTGCTCATATCCTGTTTGATGATCTGGTAGAGCGTCTTAGAGTGAAAGGTAGAAAAGCCTTTGTTCCATATATCTGTTTCCTTTCACTGATGTTTAAAAGAGCTCTTGGAGACTAGTATGATTTTGAAACTACTCACTTTTCTGTGAGTGAGTATATGAGGGATTTGACCAACCTCAGATCTCCACTGAATGAGGTAGATATTCCTCAATCCATGCTCTCTTTCAAAGGGAAGAAGTAGAATTGGCTCCAGGTAGAGGTCAAGTTGGTGAAGGACCCTCTGGTGACCAAGATGTACAGATTATAGAAGCTGTATAACCAATTAGACAAGTGGCTCCTGAAGGTCAAGGACCAAAAAATGTTGAACCTTCCAGACGACCTAGATCAAACAGGCGTCTGATGAGAGCTGGAGTTCAGGTGAATCCAGAAAGACATCCTGGTGATGTAATGAATTTGGATGGGTCTCCAATTTTTGAACCTGAAGAGAATGTTGAACAAGTTATTGAGCAAGAGAATGTATAGGTTATTGGGCAGGTGACTGATGAACAGATAGAGAATGTGGCTCAGATTATTGAGCAGGTTGTTGAGCAGGTCGAACAAGATGTTCAGACTGATGAACAAGTATCTGGTGAGCAAGAGGCTCAAATCGATTTGAATGTTGAAGCAAGTGATGCTGAAGATGGTGAACTGGGTGATGCTCAGGCTGGTGAAATGTTTTGGGATGAGGCTGATTTTCCCATGTCAGAAGATCAAAATTTTGATGTAAATATGAACTTTCTGGGTGAGGATGTTGTACAAGTTGAAAGTCTTCCAGAAATGCCACCACCTCCACCAGAAACAAATATTCCTCCACCAGAATCAGAAATGCCACCACCTCCACCAGAATCAAACATGCCACCACCACCACCACCTTCAATTCCAAGAAATACTCAATACTTCACTCCTCAACCATTCAAACTTCACAATCTCAACCTCCACCACTTGAAACTCCAGTCAATGTATCTGAACCTCGTGCGCTGGACTCAACAGTTGTAACATCTGAAGCTGCAACTGAAGAGGTCTGGGCACAAGTACCATTAATGACCAGATTGACTTCTCATCTTGAACCTCCCAGTGGTCTCTCCACTTCGTCTTCAGCCGAGGTCCAAGGCCTTCTAAGTAAGGTGGCGGACCTGGAGAGATCACTCCAGACTTCATCGCAGGTTATTTCAGACTTTAAATCTTTATTATCAATAACCTTGCATCTGAGATGAATGTGTTTGCTGGAAATGAGAAGCTTGTTTTTGAGAAGCTTGATGAACTGGTACTGGCCACAAACAACAATACTGAAAATTTCAAAGTGGCAGTCCAGGGATTAGAGACAAGGCTGGTTAGTTCGGTTCAGACTGCAGTGACTGGTGAACTTGTTCAACCACTGGCAGGTCTGAAAGAAGAGGTTCAGAAGTTGGTTACCAGGATAAGTTCTCTGGAAAGCAGGCCCACACTTGATCAGGATGCTGTTGTTAGCACGATTAGTGATGAATGTACAAAGAAGTTCAGAATCAGTATGCTGAAAAAATTATCTGAAGAAATTTCTGAGACTGTTCTTCGAACTCTTCAAGATGGGCTGTTACCCCAAGTGGAGAAGTTGATGGAAGAAAAATTGCCAAAGCACTTGCCTAAAGAAGTTGATTTTGTTAAAAAGGAAGTGCAGGCACTTAAGAAAATTGTGACTGATACAACTCCAGTGGCTGGAAGAACCTTTGGTGCACTGGACAGACATATGCTAGAACAATTATGGAATGATCTCAAGTCCAGAACTGGTGATCATTCCAAGGGGGAAAAGTCGTCTGGTGACCAAGAAGGGTTGATTAGAAAGAAGAAGGATGTTGTTGCCAGTGCTGTTGAAAGGGCCTTTGCTACTGAAAGCATTGTGCAAGAAAAACAAGTGACTGGTACTGATGCCAGTGCACGATTAGCACAAAGAGCATTTGGCACTGAAGCCACTATGCTGACTGAAGAGGCTGCTGGTACTGAAGCCAGTGAGCCCCAGTTTGAATCTTTCCCAGATATACCAACTACTCTGAAGTCTGTTAAAGGAAAACAACAAATGGTATCTGGAGAAGAAGAGCAAACTGCTGAAGAATCATCATAGTATCCCACTGCTGATGATGAAACCTCTATAAAGCTGGAACAAGAATGCATAATGATTGAAATCTTCAAGAGAAATCAAAAAGATAAACTGCTGGCCCATCAAAGGGAGATGGCAACTATGGGGACTCTGGACTCTTATAATGCTGGCAGGTTAGGCATAAACATTGATGTTTACAAAAAGATGAAGGAAGACCCCAGAGTTCATCAATGTCTGAATGCATTGAATGATGTTCATGTACGCTCCTTTTACGCCGAAGAAGAACAGATTTATGATTCTATAATTTATGGTGTTAGTGTACCAGAACTCATCAGGCAGAGGAAGGAGGAACTGGTGAACCTCCAGAGGAAGATAAGGAAGAATGCTGGTGCTCTGGAGTTAGAGTACAGAAGGAAATTAACTGGCTTACCAAAACTGACTGCCAAACAAATCAAAGCAATTAAAGATGCTGATGTAAGCAGATTCATTCCCTGGACACTTCTCTGAAAATCAATCGTCAACAACTCCAGTCTGCTGTAGAACAAAAGAGAATGATGTCAAAGGAAACTGAAGCAATGATCCAGACAGCCAAATTGAAAGACAAGTATAATGAAATTTTGAATTTCAGGGCTAATGCTAGAAGGATCACTGGTGCAGAGATTAAGCTTGCTGGTAATCATGAAGGTATGTCAAAGTTTGAAGTAAAGTTGACCAAGGAAGGTAACTTTACTGATGAAAGAAAGAGTACTTCAGTCCAGGCGTTTGGATGGAGTGAACTGAAGAAGATTGCTTTAACATTCAGGGGGAAGAAAAATTTGTCGACTGATGTTAAAGCATTCCTGAAGAGGGTTGAGAAGGTATGGAGAAGAAAGCAACAGATGGAAGTTGCAATAGGCATGAAATCGCCAGAATCAGTACCATCTTCTCCATCACCAAAGAAAAAGGCTTCTGAAGATGCTCCAGGACAGACATCGAAGAGAAGGGCCTGACTCTTATCATTTACTTGTTGTAATTTATTGTTTGATGAAAATTGTAACTATTTATCAGTTGATGTATGTAATATTAGTTGCAATTTTTGATTCATAAAAGTAAATGATCAGATTTAGTCTAAGTTCGAACTTAAAAGATGAAACTGAAAACACTCATGATCTATAAAGTGTTTTCCAGTAACTTAGATTTTTTAGACTAAAATCAAAACTTGTGTTTTTCAAGCATACAAAATTGTATAGATTTAAGCCTGAAAACACTTGCATTATTTCTAAACAAATAGGGGGAATTTGTTAGGTCCAGATTTACTGGACTCGCTCCAGACTCGACTACTGGAGCCTTACTGAAGATCTGTCCAGAAACGTGTTCTACTAGACCTACTCCAGACTTGGAATCTGGAGTCCCTCTGAAGATTTGTCCAGAAATAATGGATGACCAGTAAGCAAATACTTGTATAGGAAATCTGGAGTATTCTCCAGATTAGCTCACTGGACTTTACCCCAGTCCAGATCTACTCTACTGAAGACGTTTTCACTGAAGTCAAAGACTGAAGTCAGAATAAAGAAGACTGACAAATGGCGGAGTCCACTGGAAGTCTTACCAGATCTGTACACTGGAGGATTGTCAGTGTTCTAGACCTTACAAGTCTGAACACTGATATCGAGTAATTGACTTTTGCCTTTACACACTTTCCAAAGGACATTCCACTTGTTCTTTACCAATGTTCCTACATGTGTAAAGGTGGTTGGTTAAGAGAATAAAGTCATATTGATGTGACTTTATCCTTGTACCATTAACCAATGCATTTAATGTTCTTGTCGGATCATTAAATGCATACAACCATATTTGTACGGCACAAAATTCACTGGTGAATTTTGTTGCCTATAAATACAAAGTCATTTCCTTGAGAAAAATACTTTAAAGCATACATTTAGCATTAGAGTGAATTTGTCTAAATACTCTCGATCTTAAACAGGGATACTTCACAACTTTAAGTATCTCGATCCAAAAGAGTTATTTGACAAATATAGATCATTTGTAATTCATATGTTGTTAGGATACATACTTATTTGTATTATCTTGATTCCGCACAACCTTGTATTTTATTTAACATCATAAATAAAATACACCTTGAAAAATACATAATGTTCCACTTTACTTGTTTATTGCTTTAAGTCGTGTATTACTTTATTTACATACTTGCATTTATATTTAAGTAATACTAGTCCATTCTAGTGATTATTAGACTTGTTGTATTTTACACTTTCAGGGTTAACCATCGTATTCAGGGACCTCACATGTGTGTTCAATGTTGTTTCAAGCCATAACTAACAAATCTTGGGTCAAAATCGGGTCAAAACCCTAAAGAGTCAAAATTAGGGTTTATTTGACTATAATTAGGTCAAAATCGATTTTGGGCATTTATTTATGAAATGGGTCGGGTTGTGGTGTGGGATATGTTCATTATTGATCAAAAATATGTTTGGAAGTATCACATGGGTCGAATCTAGCTTCAAGAACCTAAATGGGTCGATTTAGGTTTTCCTAGTTCATGAAATGGGTCAAAAAAGAATTTTGGGTAATTAATCAATGATATGGATCGACATTAAGCGTGGGAAATGTTTGTTTACATGAAATTATGTTTGTCAAGGCATAAAACTGGATTCTAGAGCAACACAAAACGATTTAAGGCCAAAAATTAGGGTTAGAGAGGTTTTGGGATCGGGTTTGACTTTCTGGGTGCTGATGCACCTTCTGTTGACTTTCCACCCTCTCATACGCCTGAGCCACCATCCCAGATGGTGGCTTAGAAATGGGTTACGCCATCTGCTCCCTGCCTTATGCTGGAAATTACCACCAAGACGCCAAAACCTTTGTTTCCGAGCCACCGTATTGAACGGTGAAAACCACCGTAGGAGACACCCACTCAAAATTTCCCACCGTCTGGTACGCTCTCTTTCAGCGTCTCTTACGCCCCCAGATGTGAACCACCATAGCCCACGCTAGTCCCCACCATAATGGACGCCCAGCCAAAACCAAACCACCGTAAGAGACGGTGGATGGTGGCGTCTGGGACGCTGCTCCCCACCATCCACTTTCCTGAACAGCCTTCTAGCTTCGCTTTTCTTGTCCTTGGGGCGAGTTGACCTTTCATTTAAGTTTGTTCTCGACATCTTTAGTGACCTAGATGGGTCCCAGTAGTCGTTCAAAGTTAAGAGTGCATACAAAAACCCATAACAAGCTAATGGTTAATACATTTGCATATATATATATGTACATTAATTAAATGATAAGTTACGAGCAATTGTCGATTCTTGGACGACTCTAATTCATTCCAAACTATTTCTTGACCACCTAACGACCATGTCGGGTCTTGGGAGTCGGTTAAATCCTTGAATCAAAACTACAAACCTAATTAGGGTTTTAATTTATCTTAATATGTGTATATTAAACTTAATGATAGGTTGTGGACACGTGGAGGACGTTGGATGTTTATAACCTCATCTTAACTCAATCTTCACGTCTTTTGCCAATCAAGGTGAGTTCCGTAGCTCCCTACTCACTTCAGATTCGGGCTGGAAAGTGTACATGTGTTTGTTAGATTGCTTGATTGATTTGATTGACGGTTTATTGATTGTTTGGTTGATTTTGCGCATGATTGTGATATTATGATTTATTTAGGATAGTTGTGCCTACATGGAAGTCGGTTATGCCTTCAAAGGGTTTTAGATGTGGTGGGAAGGCTGCGGGTGACCCTATATATAAGCATCTAGAACTTGATGAAAGTAAAACCCTCCGAAGTGTATGTACATTGTGGTTTAGCTAAAATTGATGGATGTTGGGATTTTGTTTGAATTGAACATATACGCATTGTTTCTCTTGATATGAGCGGTACACACACAAGCAGACCCTATTTATGCGGTACACACGCAAGCAAACCCTATTTATGCGGTATACACGCAAGCAAACCCTATTTATGCGGTACTCACGCAAGCAGACCCTATTTATGCGGTACACACGCAAGCAAACCCTATTTATGCGGTATACACGCAAGCAAACCCTATTTATGCGGTACACACGCAAGCAAACCCTATTTATGCGGTATACACGCAAGCAAACCCTATTTATGCGGTACTCACGCAAACATACTCTATTTGTGCGGTATACACGCAAGCAAACCCTATTTATGCGGTATACACGCAAGCAACTCTATTTGTGCGGTACACACGCAAGCAAACCCTATTTATGCGGTACACACGCAAGCAGACCCTATTTATGCGGTACACACGCAAGCAAACCCTATTTATGCGGTATACACGCAAGCAAACCCTATTTATGCGGTATACACGCAAGCAAACCCTATTTATGCGGTACACACACAAGCAGACCCTATTTATGCGGTACACACGCAAGCAAACCCTATTTATGCGGTATACACGCAAGCAAACCCTATTTATGCGGTACACACGCAAGCAAACCCTATTTATGCGGTATACACGCAAGCAAACCCTATTTATGCGGTACACACGCAAGCAAACCCTATTTATGCGGTATACACGCAAGCAAACCCTATTTATGCGGTACACACGCAAGCAAACCCTATTTATGCGGTATACACGCAAGCAAACCCTATTTATGCGGTACACACGCAAGCAAACCCTATTTATGCGGTATACACGCAAGCAAACCCTATTTATGCGGTACACACGCAAGCAAACCCTATTTATGCGGTATACACGCAAGCAAACCCTATTTATGCGGTACACACGCAAGCAAACCCTATTTATGCGGTATACACGCAAGCAAACCCTATTTATGCGGTACTCACGCAAACATACTCTATTTGTGCGGTATACACGCAAGCAAACCCTATTTATGCGGTATACACGCAAGCAAACCCTATTTATGCGGTACACACGCAAGCAGACCCTATTTATGCGGTACACACGCAAGCAAACCCTATTTATGCGGTATACACGCAAGCAAACCCTATTTATGCGGTACACACACAAGCAGACCCTATTTATGCGGTACACACGCAAGCAAACCCTATTTATGCGGTATACACGCAAGCAAACCCTATTTATGCGGTACTCACGCAAGCAGACCCTATTTATGCGGTACACACGCAAGCAAACCCTATTTATGCGGTATACACGCAAGCAAACCCTATTTATGCGGTACACACGCAAGCAAACCCTATTTATGCGGTATACACGCAAGCAAACCCTATTTATGCGGTACTCACGCAAACATACTCTATTTGTGCGGTACACACACAAGCAGACCCTATTTATGCGGTACACACGCAAGCAAACCCTATTTATGCGGTATACACGCAAGCAAACCCTATTTATGCGGTACTCACGCAAACATACTCTATTTGTGCGGTACACACGCAAGCATACTCTATTTGTATACACGCAAGCAAACCCTATTTATGCGGTACTCATGCAAACATACTCTATTTGTGCGGGACACACGCAAGCATATACTATTTGTTGTATTGATGACGTGATTGACACACATTTGATATACATTATGACATTTACATACATACGATACATGATTTGATATTGACATCACTTGTGCTCATTTATTACACGTATTTACTTTACTCCATATGATCTTGTTGTGGTATGACATTGAGACTAGTGACAATGGTTCCTTGTGAACTATTACTACGAACTCACCAACCTCGTGTTGACTTGTTTAGTACACTTTTCAGGTAATCAGGTGAACCAAGGGCGTGATGCATGATTGATTGCTTACTTTTGACTCGGGCTTGGACTTACATGGATCAAGGATTCATTTGCCCCTCTTTTGCACTATGCTTAGGATCGATAGCCATCTTATGATGATTATTTTGTAAACTTTGATGGTTACTTGCTCCTTATGCATTTTGTACTTGATTTATGTTATTTATGGATTCACCGAATCCTTTCCATTCATATAGTTTATGTTCTACATTAATTCCATCATGTGCTATATAATTTCCGTAATATTTCGAGCCCTAGCTCAGGGTGTTAGAGCTGGACTTTGGAGACTAGAGCTCCATTCCTTTTGTCAGACTTTAAGGCTACATGCCTTGGATTATTATGTTTTTGGACTTATTGTAATAAGCTGTTCTAGCATTGTGATGACTTTGAACTCATGTTTTGGGAATATATCTATTATATTCTATTTCATTTAGTAGTATCTATGTAATTCCATGTCGTGCTGTACTTTTCAAGACACCTCATGTTTCCGCCAATGGTGGGGTGTTACACATGTGACCCGTCTAATCCTCATATTACTCACCTTAGCCGCTTACTAGCAATTCAATCACAATGAGACTTCCAACTTTAGCACCTATACAATTAACTTATAAACATCATTACAATAACCATAACAACTTTTCTTAAACAACTATCACCACTAATCTTAACTTGACCAGTTTGACTTTTAAAAGTCAAACTTCATATACAATTTACTAGTTAACTCATAATCTTGGCTAGTGAATTTTCTACCATAACCCACTAATTAAACAACATTAATATCATCATATAAGCTCATTAAACCTCTTAATTTATGAAAAACTTCTATTGTTTCACTAACCATGATTTTTCATATAATCATAGTTAGGTCATAAAATCATCTTTCATAAAAGTTCTTACAATAGTTAAAGTTGATGGTTCCTATATGTTTGTTAACATCATAGAAACAAAACCCTAAAATCTTTTAGCTCAATTCCATTCTTTCATTCTATATCTCATCAAAAGTCAAGACTTTTTGCTTAAGAATTATGAACAACAACTTACTTGAATTAAAGGATGGGTATATCACTTGAAATCGATATAAAGATGATAAATTAAACATGAAATCGGCCCTCTTTTCTTTTCTTCTTGATTCTCTGCGTTTCTCTCTTTGGGGGGAAGTATTAGATGAATTTTGGTGAGTATGCATATAATTGTATACGTGTATAGTCCATAAAGCTCCACTACATCATGTTTATCTACTAATTTAACGGGTATTTACACTCCTAATCCCTCTAATTCGATCATTTAAACACCCGTACTTTAGAACATAAGTCGAGAGACTTAAAGTATCCGACTTTTATAATAAGGTGTCTACGGTGTGTATACAGTCATATATCATATTAAATACTAACATAATCATTTTGTAATAGTAAAAAGATAATATTATCGTTATTATTGTTAGAAGCTATTTAATTCGTGTTTAATGTGCGGAAGTTGATAATCATCAATGGTGGAAAGTGTGTGTGTTAGTGTGTGTGTGTGTGTGTGTTTTAGAGAGAGAAAGGGTACACACGCAAGCAGACCCTATTTATGCGGTACACACGCAAGCAAACCCTATTTATGCGGTATACACGCAAGCAAACCCTATTTATGCGGTACACACACAAGCAGACCCTATTTATGCGGTACACACGCAAGCAAACCCTATTTATGCGGTATACACGCAAGCAAACCCTATTTATGCGGTACACACGCAAGCAAACCCTATTTATGCGGTATACACGCAAGCAAACCCTATTTATGCGGTACACACGCAAGCAAACCCTATTTATGCGGTATACACGCAAGCAAACCCTATTTATGCGGTACACACGCAAGCAAACCCTATTTATGCGGTATACACGCAAGCAAACCCTATTTATGCGGTACACACGCAAGCAAACCCTATTTATGCGGTATACACGCAAGCAAACCCTATTTATGCGGTACACACGCAAGCAAACCCTATTTATGCGGTATACACGCAAGCAAACCCTATTTATGCGGTACACACGCAAGCAAACCCTATTTATGCGGTATACACGCAAGCAAACCCTATTTATGCGGTACACACGCAAGCAAACCCTATTTATGCGGTATACACGCAAGCAAACCCTATTTATGCGGTACACACGCAAGCAAACCCTATTTATGCGGTATACACGCAAGCAAACCCTATTTATGCGGTACACACGCAAGCAAACCCTATTTATGCGGTATACACGCAAGCAAACCCTATTTATGCGGTACACACGCAAGCAAACCCTATTTATGCGGTATACACGCAAGCAAACCCTATTTATGCGGTACACACGCAAGCAAACCCTATTTATGCGGTATACACGCAAGCAAACCCTATTTATGCGGTACACACGCAAGCAAACCCTATTTATGCGGTATACACGCAAGCAAACCCTATTTATGCGGTACACACGCAAGCAAACCCTATTTATGCGGTATACACGCAAGCAAACCCTATTTATGCGGTACACACGCAAGCAAACCCTATTTATGCGGTATACACGCAAGCAAACCCTATTTATGCGGTACACACGCAAGCAAACCCTATTTATGCGGTATACACGCAAGCAAACCCTATTTATGCGGTACACACGCAAGCAAACCCTATTTATGCGGTATACACGCAAGCAAACCCTATTTATGCGGTACACACGCAAGCAAACCCTATTTATGCGGTATACACGCAAGCAAACCCTATTTATGCGGTACACACGCAAGCAAACCCTATTTATGCGGTATACACGCAAGCAAACCCTATTTATGCGGTACACACGCAAGCAAACCCTATTTATGCGGTATACACGCAAGCAAACCCTATTTATGCGGTACACACGCAAGCAAACCCTATTTATGCGGTATACACGCAAGCAAACCCTATTTATGCGGTACACACGCAAGCAAACCCTATTTATGCGGTATACACGCAAGCAAACCCTATTTATGCGGTACACACGCAAGCAAACCCTATTTATGCGGTATACACGCAAGCAAACCCTATTTATGCGGTACACACGCAAGCAAACCCTATTTATGCGGTATACACGCAAGCAAACCCTATTTATGCGGTACACACGCAAGCAAACCCTATTTATGCGGTATACACGCAAGCAAACCCTATTTATGCGGTACACACGCAAGCAAACCCTATTTATGCGGTATACACGCAAGCAAACCCTATTTATGCGGTACACACGCAAGCAAACCCTATTTATGCGGTATACACGCAAGCAAACCCTATTTATGCGGTACACACGCAAGCAAACCCTATTTATGCGGTATACACGCAAGCAAACCCTATTTATGCGGTACACACGCAAGCAAACCCTATTTATGCGGTATACACGCAAGCAAACCCTATTTATGCGGTACACACGCAAGCAAACCCTATTTATGCGGTATACACGCAAGCAAACCCTATTTATGCGGTACACACGCAAGCAAACCCTATTTATGCGGTATACACGCAAGCAAACCCTATTTATGCGGTACACACGCAAGCAAACCCTATTTATGCGGTATACACGCAAGCAAACCCTATTTATGCGGTACACACGCAAGCAAACCCTATTTATGCGGTATACACGCAAGCAAACCCTATTTATGCGGTACACACGCAAGCAAACCCTATTTATGCGGTATACACGCAAGCAAACCCTATTTATGCGGTACACACGCAAGCAAACCCTATTTATGCGGTATACACGCAAGCAAACCCTATTTATGCGGTACACACGCAAGCAAACCCTATTTATGCGGTATACACGCAAGCAAACCCTATTTATGCGGTACACACGCAAGCAAACCCTATTTATGCGGTATACACGCAAGCAAACCCTATTTATGCGGTACACACGCAAGCAAACCCTATTTATGCGGTATACACGCAAGCAAACCCTATTTATGCGGTACACACGCAAGCAAACCCTATTTATGCGGTATACACGCAAGCAAACCCTATTTATGCGGTACACACGCAAGCAAACCCTATTTATGCGGTATACACGCAAGCAAACCCTATTTATGCGGTACTCACGCAAACATACTCTATTTGTGCGGTATACACGCAAGCAAACCCTATTTATGCGGTATACACGCAAGCAAACCCTATTTATGCGGTATCACGCAAGACATACTCTATAAAGATGATAAATTAAACATGAAATCGGCCCTCTTTTCTTTTCTTATAACGTCGTGCAGCATTTGATGTTGATGGCTTGTCAATCTTTGCACTCCAGAATGCTCTCTTCTTATAACTATTCCACGAGTCATTCCAAAACTTCTTTGGGATAAAGTGCCAGTTATCACCAACAGGACGTTCATCTGGCAGTCTGATGTTATCTTGGAAGTTGACAGGAGGAATATTATGGGGACCACGTTCATGACTTGGATTCCAATGAACCCATGAACCTGTCTTTGTATGTATGACTCCTTCCTGTGACTTGGAAGTTCTGGTAATGATAAGATCTCTAATACTCTGTCTCATATCAAGAGTATCTTTGATACGTCTTAAATGATCTTCTCTTTGAGACTTTATATGCCCATCTTCTTCATTATCAGAGTCTTCATCTATTGCATTCAGAATTGAATGACAATATTTCAAGGTACCATCTGAATATTTGGCAAAATCAGAGGCACGAATGAAGATCTTTCTCTTGAGTCTATTGATGAAGACAAATCCATCCAGGCTTTCAATTGGATCTCCAATCTGAAATGAATCTAGCTCATAACCTTCTGCTCTTTGATTTGGTCTTGTAAGGTTAATCCTGCTAGTTCTTCTTTCCAAACCAATCTGGAAGTCATTGAATTCATAGAATCTGATCAAGGCTTGAATATGGCTTTTCAATACTTCATAAGCTAAAAGTTGATCTTGATTCTTGATGATCAGATAAGCATATTGATTGTAGAGGAAAAGAATGTCAGAGATCGTCATTTGTTGAAGAGATTCTTCTTGAACAACATAGACATGGCCATCAGCTCGACGAACTCTGAATCGAACAAGTCTGAGGTTGTGATTCTTAAGAGGAGTAAACAACTGAAGGATTTTGGTTATAGGAATTTGAAATTGTTGGTACCACCATTCAGCTCTCACTGAGCTTTCAGCATTCATCAGCTCCATATAAGCATCTCTTTGACCTTGATGTCTGAATAAAAAGAAAGCTCTTAATCGATTCAAGGTCATGTTGAGTCTTTCACTCGATGAGCAATAAATTTGAAAAGCTCTTTCTTCAAGATATCTAGCTCTGCACACCATTTCTTCAGGTCTAGTACTCAAATCCAAAATTTGCTCATAATTCTCAGCAAAATACCCTTCATTGATCTGCCATATTGTATTTCTTGAGACTCTTGGATGTCTAACACCTTGTCCAAGTTCATTTGGAGTCTCAAGATTTTCTGGGTTTCTGAGCTGAAAGATTATCTCTTCAAATATATCTTCTCCATATTCTTCTTGAGCAACACTTGCAGGAGCATCATCTGTATTATCTGAATCAGACTCATCATCATGACCATTCTCTGGTTGAAATGGATCAAGATCACTTGACTCATCAGAACTTGACGTGGAAGAGTAATAATGAGAAATATTTCTGATGAGTGGAGGTAAATCATCTGAATCTTCTTGAGTTCCTCCTTGAGTCTCTGTGACAACTTCTTAAACAGTTTCAACAGTTTCTTGATCATCTTGAGCTTGAGCTTGTGTTTCATGACCCTCTCTAATATCTCTTCAAATATATCTTCTCCATATTCTTCTTGAGCAACACTTGCAGGAGCATCATCTGTATTATCTGAATCAGACTCATCATCATGACCATTCTCTGGTTGAAATGGATCAAGATCACTTGACTCATCAGAACTTGACGTGGAAGAGTAATAAATTTGAAAAGCTCTTTCTTCAAGATATCTAGCTCTGCACACCATTTCTTCAGGTCTAGTACTCAAATCCAAAATTTGCTCATAATTCTCAGCAAAATACCCTTCATTGATCTGCCATATTGTATTTCTTGAGACTCTTGGATGTCTAACACCTTGTCCAAGTTCATTTGGAGTCTCAAGATTTTCTGGGTTTCTGAGCTGAAAGATTATCTCTTCAAATATATCTTCTCCATATTCTTCTTGAGCAACACTTGCAGGAGCATCATCTGTATTATCTGAATCAGACTCATCATCATGACCATTCTCTGGTTGAAATGGATCAAGATCACTTGACTCATCAGAACTTGACGTGGAAGAGTAATAATGAGAAATATTTCTGATGAGTGGAGGTAAATCATCTGAATCTTCTTGAGTTCCTCCTTGAGTCTCTGTGACAACTTCTTGAACAGTTTCAACAGTTTCTTGATCATTTTGAGCTTGAGCTTGTGTTTCATGACCCTCTCTAATATCTCTCAAATTCTCCCCCTCGGGTTGATCATCAGGATCTTGATCATCCCGACGCCTTGAGATATTAGCCAGTCTACATTGTTGATCAAGTTCAGTAACTCTCTTTTGAAGAGCTTCAATTTGAGCCTTTTGTTCCTGTTGAGTATTTTGGAAAGATAGATATGCAAGAAGTGATTGAAAAATTGAGCGTTTATGCGATGACAGATTTGGTTCTTCAGATCTTAACCGATTCATAAGAGCGACAATTAAAGTATCGGTTGATAAACCACTGGTTGCAATTCGTTTTGGAGAGCAATCACTTAAGTATTCAGACGAATCAGAATCAGAGGATGAACTTGAAGAATGGTGTGGTGAACTTGGATCTGGAAATGCTTGTGATGGTGGAGTTGGTGGTAAGGTTGTTGTTGTTGTTGTTGTTGTTGTTTGTGGGAGTGTTGTTGTTGTTGTTGTTGTTTGTGGGAGTGTTGTTGTTGTTATTGTTGTTTGTGGGAGTGTTGTTGTTGTTGTTGTTGTTTGTGGGAGTGTTGTTGTTGTTTGTGGGAGTGTTGTTGTTGTTTGTGGGAGTGTTGTTGTTGTTTGTGGGAGTGTTGTTGTTGTTGTTGTTGTTTGTGGGAGTGTTGTTGTTGTTGTTGTTGTTGTTGTTGTTGTTGTTTGTGGGAGTGTTGTTGTTGTTGTTTGTGGGAGTGTTGTTGTTGCTGTTTGTGGGAGTGTTGTTGTTGTTGTTTGTGGGAGTGTTGTTGTTGTTTGTGGGAGTGTTGTTGTTGTTGTTTGTGGGAGTGTTGTTGTTGTTTGTGGGAGTGTTGTTGTTGTTTGTGGGAGTGTTGTTGTTGTTGTTTGTGGGAGTGTTGTTGTTGTTGTTTGTGGGAGTGTTGTTGTTGTTGTTTGTGGGAGTGTTGTTGTTGTTTGTGGGAGTGTTGTTGTTGTTTGTGGGAGTGTTGTTGTTGTTGTTGTTTGTGGGAGTGTTGTTGTTGTTTGTGGGGTGTTGTTGTTGTTTGTGGGAGTGTTGTTGTTGTTGTTTGTGGGAGTGTTGTTGTTGTTGTTTGTGGGAGTGTTGTTGTTGTTGTTTGTGGGAGTGTTGTTGTTGTTGTTTGTGGGAGTGTTGTTGTTGTTGTTGTTGTTGTTGTTGTTTGTGGGAGTGTTGTTGTTGTTGTTGTTGTTTGTGGGAGTGTTGTTGTTGTTTGTGGGAGTGTTGTTGTTGTTGTTGTTTGTGGGAGTGTTGTTGTTGTTGTTTGTGGGAGTGTTGTTGTTGTTTGTGGGAGTTAGTTGTTGTTGTTGTTGTTGTTTGTGGGAGTGTTGTTGTTGTTTGTGGGAGTATTGTTGTTGTTGTTGTTGTTGTTGTTGTTTGTGGGAGTGTTGTTGTTGTTGTTTGTGGGAGTGTTGTTGTTGCTGTTTGTGGGAGTGTTGTTGTTGTTTGTGGGAGTGTTGTTGTTGTTGTTGTTGTTGTTTGTGGGAGTGTTGTTGTTGTTGTTGTTGTTGTTTGTGGGAGTGTTGTTGTTGTTTGTGTGTTGTTGTTGTTGTTGTTTGTGGGAGTGTTGTTGTTGTTGTTGTTTGTGGGAGTGTTGTTGTTGTTGTTGTTGTTGTTGTTGTTGTTGTTTGTGGGAGTGTTGTTGTTGTTGTTGTTTGTGGGAGTGTTGTTGTTGTTGTTGTTTGTGGGAGTGTTGTTGTTGTTTGTGGGAGTGTTGTTGTTGTTGTTTCCCTTCAACAAAGTGAGAAATTAATCTTTGAGCCTCAGTTGGTAATTGAATATCAGAAATTGGCACATCAGTAGTCTCAAGTGATTCTACTGAGTGACCTGAAGACATCATGACTGTCTCAGGATTTCCTGTTGGTTCAAAAGTATGAACAACAGTTGATGATTCGGCTTTGCAACCAGAATCAGATTGTGTTTGGGCAACACCGCTAACAATTCCGGGGTCACTGAGAATGCCCGTTAATACAGTCTCAGGTTGATCCTGAGGAACAGCAGTGTCACAACGGCGTTCATACTGCTCCCCAGTCTCTGTTTGAGAACTGTTACCTGCGGCTAAAGCTGGCGTGATGTTAGCTAAGGCAGGATTTCCAAGCTGTCCTTGAGGGTCACACACAGTGGGTCCCTCTCCGCTTGTTCCGGCACCAGTACTCAACTGGGCTTGTGTTTCTGTGTCCCTAGAGGATCTAGACTCTAGTGCTTGAAATGAAGGCGAGAGGTGGGGCTGTTCCTCTCTATTTTCAACACTCTCATCCTCCAAATGAGGAGAGTGTGGTGAGCGTGGCTGTTCCCCGTGTATATCTGAGACTAACTCCTGTTGTGAGGAGTCAGAATGGCTTGGAGAGTTTTGTGCATGCGAGAATGGGTAGTTCTCGACTTCTATCCTGGGGTAAACCCGGCGTTGATATTGGTTTAGGACTAATTGGAGGCCAACTTTTTCTTTATGCCTTTCACCTAACCCTGACCTCTCAACCTCTCTGAGATTTTCAACCCCTCCCTCAGTCCTTCCTTGTTCCTCCGAGATGTTCATAACATCATCAGCAAACTGATTAGCATCATCATCAGACGCATCACTATCAGTAGGAATCTTTTCTTCTTCTTTTGGTGCACTTGCTTACTTAGCCTTAACACAAACATTTCGCCTTTTTGTTTCTTTTTCTTTGGCTTACTGGAACTGGATTCACCCTCACGCTCTTTTCTTTTAACACTTGACCCCTCACCAGGTGTCCTATGTACAGCTTGGGCAAGAACCGGGAGGTTTTCCGGTCCCATTGCTGTTCTAATCCAGTCCAGATAAGCTATCTTATCATCATCAGCATCTGAAACCATATCTAAAAGAAATGATGGAATCAAGAAAGTATAGTTAGCAGTTCCAGAATCTCTAACATACTTATAAAAATGTATGATCACTTTGCTGCTGTCTGGAAGCCTTGGAATGCTTCTCTCTTGTCTTATGGCACTGTAGACAATTGCTGTTAGAAATCTTATAAATGGAATATACTTCTTGGGAGCAGAGACTTTGCCATTTACTAATACTATCAACTGATCCCACAGAAGTTGAGCAATGTCGTAATGTCTGTTGAAAACAACAGCATAGAAGATGTGCAGCATTGGCTGTGTCAGATTGTCCATCCCTCTTGTGTAAGGAGTTAAGCAGTTGCTTAGGATGGAGTACACATAATACCAGATCTTTGGAAGATTTTTCAATTTGAAATCTTTGGTTCTAGACAAAGCACCTTCATAGCCAATTGAAATTAGAGCAGCAAACATCTCTTCATTGGACTCAAATTCATCATATTCAACATGTCCATTGAAGTCTGCATTTTTTTTTTTTTTTTTTTTTTTTTTTTTTTTTTTTTTTTTTTTTTTTTTTTTTTTTTTTTTTTTTTTTTTTTTTTTTTTTTTTTTTTTTTTTTTTTTTTTTTTTTTTTTTTTTTTTTTTTTTTTTTTTTTTTTTTTTTTTTTTTTTTTTTTTTTTTTTTTTTTTTTTTTTTTTTTTTTTTTTTTTTTTTTTTTTTTTTTTTTTTTTTTTTTTTTTTTTTTTTTTTTTTTTTTTTTTTTTTTTTTTTTTTTTTTTTTTTTTTTTTTTTTTTTTTTTTTTTTTTTTTTTTTTTTTTTTTTTTTTTTTTTTTTTTTTTTTTTTTTTTTTTTTTTTTTTTTTTTTTTTTTTTTTTTCCATCTTTTTTTTTTTTTTTTTTTTTTTTTTTTTTTTTTTTTTTTTTTTTTATTTTTTTTTTGATTTTTCTGTGTTAAGACAAAAGAAAATTTAATGCATACAAAAATTAATGTTTGAAAAACAAATAACAAGGTTCACTCAAATGATTTAAATAAATCATTTGAAATGAAAAGATAAACGCAGAATATAAAATATAATCATATAAGTACAAAGTATTTAAAATAGCAAGGAAGTACACAAAGGCGTTCGATTCCCTGTATTTCAAATAAATTGTGATTATATGATAATACAAAACACTTGACACAAAACACAAAAGAAAAAAAATTAAAAAAAAAAAAAAAAAAAAAAAAAAAAAAAAAAAAATTTCTAAGTATGAAACCTAGGACGATCTTGACAAGATCGTCCTGAGGTTAAACTCAGGTTTAAAAAAATTAAAACGATCTTAAGAAAGATCGTCTCACAATTTGATATTGAAAATGGTTTAAGAAAAAAAACTGAAACGATCTTGATCAAGATCGTTTCAACATTCAAAATGTTGAAAAATGGTTTAAGGCAAGGAACAATGAGACGACCTGGTACAAGATCGTCTTAGGTCATCTTCTTCACAAAGACAAAAAGATAGCAGGTTTTTGAATTTTCGAAATCTCAAAACTAAGCATAAAAACATGTAATATACATCCACATATAACCTAAACATGCATCTAAATCATTCCAATATCACATATTCATTACCAGTCGATCAAAATTCAAGAAATGAAAAGAAATAAGTTTAGCACTTACGAACAGTTTCTTACTTGAATAAGTGATCTTAAGACAATGTGATTATGAAATAAAATGCTTAGAATTTGATCACGAACAAAACCCTTATCCTTTTTCAATGATCAGTCAACAAATAAATTTGAAGTGATTTGAGAGATTTTATGGGAAACTGGAATGAAATAAAGAAGTGAAAAGAAAAAAAATTTCTAAGTATGAAACCTAGGACGATCTTGACAAGATCGTCCTGAGGTTAAACTCAGGTTTAAAAAAATTAAAACGATCTTAAGAAAGATCGTCTCAACTTGATACTTAAAAAAAATGTTAAGTATGAAAAACTTGGATAAGAGACGATCTTGATCAAGATCGTTTCAACATTCAAAATGTTGAAAAATGGTTTAAGGCAAGGAACAATGAGACGACCTGGTACAAGATCGTCTTAAGGTTTTATAACTTAAAAAAAATTATTTTTGGTTTTTCTAAAATAAACAATGAGTTCTCTTCAAATAGTGCTAAAACACAAACTCCCCCTAAATTCATGAATTATCCTTTTTCTCCCCCTCAAACATTGCATGATATTTAAGCACATTGCACATAAGCATGTCATCAATGTTTGACAGATAATGAATGAAAGAGAAAGAGATGAAGGATTTGTACAGAACACTCAGAGGCAAGTTTAGTGCATTGGTGAGAAGCACTTATTTGAGATTGTTTCTTGAAAAGAAACTCATTCCAGGATCATGTGTTGAATAGTATCCGAGATAGAACTACTAAACACAGACCATTATTACCTGCAAAATAAAATTAGGTTTTTCTAGGTACCCACTTTTGAATGGGTCCTTTGGGATTAGTGGAATCATTCAACGTATACAGATGAGGTTTTCGAACAAGAGGTTTATTCGTAAGATTCATCACAATCCCATCAGAAGCAACAATCAAAGGTTTGGAAATCATAGCAGAAGATTTAGAATTTCTTATTGACCATGGTTTGGCTAGATTACTCAATGTTGAATTAATTTTCTTACCAGGAACTTCCTTCTTGTAATCATTAGCCATCCCATTTCTTCTGACTGATGATTTAGGAATCCACTTATGGGTACTAGCTAATGTCTTCTCTCCTGTTTCAGATAAAATCTTGGAATTAGTTCGAGGAGATAAAAACATATTCTTATTTTGTGTTTTCTTGGTGGAAGATTTGTTATTCTGTTTCTTTTGATTTGTAACAGTGAACCATCCATATTGATCTTTATAACTAGTTATACCATTAGATGTATCTTTTAATAGCAAGTGATGGCTAGTGTTAGACATCTTAGGTAATGAACTAGTTTGTAAGATAGCCTTAGAAGCAGAGGTTCTAGAAACAGATGAAGTATTACCTTTAGGCTTTGAGTAAGCTGAAATGGTTTTTCTAATATGAAAAAAAAATTATTTTTGGTTTTTCTAAAATAAACAATGAGTTCTCTTCAAATAGTGCTAAAACACAAACTCCCCCTAAATTCATGAATTATCCTTTTTCTCCCCCTCAAACATTGCATGATATTTAAGCACATTGCACATAAGCATGTCATCAATGTTTGACAGATAATGAATGAAAGAGAAAGAGATGAAGGATTTGTACAGAACACTCAGAGGCAAGTTTAGTGCATTGGTGAGAAGCACTTATTTGAGATTGTTTCTTGAAAAGAAACTCATTCCAGGATCATGTGTTGAATAGTATCCGAGATAGAACTACTAAACACAGACCATTATTACCTGCAAAATAAAATTATCCTTTTTCTCCCCCTCAAACATTGCATGATATTTAAGCACATTGCACATAAGCATGTCATCAATGTTTGACAGATAATGAATGAAAGAGAAAGAGATGAAGGATTTGTACAGAACACTCAGAGGCAAGTTTAGTGCATTGGTGAGAAGCACTTATTTGAGATTGTTTCTTGAAAAGAAACTCATTCCAGGATCATGTGTTGAATAGTATCCGAGATAGAACTACTAAACACAGACCATTATTACCTGCAAAATAAAATTAGGTTTTTCTAGGTACCCACTTTTGAATGGGTCCTTTGGGATTAGTGGAATCATTCAACGTATACAGATGAGGTTTTCGAACAAGAGGTTTATTCGTAAGATTCATCACAATCCCATCAGAAGCAACAATCAAAGGTTTGGAAATCATAGCAGAAGATTTAGAATTTCTTATTGACCATGGTTTGGCTAGATTACTCAATGTTGAATTAATTTTCTTACCAGGAACTTCCTTCTTGTAATCATTAGCCATCCCATTTCTTCTGACTGATGATTTAGGAATCCACTTATGGGTACTAGCTAATGTCTTCTCTCCTGTTTCAGATAAGATCTTGGAATTAGTTCGAGGAGATAAAAACATATTCTTATTTTGTGTTTTCTTGGTGGAAGATTTGTTATTCTGTTTCTTTTGATTTGTAACAGTGAACCATCCATATTGATCTTTATAACTAGTTATACCATTAGATGTATCTTTTAATAGCAAGTGATGGCTAGTGTTAGACATCTTAGGTAATGAACTAGTTTGTAAGATAGCCTTAGAAGCAGAGGTTCTAGAAACAGATGAAGTATTACCTTTAGGCTTTGAGTAAGCTGAAATGGTTTTCTTACCTTTGACAGTTGGAGCATGCTGACCTTTGGGTGTATAAAATGAAGTTGGAGCAAACTTAGATTTAGATTCCTTCTTTGATTTAGGCTTTTTGGGTGAGAGTTTTTCAAGCTCTTTTTCAACTTCTGGTGCAAAAACATGATCAGTTTTCAAAAACTTATCAAATTCTTCAACAGAAAAATCTGGATAAGTAAATTGAGATTCTTTGGTTTGAACTTCTGATTTGAAAACATGTTTATTTGTCAATTTTTCAATTAATGCTTTTGCTTCAGCCTTAAAATCAGTAGGGATCTCAATCTTTTGCTCTAAGTTCACTTTATTTTGGTCAACAGAGGTGATCACAGGGGTATCAAACGAAAGTATTTTCTTGACAGAAGCACGATGTTTAGCTTTCAAAGCTTGAACTTTCTCTTCAATTTGGAAGAATGATGATAGCATGGATGTGGACATATCATGAATCTCTTCAGGTGAGATGCTATCAGCCTGCATATCTTTAAAATTCTTACTCCCTTTGACTGGAGTAGAGCAATCAACAGAAGTTAGATCATTCATCATTTGACTTGGTTTGGTCTCACTTACCTTTGGAGAATGATTTTGAGTTTTCAGATGTTCAATGACTTGTTGTTGAGACTCAATTTTTTGTTTTAAACCATCAATTTCCTTTTCCAATATGGTAGTTGGAATGTAAAATCTTTCTGAATTTGGTTTTAAACAATCTTTTTGAGACTCATTTTCAGAAATTGAAATGCTGTCTATTTCTTCTAACTCATAGATGGATCTTTTATGAGTTTGCTTGTATGTATCATTAATAGCAACATAATCAATTTGAAAACTGTTTGGTTTTTGTCTTTCAACATCATCTGACTCAAAGTCATCCTCAGATGGTCTGATGAACTCTTTAATCATGCCAAATCTGAGACAATTCCCATCATAAAGTGGACCAATTTCTTCCTTCTTGATTTTTTCTAAATGTGTTGGATTCTCATAACCCAAACCAAGAAGCAGTTCTGATCTATCTATCTTGGACTTGTTGTAATAAGCAGTGAAATTCAGAAGAGGATTTTGTTCAACTTTATAAAGTTTTTCTTGATAGAACAAAATGTTTGTTTTCAAATCCTCAACTTGTTTTTGAAGAGTTTCAATTTCAACTCCTTTGAGAAAACAAGTACTGTTTAGATCAGAAATCTGTCTTTCATGTTTTTCACAGTTGGGTCTAAAATCTTTCATTTTATTGGTGAGAAACTCAACATCAGCTTGTCTTGCATTTGCTCTTAACCATTCATTGTCTTTCTCAAGCGTTAATGTTTCAATGGTTTGCTTGAGTGAATGAACAGTTTTTTCAAGGTCTTGACATTTGTTGGTCAATTGAGCATTGGGTGAAACAACCTGGGAACTGTTACTTGACAAATGCATTTCTTTTAAAGAATCATAATTCATTTTGAGAGCTTCATGAGCTATTGAGAGTTCTGAAAAATCTTCATTAAGTTTATCAAACTCTTGTTTAGCCATTTTCAGATTATTTTTCAAAGAAAGATTTTGCTTTGTCAAAGTATCAGCAGGTGGTTGGACAGACAAGTAATCGTCTGTGGAGATGAATTGTACCTCAGTTGTTGTTTGTGAAGTATTCGGTGAAAGATTGGTTGTTGATGTCATTAAGCATGTGAGATCTTCAGAATCAGCATCAATATCCCCGAATAGCCATGGTTTCATCTTTTGTTGTTTGGCTAAAAAATTCTTTCTGATCTCAAGTTCTGAAAACTTCATTGTTGACATCTGAAATGAATAAACACTGATTTTGTATTAATTTTTGTTGTTTTTGATTAAAAAAAATGAAACGATCTTTGAGAAGATCGTTTTGTAAATTTGGAACGTAGAAGATCGTTTTAGAAAATTGGAACTTAGAACGATCTTGAAGAGAAGATCGTCTTAAAAATTGAATGAAAATTTTCTAAGTACTAATGAAGAAATTTTAGAACGATCTTGAGAGAAGATCGTCTTAGAAAATTTTGTTTGAGAAAAAAATTTTAAGTAAAAATGGTAGGACGATCTTATGTGAAGATCGTCTTTGAAAGCTTGTTGAAAAATTTCTAAGTAAAAATGGTAGGACGATCTTATGTGAAGATCGTCTTAATTGAATGAAAATTTTCGAAGTACTAATGAAGAAATTGTAGGACGATCTTATGTGAAGATCGTCTTGAAAAACTTGGTGAAAATTTCTAAGTAAACGATGGTAGGACGATCTTATTTGAAGATCGTATTAACACTTTGGTTGAAATAAGGTAAGACGGTCTTGGTCAGAAATAGGTTATTATATCAGAATTTTTGAGCAAAACCAATCTCAATGAGATTAGTTACCCAAGGAATTCACACCACACAGTTCACACAGAACCACAAATATTAGGACGATCTTATGAAGATCGTCTTAAAAATTGAATGAAAATTTTCTAAGTACTAATGAAGAAATTTTAGAACGATCTTGAGAGAAGATCGTCTTAGATCGTTTTGAATGATATCCAGTAAGAACACCAGAACTTGTCTGTTTCACTAATTTGACTATAATTCACTCAATTTTGAGTGTTATAACTCGATTCAAACCCAGAAACACTTAAAATTCGATCGCGCACAACCCTAGAAACAAATCCATTGCATAAATCAATTCAAACTGATAATTCAAAATCTCATCAACTTTCCAGAAAATTTGGATTTTGATTAATACTGTGAATTGGATTCTGAAACTTAACAGGATGTTTTTAGAGGTGATTTAGAATGTATCTGTGAACAAAAACAGGAAAATTGAGTGAAAATTGAGGTTTAATTGGTGAAGAACAGTAGCAGTTAAAAAACGGTTACAGATGAAGAACACGAATTCAATTTTGAACAAAATTAGCATCAATCTGCATGAAATTTGTTCTGGATCGTCAACAGATTGTTGTTTTGCTCTGATACCACTTGTTAGAAGCTATTTAATTCGTGTTTAATGTGCGGAAGTTGATAATCATCAATGGTGGAAAGTGTGTGTGTTTGTGTGTGTGTGTGTGTTTTAGAGAGAGAAAGGTGAGAGTGTGTGTGTGTGTGTGTGTGTGTGTGTGTGTGTGTGTGTGTGTGTGTGTGTGTGTGTGTGTGTGTGTGTGTGTGTGTTGTGTGTGTGCTTTTAATTCGTGTTTAATGTGCGGAAGTTGATGATTATCAATGGTGGAAAGTGTGTGTGTTAGTGTGTGTGTGTGTGTGTTTTAGAGAGAGAAAGGTGAGAGAATGTGGAAAGTCTGGTCGATTGATTTACAAATGTGAGTTTCAAAGTTACAAAAGGTTGTTAGGAATATAGGATTGAGGGGTATTTATACTCAAAGCATATTACAAAAGCTCCCCCTCAACCTAACAATATTTACATAAAATACACTAAGTTTCAAGTACAACTAAGCACTATTTTGAATTTCTAACAATTATAATACCTTAAAATTACGGGGTGTTACAGTTACCGAGCTTGTCAAGTGTTCCCGACTACCTATAATGAGTATATAAATCAATAAACTAACATAAACGAGGATTTATTGACTTATAGGACCTTCATAAGTCATATGGATACTTGTATGTCACTTAACACTTATTTTAAACCATAAAAGTTTGGAAAGACACTTTATGAGTCTCATGCATCAGCCATGAGTCGCATATTGCAAACAGTAGCAAGCATAAATCGACCATGATCAGTTTATGAGCCTCATACCCTTTTATGAGTCTCATATTTACGAAAGTGGGAAAACATAATCAGAACTTGATCAGTTTATGAGTCTCATACCCTTTTATGAGTCTCACATTAGCAAACAGTGGGAAAACATAATCGAGAATTATCAGTTTATGAGTCTCATCCCCTTGTATGAGTCTCATATACCGTAGCTTCGAACAAATTTCGTTTTTGCAAAGACACTTTATGAGTCTCATGCATCAACCATGAGTCGCATATTGAAAACAGTAAGCAAAAACGGTTACAGATGAAGAACACGAATTCAATTTTGAACAAAATTAGCATCAATCTGCATGAAATTTGTTCTGGATCGTCAACAGATTGTTGTTTTGCTCTGATACCACTTGTTAGAAGCTATTTAATTCGTGTTTAATGTGCGGAAGTTGATAATCATCAATGGTGGAAAGTGTGTGTGTGTGTGTGTGTGTGTGTGTGTGAGTGTGTGTGTGTGTGTGTGTGTGTGTGTGTGTGTGTGTGTGTGTGTGTGTGTGTGTGTGTGTGTGTGTGTGTGAGTGTGTGTGTGTGTGTGTGTGTGTGTGTGTGTGTGTGTGTGTGTGTGTGTGTGTGTGTGTGTGTGTGTGTGTGTGTGTGTGTGTGTGTGTGTGTGTGTGTGTGTGTGTGTGTGTGTGTGTGTGTGTGTGTGTGTGTGTGTGTGTGTGTGTGTGTGTGTGTGTGTGTGTGTGTGTGTGTGTGTGTGTGTGTGTGTGTGTGTGTGTGTGTGTGTGTGTGTGTGTGTGTGTGTGTGTGTGTGTGTGTGTGTGTGTGTGTGTGTGTGTGTGTGTGTGTGTGTGTGTGTGTGTGTGTGTGTGTGTGTGTGTGTGTGTGTGTGTGTGTGTGTGTGTGTGTGTGTGTGTGTGTGTGTGTGTGTGTGTGTGTGTGTGTGTGTGTGTGTGTGTGTGTGTGTGTGTGTGTGTGTGTGTGTGTGTGTGTGTGTGTGTGTGTGTGTGTGTGTGTGTGTGTGTGTGTGTGTGTGTGTGTGTGTGTGTGTGTGTGTGTGTGTGTGTGTGTGTGTGTGTGTGTGTGTGTGTGTGTGTGTGTGTGTGTGTGTGTGTGTGTGTGTGTGTGTGTGTGTGTGTGTGTGTGTGTGTGTGTGTGTGTGTGTGTGTGTGTGTGTGTGTGTGTGTGTGTGTGTGTGTGTGTGTGTGTGTGTGTGTGTGTGTGTGTGTGTGTGTGTGTGTGTGTGTGTGTGTGTGTGTGTGTGTGTGTGTGTGTGTGTGTGTGTGTGTGTGTGTGTGTGTGTGTGTGTGTGTGTGTGTGTGTGTGTGTGTGTGTGTGTGTGTGTGTGTGTGTGTGTGTGTGTGTGTGTGTGTGTGTGTGTGTGTGTGTGTGTGTGTGTGTGTGTGTGTGTGTGTGTGTGTGTGTGTGTGTGTGTGTGTGTGTGTGTGTGTGTGTGTGTGTGTGTGTGTGTGTGTGTGTGTGTGTGTGTGTGTGTGTGTGTGTGTGTGTGTGTGTGTGTGTGTGTGTGTGTGTGTGTGTGTGTGTGTGTGTGTGTGTGTGTGTGTGTGTGTGTGTGTGTGTGTGTGTGTGTGTGTGTGTGTGTGTGTGTGTGTGTGTGTGTGTGTGTGTGTGTGTGTGTGTGTGTGTGTGTGTGTGTGTGTGTGTGTGTGTGTGTGTGTGTGTGTGTGTGTGTGTGTGTGTGTGTGTGTGTGTGTGTGTGTGTGTGTGTGTGTGTGTGTGTGTGTGTGTGTGTGTGTGTGTGTGTGTGTGTGTGTGTGTGTGTGTGTGTGTGTGTGTGTGTGTGTGTGTGTGTGTGTGTGTGTGTGTGTGTGTGTGTGTGTGTGTGTGTGTGTGTGTGTGTGTGTGTGTGTGTGTGTGTGTGTGTGTGTGTGTGTGTGTGTGTGTGTGTGTGTGTGTGTGTGTGTGTGTGTGTGTGTGTGTGTGTGTGTGTGTGTGTGTGTGTGTGTGTGTGTGTGTGTGTGTGTGTGTGTGTGTGTGTGTGTGTGTGTGTGTGTGTGTGTGTGTGTGTGTGTGTGTGTGTGTGTGTGTGTGTGTGTGTGTGTGTGTGTGTGTGTGTGTGTGTGTGTGTGTGTGTGTGTGTGTGTGTGTGTGTGTGTGTGTGTGTGTGTGTGTGTGTGTGTGTGTGTGTGTGTGTGTGTGTGTGTGTGTGTGTGTGTGTGTGTGTGTGTGTGTGTGTGTGTGTGTATGTGTGTGTGTGTGTGTGTGTGTGTGTGTGTGTGTGTATGTGTGTGTGTGTGTAGATCGAAAATCAAGAAGGAAGGAAGGAGAAGAAAGCCAGTAATTCTCTATTTCTCATCTTATTGTTATTCATTCAAAAAAATTGATGACTTTAATCCATCAATTGATTCCTTAATCAATCACAAACATTACCCACTCAATTGATCACCCGAATGACTCGAAATCGGTAACGAATTGTAACTATCTCATCCCAAACCCTAAGACCAGGAACAAGATCCATATGATCGACTCATAAGATCACAAATCAAAGGGAAATCATCTATATTACCTGTAGGTGATCATAAGGATGAAAGATCTTGATCAAACTTCAATCAAGCACCAAGAAACGAAGGGTTTTGAAGGAGAATTGCTTTGAGAGGGAAGAGGAACGATTAGGGCTTCACACACACACGTAAATTCTGTAGAATGAGAATTAGGGAAGCCTAATTGTCATCTTAAGTCCCTCAACTTGTTAAACGTTGCATTCTAAGCTTAACTTACTAACCTGGACACTTAACAACCTAACAAGAACTTGACTTTCATACTTTACTTTTGATTACTTTCATTTAACTCATATTAATCATTTCATATTAAACACATAAGCATTTAATCACATAATCCAATTAAGGCACATAAACTTGACGGAACCTAACGTTAACTAACGGACAAGTCAACAAGTCAAACATGAAAGGTTTGGGATGTTACAATTTTATTTTGAGATACGAGGTTAAATTAGTTGGACTCGATCTTGATGGTTAGCGGGTATAATATCCCTTTTATTTTGAAAATGGCGTGGCAATAGAAGAGAGTGCTAACCACTTTATTAGTAGATTCACGATTTACACTCCCACAAAATTTCTTCTTCTTCTCATTTTTTTCTTTCAATTTCTCTTTTCACTTTTTAAAATTCTAACTCTTACCTAAAACAATTAATCATCCAAGGATTAACAATAACAATAACCTTCAAATATTCTAAAATGTAAATTTGGGGATTTTACGGTAGGTTGTGTGTGTAGATCGAAAATCAAGAAGGAAGGAAGGAGAAGAAAGCCAGTAATTCTCTATTTCTCATCTTATTGTTATTCATTCAAAAAAAAGGTGTATGACTATTTTATCAATTAGGTTTCTTGAGATGAGATTAATTTGGGGGGTTTTTGATGAATTAGGTATTTTGCTTGGAACCCTTATAAAGTTTGGCATGAGAAATATTATAACTATGTTAGTGTAATCATTTTGATGAAACCTTCTTGATACCTAACCTATACGACCATTATTATGTTTGGCAAATTATTATGTTATTGAAGTGCATGTGATGAAAATAAAATGGTGATTTGATGTAAAGAAATGAATTGATGAATGGATGAATAAATGGAATACTTATGAAATTGTCAAATCCAATAGTGGGTTGAGTTAGGAATTTGGGGTTAGTGTATTGGCAAGATTGAGTTGATAATTTTACAAGTTAATGATTGTTGTTTAATAGGTTCTCCTTAGGAGAGCTCTGTGTTGATGTATATCCTTGTTGTATAATTGTCGGAATTGTGTCCAAGATGAGTACTATATACAATTGATGTAAGCCGCGGAGCCTTTCACTCTTTTGCTCGTTGTATAATGTTATGGTGAGCCGCAGAGTCTTAGACTCTTCAGTTCATTGGATGATGATATGGTGAGCCGCGGAGTATGTGTGAATCGGTAATACAGGTATATTGCCCATATTATAGTTCAAGAAGACTCTTTTGTTCGGATTGTGGGTGGCAAGTCATGGATGATGATTATGGGCTTGTCATCGTATAAGGCTCCATATATATGCGTTGTTGTTGTGAAATGTTTAATGCAAATTATTAATGTTGATTGTACACTAAGCGAAAGCTTGTTCTTCTAGTTGTTTACCTTATATAAGTTGATTCCGGAAGTGGGATCAAAGAAAGATTCCTTGGGATGTTAGAGTTGAATTGTGGAAGTATTGGCTAATTACAGAAAAATGTATTGTTGTTAGATACCGCGGGAGTCTCCCTTTGAACTATTGGCTCATGATGTCAATTGTCATTGAGTTGAAAATGTTGTTCATGTTTGATTACAAACTTAAGAGTCTTAAATTTTAAGGTTAAATGTAACTTGATGTCAAATAGTGTTTTGGTTGTTTGGCAACTTGGGTAAATGACCCGTTACGTTGTAAATTGTACACTTGATTGAATGAAAGCTTTTGGGGATGTTTAGTCGCATGTTCTTGTCATATTTAAATAAGTAACTTGTATTTAAAATTTTTGAATCAAGTCGAAAAAATAAATTACGTCAAAAAGCTCACGTTTTGTCAAAACTGCAGTTGACGATCGTTACTGTCAAAGTATACGAAACTAAAGTTGACGGTCGTGCGTAACTTGACGGTCGTGCTGGAACTAACGACTGTCAATTTTTATGATTTTCGTTAACGTTTTACCGAGGCTTTGTTAGACCTTTCCGGGACCTGAAACTCATACCATAGACTTATATTAACATATTAAGAAGATTCCACTTGTTATTTTTCAAATTTGATGATTTTGATTTTTGACGAAAAAAGACCATATTTTTACAAGTATAGGTTATTTAATTGTTTTTCAATACTTTTGGTCTAAAATAATTTGGGTCGTTACAACTAGTATCATTGATAACGGGTTGTTCGGTAAGTTTTTATTTTATTTCATTTGTTGGTCGAACGTGGTATATATTGACTCAACTTTT